>CAUYUJ010021481.1:130000-197500 GCA_963575745.1 Prorocentrum cordatum
AGGTTCGACCACGCGCAGAGGGGGGTAGGGGGAGGGGGGAGGCTTCTTGGAAGCACCCCTGTAGGTGCATGGCCCGCACCTTCTGAGAAGCAGCCTCCTTGCAAGAAGCTTGCCCCCCCCCCCCCCCTACCGCCTCTGCGCGCCGCCAAGATAAGGTACCCATAGCCTTATGATGTTCCCAACTGCACTAGGCTTGAACACTAGAAAGATGTTCGGGCGCCACGAAATTACCGAAGCTGGAAGGTTTCCGCGTGTCGGTCTCTGGGAGGCGATAGTCGTTCGACATTGTGTCGATATGTTTCTGGGCGCTCGAAATTATTCATGGGATGTGGTCGTTAAGTTCGATGGGAGCAACCTAACCATAGCCTGGTGTCCCCTTCGCCCGTGCTCCTCTTTCTCTGGGGGGGCTCCCCCTCGGGAGTCCTCCCGGGCGGCCCACCCCCTGCCCTTCTTCTTGGAGCAGCAGGGAAGACAGCAGCCACAGCCGAGAGCAACAGCCGCAGCTGTTGTCCTGGAGCCGTGCCCGACGGTCTCGGGGCCATCTGCCAGGTTGCCAGAGATTGGCACCAGATGGGCTCTCGCCAACTTGGATCCGATGGACTCCCTCGCCAGATCGCCAGATTGGACCCGCCAGATTGGCTTCGACTAACCAGCCGAACGCAGCCCCCGAGCCAGGGCCACAAAGTCGAGGAGAAAAGCGCCAAGCTTGAGAAATCACATCGTTGGAGACCTGGGTAAGATAGGTTCGCGTCGTGTCGACCAGCAGAGACCTCGCCGCCGGCGCTCAATGTTAAACGCCGCCGGCGACCCAGAATCGACCCATCGTTGAACGATTCGGCGTTCCTGAAGCGGCCGATCATTCAAGGTTGAACGACCCCCGCGATGTCGGGAACCAACGCTGGGGTCGACGCGACGCGAACCGGCCGTACCTGTTCTTCCCTGCGGCAGGTCGGGCCGCCCCCCTCGCCAGCCCGATCCGCGAGGGGTTCCCCGCTCGAGCGGTGCCCCCCTCCGTGCGCGCGCGCGGGGGCCATGGCGTCGTCCTCGTCGTCCCTGCCGGACCTGCGCGCGAGCGCGTCCTCGAGGCTCGCCGCGACAGGGGCCGGGCCCCTGCCCCTGGGCGGGCCTGGGCCGGCCAGAGCCGCCGGCTGGGGCCCCCTTGCGCCGCCTCCTCCGCCCTCCCGTTCCTCTTCTCCGCTCCCCCTCCTGCTCCTGTCTCCTCCTCCTGCGCCTCCTCCTCCAGCAGGAGGAGCAGGAGGTGGAGACAGGAGCAGAGGGAGGAGGAGGAGGAGGAGGAGGACCTCCTCCTCCTCCTCCTCCTCCTCCTCCTCCTCCTCATCATCATCATCCTCCTTCCCTCTGCTTCTTCTCCTTCTCTGCCGCCGCCGCCTTCGCCTCCTCCTCCTCCTCCGCCGCCGCCACCTCCTCCTCCTCCACGGTGACGCAATAGGAATACGACCTGCCCCTCTCCCCAGAAGACGGCCTGAGACCGGCGCGCCCCTCTCCGCGTTCTGGCCTTCATGCAGGATGGGTCCGAGTTGGTTTTGTCGTAGGCGTTTGTCCAATCCAGAGGCGCTTGTCCCGTTGCCAAATGGCCCTCCTTCCCTGCTCCCACCCCCTCAGGGCTCATCCTTCTCCTGTTGTTCCTCCTCCTCTTGCTCCTCACCATCTTCCTAGCCTCCCTCCCCCTCCACTTCCTCCACTCCATCCTCCTCCTGCCCCCCCCATCATATTCCCTTCCTCCTCCCCCTCCTGGGGTATCGCCACCTCTACACTAGCACCCATCCTGGCCAGGATCACCGTGAGTCTTGGATCGATGCTGGTGCAGCGGTTGTGTCATCTTGCCTTGTCTCCCCCCTCTTTCAGATCTGCACACCCCCGGCAACGACTCCAGGTTGGAGTCTCTTCGCGGGACTCAGCTCCCAGTTCCGATTTCTCTGGATCTCCCTACACCAGCGCCGATCCTGGCCAGGCTCACCGTGAGCCCAGGATCGGTGTTGGTGCAGAGTTTGCGTCCGTCTGCCTTCTTTCATCCTCTCCTCCGCAAACTATCGACATCAATTTCAGGATGAAGTCTCCGCATACCACCGAGTTACGAGCTCTTAGCATGAACCAAACATGTCCTGAGGGAAACGGTCTTGGGTCCAGGGGCTTTCCTCAGGATCGGCTCTTCATCCTGAGATGAGTCTTGACGATCCTCGAGTCCGTTGAGGGCCCCGAGAGCCCGGAAACGGCGACACATCTCAGGACCCGTTTCCCTCAGGGCCCGCTTCTTTCATGGCGAAGTTATCCCGTCCGTCCCCACCCCTCTCCTCCTTTTCCAGCTCGTCTTCGCCCCCCCTCCGCTTTCTGCTGCGTGCAGAAGCGCAACGAGACCCCACCCAGCATTCCTGACGCAACGTCGTTTGGGAGCATTGTCGGTTATGATACGTGCTTTGGCTCGAAGAAGAACACACGCCATAAACATAATTTTTCGGAGCTCCGCGCGGAATTCTTAGATCCGCGCTGGGCACCCCCCGCGGCGACTCCGGCGCCGCCCAGGCGCGCTCCGCGCGCCAGGGGGGGGCCCAACGCAGATCCAAGAAATTCGTGTGGAGCGCCAAAACGGTATGTTTATGCAGTTTTTAGGGGGCCACATGCGAACCCTACATCTACCCCCCACGATTGCGAAGGCCTGACGGCCGGTGCCGCCGACCCTGTTCGCAATGCGCAGCAAGAGGCACGGGCTGTGGGATGGTTTGGGGGAACGGGGAGAAGGACGAGAAGGTGGGGGAGGGAGGTGTCGTATCTGACCCGGGACTTCCCCGGGACTCCCCCGGGACCCCCCCCGGGACCTCCTCTCCCCCCCCCGTCGGGGAAGGGAAAGGGAAGGGGCTTCCCTTCGACTCAATGACGACGTTGCTCAAGGTCGGTACGGGGGGGGGGCGTCGTATCTGACTCGGGGGGGGGTCGCTACCCCCCCCCGCTACCCCCCCCCCCTCCCGGCGGGGGAGGAATGAAAGGGAAGGGGCTTCCCTTCGACTCAATTACGAGGTTGCTCAAGGTCGGCTTGGCTGGAGCCCAGGGGAAGAGGAGTCCCAGGGGGGGGCGTCGTATCTGACCCGGGGGGGGGGTCGCTACCCCCCCCCCCTCCCGGCGGGGGAGGGATCAAAGGGAAGGGGCTTCCCTTCGACTCAATTACGAGGTTGCTCAAGGTCGGCTTGGCTGGAGCCCAGGGGAAGAGGAGTCCCAGGGGGGGGCGTCGTATCTGACCCGGGGGGGGGGTCGCTACCCCCCCCCCTCCCGGCGGGGGAGGGATCAAAGGGAAGGGGCTTCCCTTCGACTCAATTACGAGGTTGCTCAAGGTCGGCTTGGCTGGAGGGGGAAGAGGGTCCCTTCGGAAATCCCGGCCCCCGTCGTATCAAGGGAATTCCCTTCCTTGCTCAAGGTCGGTACGGGGGGGGGCGTCGTATCTGACCCGGGGGGGGGTCGATACCCCCCCCCCCTCCCGGCGGGGAGGGAAAGGGAAGGGGCTTCCCTTCGACTGAATTACGACGTTGCTCAAGGTCGGTACGGGGGGGGGGCGTCGTATCTGACCCCCCCTCCCGGCGGGGGAGGGAAAAGGGAAGGGGCTTCCCTTCGACTGAATTACGACGTTGCTCAAGGTCGGTACGGAAGGGGGGCGTCGTATCTGACCCGGGGGGGGGGTCGCTACCCCCCCCCCCCTCCCGGCGGGGAAGGGATCAAAGGGAAGGGGCTTCCCTTCGACTGAATTACGACGTTGCTCAAGGTCGGTACGGGGGGGGGGCGTCGTATCTGACCCGGGGGGGGAGTCGCTACCCAGAGGGTCATCCGATCCCTCGCAGGGATCGGGTTCGTTTTGGTCTCTTAAGGTCTTAGACCCGATCCCTCCCAGGGATCGGATTCTTAGGCCCTCTTGTGGCTTATATAAAAACAATCACCGAGCAACACCAACTCATCAACTTTCACAAAAACAGACAAGTATCCTCGACTTCCCTCCTCCTGGCAATCCCTCTCCTCACGTCTGCCGTATTTCGTATATTGCCCCGCTATCCCCTGACAAATATACATATATGTATATATGTATCTCTCTTTCATATGTTTAAAGTAACGCTGCGCAAAAAATGGTTCCTTCACCACGTGCTCGCCCGTGGTCTCGACGCGGCCTCCGCCGCTGCTTCCTCGAGTTCGTCGGCGTCGGCCTTGGACACGTGTCATCCGTCCCTCGCCTCCCCCAACTCGGCGTTGCGCCCGACTCGGTCGGCGCGCCGACCGAGACGCGATCCGCGAGACGCCGCGGGCCACTAGCCACGGGCAACGAGTCCGCGGACGCGGACGGAGGCGGGCGCGGACCCCGCTGAGGCCGCGGCTCCTCCGATGGCCGCGGCTCCTCCGATGTGATTCCCTGGTCGTCGTCCCACGCGTGCACGATCGGCACGTACCACCATCGGACAAATCGTCGTCCGATTCGTATGACATCAAATGGCGCGTTCTGCGCCCCCGCCCCCCAACCCCCTTGCAGCCAGCGGTGGAACTCTTCCACCAAGCCGTCGACCGCGACCATTGCTCCACGATCCCACGCCGCGACCCCCGCCGCGACCCGCCCGCTGCAAGGAGCTCGCTGCGTATATATGTGCCTCTCCCTATATATATGTGTATATATATATATATATATCACCTCTTCATTAGATATATGTATATATCGCTATATCCCTACATGTATCTGCCGATATCAAAGTGTAGTACTATATGCTTGTTATCTTCATCTCTGTACCGTATCCCCTGCTCCCCATATGTCTCACGGCCCCCGTATTTCCCTGCACATCCTCCCTGCACTACGTGTATCTCTCCTTCCCTCTCGTCTCCCTCGTTGTCTCATTTCATTTATCTTCTCATGCGTGCCTGCCCCCTCTCTCCCCACTCCCTCTTCCCCGACGAGATCATCCATTCGCCCACCCTCCTCGGCCGCGCAAACCCGCGGGCCTTCGCAGTGAAGGTGTCCGCGGCGTAAAGGGCGGGCGAGCGCGGGGGGCGGGGCCGGCGTAAGCCGGGTGACGACGATGGCGGCGGCGGCGGCGACGACGACGACTCACGCGCAAACCCATCCCCGTTCGGCGAATCGAACACGTGAAACTCCAGAAGGTCCCAGGGACTGCCATGAATGAGGCCCCACTGGGGCCAGCAGCAAAAATCCCAATGCAAATCCCAATGCATTGGGATTTGCATTGGGATTTCGCCGCTTTCGGAAAATCTAAACGGCTCGACTGTGTTTTCCAACAGCTGTTCGCCGACGGGAGATAGGATTGCGCGTGTTTTCTTGGTTTTCGACCTCATCCAGCTGGGTACGCCACTGGACGCAGGTGGGGAGGGGCACGCGGGCAGTGTGCACATGTGGCAGAGAAGAGATCATTAGCATGCCTAAGCAACTGACGATGGCGAAATCGTAGGACGCCTGAGCGAGCCCTCGACTAACGAAGCCATCAATTTACAATAATCATACGGGTAGGTCTGGGAAGATTTCAGCAGCTGGGACTTACCGTTCACCCATTGGTTTTTGGGCCAGCCGCGTGCACGAGCAGATACCTTAGATTCTGGTGTCGTCCGAGCGAAATCTGACCTAAAAAAAGATGTCTTCCTGACCTTCCCGAGACGGGCGTGCGCGTCTCTCCGTTTGCGAACTATGCCAACAACTGAACCTAGTGTCGAGAAAACCTCGATTGGCTTGCTCGTCTCAGATCCAAATGCTCCTAAGAAAGTCACGAACCGACGAGCTGAAACAATTGTTATCGCATCTGCCATGCCAGGTGTCCAATAAAATAGCGTGTTCAGCGGCTGCTCCATGACTGTGTGGACGCCCCGCAGCTTCGCGAAGACCAAAGTGAACGACCTGGGCAACGCACGCGCGCGCACCAATCACGGATAGTGAAACTGTGGAGGCACGGATTGCGACGAAGGTGGGTGACGAGAGGATGGGGTGCGGGGGGAGAGGTGGAAGGAGATTGCGAGAGACGGGAGACTGGCCGCGGACGGCGATCGGATGAAATGTAGAAGGGTTATGTGGTGGAGAGGGGTAGGGATGAGGAGACAGAGGATGTGGATCCCGCTACCCCGCGTCTTCGTGCCATACCTCCCATATCCTTTGCCACGCATATCGCCCGCAAGTCCCCCCTTCCCACGAGTACCTTATCACTCGCATATCCCGTCCACCCCATCCCATCCCGACTGACCCCGCGGCCCGTGGATGATATGCTGATTTGTTTGCACATGCCCGAATACATCAGCATCGATATCCAGTTCGCCTCGTGCGTGTCCAGCCGCAAGTCGTCGCAGCCAAACGGGTCGGATCGGGTCCGCTTGGTATGCCCCCGTGCCATGCCGATCCAGGTCGAGCACTGCGGGCTGTAGTGCACCACCCCCCCACGACGCACGCTCGCGATGAGCCACAGCAGGTGTAGCACACCCGTCAGATAACATGCATCTTGCCAATCATAATCACGCCGCTCAAACGTGAAAACCGAATATCCCCGCGAGGCCAATATCTTTGCCGTCCCCGCCTCGCCAGAGAACACCTCTAAAAACGATGTTGTTCTCGGGATCCTGTCTGCATAATTAATTATGTAACTCGAGACAACGTTGGGCATGCGTGCAGAACACCCGTCAAGAACATACATGGGCATACCGTTCAAGCTCAGCCTCACTGCAACAGACGATGACCAGGAGAACGCCTCCACGCTGGGCTCCACGACGGGGCTGCTCTCGAACTTGTGCACCGCCCAGCACGACGCCGCTAAAGCAATGACCAACCAGCTACGAGGGGGACCCATGAGCCTTGCGACGCGAAGTCGGAGCGGGCCAACCGACTCCGCAAATCAACCAGCCTGAAAACTCGATGCCCAAATGTCAACCGATGGCAGAAGCACGCGATGTCGCGCAATACCGAGTTGAGCGACTCATCACGATAACAGTGATATAGCTTCGGCGCCCCCTGGAATGGGATCCTGCGAGAACCCAGCAGCACGAGGAACTTCAAATCCCAATGCAAACCCCAATGCATTGGGAAACGCGTTGGGGTTTTCACGTCGTCCTCGCCCCTCCCCGCTCCCCCATGCACCTGCTACCCATCCTGCCACGTTTCATGCCCTCCCACCTGCGCGTTCCAATTGCATTGGGATCTGAGAGTTCCCCGCTAGCTGTTATCGTATTGGCATTGTGTTGGTCTGAGTCAAGGGGCAGGGGAGGTGCGCTGGATATCTTCGAGCCGAATCCATACATTGCGGCTGGCGCCGTATTCCGACAGACCTCGACAATGCGGTACCCCCACCCGTGAGTCCTGAAAACCATGTGGGTAAGCAAATGGTGCTTCGGGGTGAACGTCAGGCCAGCCAGATCCCAGAACACAGTTAGGGCGTCAAGCGAGTTAAGGATGAACTGAAACCCGATGTCGTCGGGGAGGACGGGGTAGCGTTTCAGATCGGCAACGAGAGACTTCAACGCCATGCCGACTCCGCATATGCCCTCTCCAAAAATAGCCTCACCTCCGTATTCGCCTAAAAGCCAGGATGCAAACTGTAACATCGTTGCGGCCTCCGCGGCCTTCAGGCTCATGGTCCTTCCAGGATGACGCTTATTCTGAAGATAAGTTATCATGCCGATTGCATTGTGGTTTGGATGTGACAGCTACCGCTCCACTCTGCTCATTTGCCCCACCCAAGGGTTCCTTCTACCGTATCCCCCTATCTTGTCCGCCCCGCCCTTGAGGCAGCAAACCGCGAGGGGAAGACAGCGACGGGCGAAGACGAAGGACGACGATGCCGACGACGACGATGAGACCAAGGTTGACGAGACGAACAGACGAGCCAAGACGACGAGATATTGTCGTCGCTCCCGCTGCATGTCTACCCCTAGAAGATCGTCCAGTCTAGTTCCTCATCTAAGATGTCACCGACCAGGTCCGCTGGATTGCCGCTTTGGAGCAGTGGGCCCGAAAATCCTGCCAGGTACCACCGCGATGCGTGGTGGCCCTGGCTGCGAAGCATCTGTATAGCCAGTCATACGTTAAGCTTCGCTTCGGTGCCCGAGGCCCGCGCGCGTTCAATAGTGCAGGCCACCCCTGCGCATTAGGGGGGGGGCGAGGAGGTGGGCTGGCGATTGGTCGATTCGTTGGACGTGCCAGGGGGCGAGGATCTCGCGCGACTAGTTATGAGCGAGGAGTGGGAAAGGCTCGGGGCGAGGAGATGCGATTCACAGGCGAACGACGGGGCACGAGGAGGGCGAGTAGGGCGCGCCTGTGCCAATGATCTGCGAATAGTCAGGTCGATGCAGAGATCTCGGCATCTGCGGTTTGCGTTGGCGAAGTTGCGGATGCCGATCGCGAGTTCATTAATGAAAGCCTACTCTGCGGCGCGCCGAGATCCCTCTCCCCGTACTCCCCCGAAGCCGATCGCCCCTGCAACCGATCGCCCGCTCTTGCTAGGTCCCGCATCGGATATCCATATGTGCGACGGGCGCGGTGGGCGCGATCAGCCTCGAGGGAGCGCGGGGTCGAGGATCGAGATGCGCCGCGAACCAGCGCCGGATCGGGCGGTGGCGGACGAGCGAGCCATTGGCCAAGATACGTGTGCAATTCGGGTTGCGTGGCCACGCGCCGCTGCATCGAAACGCTCGTGCAGATATGCTGAACGCCCCCCCGACGTGATTGCAATCAAAATCATAAGATATAACTGTGTGTCTCACGGCCGCGCCAGAATCCCAATGCAAATCCCAATGCATTGGGATTTGCATTGGGATTTGCACCGCGCGCTTGTCTGTCCACTCGTTTCCCCAGCACTCTCCTACTCCATTCCCCCAGTCACTCCCCCACCGTCGGGATCTACGTCGCCGCTCTCTCTTTGGTTCGGCCCTGCTTCCCCGCCCCCATCCCCTATCCGCCAATCCATCCTCCATCCTCAATTCTCCATCCTCCGCACCATCGTCCTCATCCTACCCATGCACGCACAGCCTCGCCTCCCTACACCCAACCTCGTCCACCTCCTGCTCCCGCCGCCTCGCCGTAGCCTTTCCAGCTGGCCGCAATTCCCCTGTACTGCGGGGTGGCGGATGCAAGTGTGAGCTGTTACCCGAGCAAGGTTACCTGACCCAAGGGCGCACGTCGAGATCGCGGTCGGACGGGCGCGGGGGCGAGGGAGGGAGCCCGAGAAGGGAAGACGTACGTGTTCGTGGCGGTGCCCCTTCACCCCCCTCCCCTCTCAAACTCATCACCCCTCCCCTCCCCCTTATTCCATCCTCCCCCCGCGCTTCCTCCTCGCCCTCCTCCTCATCATCAGTAATATCAGTTAACCTTTCAATGCTCCTCCCCCCCCTCCCCCCCCCCCTCGATGGTGATGAAAAGAGTGTCCTGATGATTGTAGTTCATGCGGTCGCCCATCATCTTCAGCGTGAGACGGCCTACGCGCCGATCCATGGGCACATTGTTGGCCTCGTCGGCCTGCCACGAATCCAAATCCGCCTTGACGCGCATGACGCACAGTTCCAGCGTAGCGCTCAGCTCCCCAGTGAAACCCCATGGGTTCTGCAGCACCACCCGCCACAGCGCCGCCGACACGAAGCGAAGCACGGGGCCCAGAAATAGTGCGTGCAACGAGTCGACGGCGAGGGTCCTGTTCGGTGATGTGTGGAGCGCCTCCGAAAACAGCGGGCATCGGTGCATGACCGAGTCGATGACCTTCCCGCCGTCGCCCAGTTGAGGCCTCCAGAACGTGACAAGCAGGGGAAGCGTCGCTTTCTCGAGCGCGTGTGTATCCCTAAGGGTGTCGCTAGGCTCCAGTCGGTCGCCAGGTTTCAACGTGACGCCGTCCACGGTGATCTCCATAAACACGGAGCGGCCTCCAATCAGCGTCCTCGGCTTGACGCACCTCAATGCCCTAACCAAGCGAGTCCGCTCGTATTCGGTGTGCACAGTGACGTGCAGCTCGCACCTCCGACACGCCGCAAAGTAGTCATCGTGCGACCGTAGAAGCCACCCAGGCCCATGCACGTTGGACAGGCCTTGGCGCAGCATCGGCATATCGTCCTTGCATGCTTGGCAGAACTGGCAAGGATTGAACTTACTCCTGCAGCCCGCCAAGCCGAGCGTATGGTGGTGTTCGCTCCAGTCCCCCTTCACGTGGAGGAGCATCACCTTCGAACGCAACGGCCTGGATGGATCAGCCCACTCCGCGCCGGCGACGGACCATTCCTCACCTGCGTACCGCCTCGGTGGGCATTGCCCGCGAGACATGTGCACCAATTGCCACTCCACCGCCGACAACAACGGGAAGATCGAACACCAACCCCTGCATCCGCATTGGCAATGGTCACCACTTTTGAGTGCCCCCACAAAGTGGCGCTTCTCGCTAACCATATTGATCGCCCATATCCCAAGAACGGTCTCGGACCGCCCTGCAGCCTGGGCGATGAACGCCACGCCGTCCACGTAAATGGAAACGGGCAGCGGGTCGACATCGCCTCGCGCTCGCGCGGCAACGACCAGCGGGTGGTTAGTGTAGGCTGGCGTGTCCATGGCAGAGGGCTGGCGCTCATCTTGAGGCGCTTCCAGGGTCTGCAGGATGCGAGAGTCGCTAGCTAGTTCCTGATCGAACGAGTGCCAGAGGGCCCGCATCGGTAGATTCGTTACAGTCCTAGACGTCGAGTTCCGAATATTGACGGGCGTCTTGACCATGAACAGTGCGCCTGGATCGGGCAGTACCCTATCGAGGTGTTTTTGGAAGCTGTCTGTCTCCGAATCAGGCGGCCAGGCATACAAGTCAAACGCACCGCCAGGTGTGTTGGCGTTCGACGCGCAGTGGCAGAGGGTGCACAAGTCTTTGGCCGTCAGCCGACATCTGGCGTACAAGTGTAGGAGGTGTTTCAGGAGCGACGAGCCGTTCTCCCGCTGACTTGCGGTGCTGCGGTGCCAGTCGCGCGGCGACCTGCTACGATCACGGTCGGCCATCGTTTGGGCCAGACCACAGCTACATGCGGCGATGGTGGTTGTGGTGTTGATGATGCTGGCGATGATGATGACGTGAATGTCGATGCCGATGGTGATGCTCATGATTGCGATGATGTTGCTACTGGAGGTGATGGTGATCGCGCCGAGGGTGGAGCAGCGGAGGGCAGAGCAAGACGGGCACATTAGAGACAATGCGGGGCTGGATACCACGGTTCCTCCTAACTTTATTGTGTCATCACCTTCCTCCGCTTCCACCTCCTACTCCACCTCCTGTTCGATCATGCCCGCTCCCTTCCCGTCCCGTCCCGCCCCACACGTCCACTCCCTCGATCTTCCCACGCCATTTCGCCCGCCCCCCCGCCCCTCGTTTCCCCCACTCACCCCCAAGCCCCCCCCCCCCCTCCTCCTCCGCGCCAGCATCCTCTCCTGCCACCCCTCCTCCTCCTCCTCCTCCTCCTCCTCCTCCTCCTCCTCCTCCTCCTCCTCCTCATTCCCCTGCTCCTCCTCCTCCTCTGCCCCCCATATATCGTAGTTGAGCGTGCTCGCGCCCTCGGACGTGACCCAGGGCCGATCCGACGCCGTCGACTCACGGTCGACGGCCCACTGCCAAGACAGCGGAGCCGCATCACGAGGGTCCAGGAACACGATTTCTGATTTTCAAGAGCTGTAAGCGCTGCGTTTCATGCTTTCAAGAGGCGCCGTGAGCCACCACGCACGTCTGATAGCCGCTCTGGCGATATGAGCGGCGTCGAGCTCGACTGCGCTGGCCACCCAAGTGTCAAACGGCGACCAGCGCCTGAATTCAGCAAGATTGTCTCACTGAGCAGCATCTCGAGCGCGAAATCGCTCCTGAAACATGCCGCGACGAGGCTGCCAAAATCCCAACGCAACCCTTGAAATCCCAACGCAAATCCCAACGCAATCCCCATATCAAATCCCAATGCATTATCCCTGTGAATTTACAGGGTTTCGTGAAATCCCAACGCAAATCCCAACGCAAATCCCAACGCAAATCCCAACGCAAATCCCAACGCATTGGGATTCTGAATTTGGTGTGTGTTTGGCCCGCCCCACGCGTTGGATCACGTATTTCGTGTGCGGCTCCGTTCCCCAGCCCCGACCTGCCCTCGGAGAGCGGCCGCCTATCTTCGACCAGGCGCCCATCGCCCTCACACCCGTGCCCGCTCCAGAATTCATTCTCTCCCCTACCTCCCAGATCAATGGCAGGCAGCTTGCGCTGAGCGGCGAGCTGTGCACGTGCACATCGTATCGGACGCGCAGGCGTCCTCAGTCGGATGTGCTACCACCCTCGGGGTGCCTGATGTTGTGGATCCCGTTGATCTTCTCGATGCGCTTGGCGATGCCGTCGATGAACTTGGACAGGGAGATCAGCTTGGAGATGGCCTCGGGGTAGTCGGAGCTCAGGGTGGCCTTCAGCTTGCCGAAGTCGGTAGACACGCATTTGCTGGGGATCTTCGACTCCATCACCTTCTTCGACAACGCCGCCATGTCACCCTCCAAGGCAGCGTACTCGGGGTCGTCCTTCTCCTGGCTCCACTTGGCGTCGTGGGTTACGCTGTAGACCAGCGTGTTGGCCTGGGCCGACACGGTCGCGTACCTGGCCAGGGTCTTGCGCGCCTTCGCGATCTCCTCCTTGGCCGTGGGGGATGACGCAGGGGGATCGCCAGCACTGCCGCTGTCCCCGCCTGCTGCCGCGGCACTCCCGCGGGCGCCACGGCCACCTCCTCCCTTGGGGCGCTTCTGGGCGGGGGGCTCGGTATCAGCAGAACCAGCCCCGCCGCGGCGACGGCGGGGGTTGTCAGGCCCGCGGGCTGCGGCGGCCGCGGCGGCCGCTGCGGGTGCGCCGTCGCCTCCTCCGCATGCCTCGGCCGTGCCTGCCGCTGGCTCTGCCACGGCCTCCTGCGGCTTAGCCCGGCCTGCGGATGCCTCTGCTTGCGGCGGCGCGTCGGCCACTGCCTGTGAGAGACATAAAAGCTGACCGTTCTGGAGGCCCCTCCTCCTCCTCCTCCTCCTCCTCCTCCTCTTCCTCCTCCTCCTCCTCCTCCTCTTCCTCTTCCTCCCGCTCGATCCGCCTCCTCCTCCTCCTCCTCCTCCTCCTCCTCCTCCACCTCGTCCTCCACCCCGTCGTCGGCGTTGTGGAGCGTGACCCTGCAGGGCGGATTACCAGGCCAGGCCCAACCCAAGACGGCCCCGACTTTGGATTGGCGTTGGCATACTGCCAGGCGAGGTGAGGTTTGTTCTCCAGGCTGGGGCTAACAAAATATCACTGTGGTTTAGGGCGGTCCCGAAAATGATTTGGACTCGTGTCCTTGTTCTGGTAGTTCGAGCTCCAGGTCTTGTGCATCTCCCATGCCTCGCTGAAGGTGTGGATGAAACCCTTAGATGGCGCGCTCGCTCGTCACCCTCCACTCCCCTGCCCCCCTTTCCACTGACCCCTCATCCACTCCGACTACCCGCCATCCGACCTCCATTGAGCCATCCTCCATCTGTCGTTACCGCATTCCCCGACCCTCCTCCCACTGGCTACCCACCTCCGCCGATCCCTTCCACAAATCTCCCTCCGAACCCATGGCCGATCGGGCCGATCGGTCGGTCGGGTCGCTCGACCCGATCGGGCCGATGCGTTGATCGAGCGTGTGGTCAGCTAGGGCCGCTGCGGTCTCGATGTACAGGGCGCGGAGAGACTCCGTGAAGCCGCGCCACGCGATCCAGGGCGGGCCCAGAATGATGCAGCGCAGGAAGTATCGGCACGCCTGGGCTTGATCTCTCTCGACCCCTCCATTTCCCCGCCTTCCCCTCTGAAGCCGCTCCCCCCATCCAGGTGGCCCTTGCCCTAGGGAAGGGACGTCTCGGCGCCCTCGCGCCTCCAACGGGGGGGGGGGGGGGGGGGGGGGGGGGCGGACTACCCCTAGCTGAAAATATCATTATATCATGCCATGTCTCCGACTCCGTTCCGACTACCCCCAACTGCCCCCCCCCCCCCCCCCCCCCCCCCCCCCCCCCCCCCCCCCCCCCCCCCCCACACACGAAACTACAGTGGCCGCCCGAAGGGGCGACCCCCAACGTTTGTGCGCACCGCGCCTGCTGCCATCCGAGGACGCCTCCGCCCTCCTCTTGCGCGATGCGGCCGATCGGGCGATACTTGCCCTCCCTGAACTCGGACTTGACCTCCGACTTCACGTGGGTCTTTTTCTCCTTGGGAGACGGGGTCACACATTCCAAATTGTGATCGGCCCATTTCCAGGGTACAGCATTCTAGGTGGTGTTTGACCCGAGTTCGGTATACAAAATCCGATGTGATGTTTGGCCCGACGTCTGGTTACAACATTCCATGACTCAGTGCTGACAGCGGGAAGGGAGGGAGAGGGATAGAGGGGGAGAGAGAGGGAGAGAGAGAGAGAGGGGGCACCGAAGCAGAGGGACGGGCAGGGTGCATGGGGAGGAGTGATCGATAGGGGTATCGACAGGAGGAGTGTGAGTGAGAGCGAGTGGGAGGGATAGAGAGATCGCAGGAGCGGGAGTAGACGGAGAGTTTTATAAAGTGAGATTGGGGAGCGAGTGCGAGTAGAGATAGAGATATGCGCGACTGGAGAGCAGAAAGAAATATATATTCACGCCGTCGCTCCAGCAGCTCTTGGTGCTCGCCCTTCGCCCACTTGATGCGGAAGTCAGCCTTCCGCTTGTTAACCCCCGCCCCCTTCGGGATCCCCGCGTAGTCGGCCTTCAGCTGGCTGCTATCGGCAACCGCCCGCTGCCACCTCCCCATCAAAGCGATCTCCGCATCCGTTAGCCCACCCGTGCCGTGCTCCAGGGGGGCGTGGAATCCTTTGGCTTTGATGACGTCCCACATCTTCAGCTCCTCCTCCATCGTGCCCCTGTTCCTGCCAACCGCCCGATCGAGCTCCTGCTTGTTCTCCACGGCCTTGTCCTTCCCCTTGCCGAGCCCCCACTTCGCCGCGTCCGCGAGCACCCCGCCTTCCCCGATGTCCCCCTTCAGCGATTGCATGCGCGTGTCCATGTCGGGGAACCCCTTCTCCGACATCACAACCGACAACTCGGGGCTCTTGTAGAGCTCGATGGCCGCCCCGTTGATTGCGAGCTGGTCGATGTCGCCGCCTGCAAGGGAGTGCTTCGCGATATCCTGGCGGCGCGTCGGGCGGGCGGTAGCTGCTTCCCCGCCCGATGCTACCAGCTGACCCCCTCACTGCCCGACCTCCGCCTCATCATGGCTGATACCGACCCCTCACCCCATCCCTCCAATCCCGTCCCCCATCCCGTTCGACCTCCTACTCTGCCCCATCCCCACCCTCTCTCCACGCTCAAACGTCTCGCAACTTGCGAACCGAAACCGAAATCCCAATGCAAATCCCAATGCATTGGGATTTGCATTGGGATTTCGGTCGCCCCTGGAATCCAGCCAACTTGCATGGCTATGTGTTGCCTGCCGTGGCGGGCCAGCGGATCCACGTGACGATATCGAGCCAACAATTGTCGACGTCGGACCGAACCTAGCAGGATCGCTCGAGCGAATAACTGCCGCCTGACCCCTCATCTCTGATCTTGTGGACGGGAGCGAGGGTGTACGCAAGTGGAGGAGGTGTCGGGTGGAGACGAGACTGAGACGTGCTGAACGTAAACGCTGAGGCTACAAGGGAGAGGTCTGTCGGGCATGTGATGGGCTGACTTGCGATGATGTGGTGTGCGGATATGGGTTTGCACGCGCTCTCCTATCTACAGTGATGCTTCTGTGCGGCATCTTACCACGAAGACTCGCTGCCAGGGCTGGCATCGCCTGGGCAGAACTTGTTCTTCGGCTTTGCTTGTGCGACGCGGCTGCTACTGGCGCTGGCTGCGATGGTTTGGCAATCGGCTTGGCGGTGGGAGGCGCAGCAGCAGACGGCGATATCACCTTCGGCTTCTTAGGGCTTGGCGTCACTGCTCCCGTTCCTACGCCCTCGGTCACCGCCACCGCGGATGGGCGCTTCGTGCCGCTCTTGGATGGAGGCTTGCCCACTGCAGCAGGCTTCTTCTTCGCGTTGGGATCATCGTCGCCCTCGACCTCGCTGACCTCGGGCTCGTCGTCCTCGGCGATCTCTGGAGACTCGCCGCCATCCTCCTCCTCGTCATCGTCGGCGTCCTCGTCGACGAGGGCGCCAGCAGCCTCGTCCTCATTCTCCGCGGCGGTGTCGTCATCGTCAACCTTCTTGCCGCCACCAGGCTGCTTACCAGACCTGCCGCGGCCGCGGCCGCGGCCGCGGCCCGCTGTCTCCTTCTCTGATGGAGCTGCCGCCGCCCCTGGTGGAGGCTTGCTGGCTGCGGGCCTCTTCATGGCCGCCGCCTTCGCCCTCCTCGTGGCGATGGCCTTCTTCGCGTCCGTGTCGGGGAGCTCCTTCAGCAGCTCTTGCTTGGCCTTCTCCATGTGCTCCTTCTCCCACTCCTGCTTGCTGTACTTCTCCGCCGCCTCCAGGACGAGCTTGAGCACCGCCTGTCTGTTGTGCTCGCCGTACCCCTGGATCTGCCAGACCTGCGTATCTGGCTGAGCCCTGATCGCGAACCACTTGCCCTTATTCGCGTGGCTGATCTCGATGGCCTGCAACGGCTTCTGAGACCTCGGGTCTGTGCCCCTCCACAAGATGCAGTTGGTCTTGTCGACTGGCTTTTCCTGCATGTCGGCGGACGTGTTGGGGATGCACCACTTGTAGCCGTCGGGCCACTTGGCCACCAGCAACGGCTCGGACGGCTCCTTGATCGCCCGAATGCACTGCGGCGTGTCGTTGCCGCCGACAGCGGGGAAGCGCCACGCCGACTAGGGCGGATGAGCAGGACCAACCAGGCAACATCCGAATCGTTGATGCCCAGAAGGGCCTGCGAGTGGTACTCTACCTATGGGGGGGGGGGCGTGGTTGTGAGTTATGGTTTTGCCATTGTTAGGGCGTCGCCTGGACGTGTCCTGCCCATCCGAAGTGCCAACCGTCGGCGCTGTGCAAAATCTCGAGCCCACTGCGGGAGTACAGCTTCCCGTCCTTACTCTTGACGGGCGTAGGTTTCGTATGGGGTCCCTCCTTGGCGAGGACGCGCGCAACGCCTGCGCTCCGCTCGAGGACATGCCATGTCACTCCTACCCCGCCGAACCCCGCGGCATGACCTCGACGGAGACTGGGCGTTGTGCGACGACCACCCCTCTCGTCCTGTGTGCGCTTGCCGACTTTATCTGCGTTTTTTGAGTTCGGCTTCTTGGGCTCGTCATCGTCATCCTCGTCATCGTTGCTGCAGTCACCCGACTTGGCCTTCCCGAAAAGATCCTCAGCCCACTTGGTCTTCCTAGCGGTGGTGGCGCGACAGGTTTCGGCGCATGGTTCTGCCGAAAGCTATTCGAGCCGAGTCCGCGCTCATGGCGACGAGAGCCCCGACGCCGACGACGTTCAAGGTGATGTGGCGGGTTGTTTGCAAAGCCGCCGGGTCTTGGTAAGGGCCTGCCCCACGTGCCTCAGCAAGACGCGGATCTGTTTGCTCGTATCGTCCACCCACTTTTTCGAGCCAGTCCGCCCCAAGTGCCAGTGTTTCTCATTTCGCTGCGCCACGCGGGTCAGCACTGCCTTCTGGGAGCCCCCCAAACACTACACGGAGTGCACCGAACCGCTTCATTTCCAATCTCATTCCCCAGCCTCTGACCAGGGAGTGAGTTTGGGAAACGTGACCCCCCCCCCCATGCACCGAAACTCGCGCGCCTTAGTCTCGACATGGTACAACTTGCACGCCGCCGTTCTAGTTTCCCGTATCAGAGCTGCATACTTCTCGACACCCGTCTTCGACATCTTCGACTCATGGAGCGGGGCCGTCGTGTAATCGATATAATCTGCCTGCGGCGACGATGCATCATTACCGGTGTGTGTGGGGGGGTAGGCGGGGTGGGGTGGGTGGGGGGGTGATGGGTGAGGCCCCCTGAATTACTGACCCAATCGCCTCATCGATGTGAAAGCTCCATATCCTGAATAGTTTATCTTGTTTAACCTGATCTGCCTCATCATCCTCATCATCGTCCTGGGCCTTCTTGGATTTGGGCGCCATGGCCGCCGAGCCCGCGCTCCGCGGGCGGGAAGACTCCAATCTCACGAGCCAGAGCCGCGATGCCTACATACGGCGTGCGTGCGGATTTCCGATCCGAGCCGAGGGGCGAGCTCAAGCCGACGAGGGGATGAGGTTGCTGAAACCAAGGAGTAGGATGGGGAACTCGGGATCAAGAGAGATGAGAGACATGGGGACGATACCTATGACCTCGCCATTCCTCATCCTCAGTGCATGGGCCATCGCCGTTCACATTGCTGCTGCTTGTGATCATAGCTGTCCTCATCCGCCTCCCGTCATCCCTCCTCCTCTACCTCCCCCGCCTCCTCCGTCCTCGGATCCTGATACGGGTGAGGAGGATGAGATCGATGACGAGGACTCGGGAGAAGGGATGGCGGAGGAGGGAAGAGTGCGAGGAGGAGGAAGGGGAGGAGGAGAGAGGCACCACTCAACAGACACACGAGAATGTGGCGGGGCGGCGGCCGCGCTCCTCGAACTTGTTGATGAGGGGCGCAGTCGCCATCACCGAGGGCCGCTCCTGCTTCGGCGGGGTCTCGAGCGCCGTGGGCCGCTCCTCGGGATGCGGGGTGGGGAGATGCAACAACATCAAATCCCAATGCAAATCCCAATGCATTGGGATTTGCATTGGGATTTGCACGGTGGTGAAACTAATGTTTCCAACATGTATTGCTATTACACCGTCCGTCCTCTGACGAGGTATTGTCGATCTTCCTGGCCTTGGCGCGCGGCGACTTCACGCCTGCTGCGCCGTCCTGTGGGCCCGCCGCCGCGTCGCCCGATGCCGCCGTTGCCTCGCCACTCGCGCGGGGCTCTGCCGCTGCGGCTTGGCTGAGGCTGCCATCGGGCGCGGCGCCGTCTGGCGCCAATGGGCGCCGCCTGTCGCCGCGGCTGCCACCGCTGCCCTTGCCCTTCCCTGTCGCCAGCGGTCTGCTGTCGTCGTCGTCGATCCAGTCCGAGGGCCGAGCCAGCGGACATGGCGGGCACGACCCGTCATCGAAAGGGATGCCTTTCCTGGCCGCCTCGTCGCGGCTAGCCTGCATCAAGACCTGAAACGATTGATCGTTGAACCTGTCAATCTCACCCGCTTTCTCCTCTCTGACCTTATCGTCCAACACCTTCTGCGACAACGACTCCACGATGCCCTGGGACAACGGCGACAATGGCGATGGGCGCTGGGCGTCCGTGTACTGCGACTCGGGAGGCACGAGCGGGGGCGAGTCGGTCGGCGTCTCGCCTGGGGCGAAGTAGGGCACGGTCTCGGGCTGCGGCACGGTGTCGGGCTGCGGCGCGGGCGTGTCGTCAGACTCTACGAGGATGGCGCCATCCGAGTCCGCCTCAGCGATAGCACATACGGAGCGGTCGTCGGCGAGCGTCGCCGTATCTGAGCCCGCCGCCGACGCGAGCTCGGTCGTGGCGGTCTGGGACGCCATCAAGCACCTCCCGATCGGCGTGAGCCACGCGCCGCGAGACGGCACGTTGGTGTACGTTGGCGGGGGCAGGTCGGGTTGCGATTTTAACATACTGTGGCCGAGACGGCTGCAGAAAAAAAAAGGGGTGGTTGACAACCGAGGGGGAGGAATGACGGAATGAATTGTCCATCCTCAGATTATCCTCGTCCCTCCTCCTCCCACTCCTCCTCCTCCTCCTCCTCCTCCTCCTCCTCCTCCTCCTCCTCCTCCTCCTCCTCCTCTGTTTCTCACTCCCTCCCCCTTGTTCCCTCCGCTCGTCCTCCCTGTCAGGTGTGAGTTCGACGTGATCCCATGCGGGCGAGGAGGCTTCCACACAGTTCTGCTCACGCGAATCCATTTCAAGTCGTACGCGTGCAAATGTATGGGTCAATTCAAATGTGTGGTGAATTTCGAGTGCGAACTCAGCAAAACATCGCACGGACGCATATGTGTATATGTTGGCATAGATCCGATCCCTCTCCATCTTAGAGGGATCGGATCCATCTTAGAGGGATCCGATCCCTGCGAGGGATCGGACGACCCTCTGGGTACCCCCCCCCCTCCCGGCGGGGGAGGGAAAGGGAAGAAACTTCCCTTCGACTGAATTACGACGTTGCTCAAGGTCGGTACGGGGGGGGGGCGTCGTATCTGACCCGGGAGGGGGATCGCTACCCCCCCCCCCCCCGGCGGGGAGGGAAAGGGAAGGGGCTTCCCTTCGACTGAATTACGACGTTGCTCAAGGTCGGTGCGGGGGGGGGGCGTCGTATCTGACCCGGGGGGGGGTCGCTACCCATCCCCCCTCCCGGCGGGGAGGGAAAGGGAAGGGGCTTCCCTTCGACTGAATTACGACGTTGCTCAAGGTCGGTACGGGGGGGGGGCGTCGTATCTGACCCGGGAGGGGATACCCCCCCTCCCCTGGCGGGGGAGGGAAAGGGAAGGGGCTTCCCTTCGACTGAATTACGACGTTGCTCAAGGTCGGTACGGGGGGGGGGCGTCGTATCTGACCCGGGGGGGGGGTCGATACCCCCCCCCCCCTCCCGGCGGGGAAGGGAAAGGGAAGGGGCTTCCCTTCGACTGAATTACGACGTTGCTCAAGGTCGGTACGGGGGTAGGGGGCCACATGCGAACCCTACATCTACCCCCCACGATTTCTGAGGGGGAGGGTGGGGTTCACTTCGCTCGGGAGCTCCCGAACGGAGTGAACCCCACCCTCCCCCTCAGAAATCGTGGGGGTTAGGGGTAGGGTTCGCATGTGGCCCCCCAGTTTTTGTTCGTGTTCTCCTTGAGAAGGAGAAGCCCTTCTCAGAAGGCGGCAGGGCTTCTCAGAAGCCCCCCGGGTTTCCTGAGAAGTTTGCTGTGTCTTCGGAGAAGGCTCAGACAACCTCTCAGAAGGCCGGGTGACTTCCGAGCCCTCTGAGCAGGCCCGCCCCTTTTTCACTTCCGCCTGGGCTCGCCGCCGTTTTTTTCAGAATCTGTCAGCACCGAATCGGGAGCTCGGATCGAGTCGGCACGCTTGTCGGATCGGCCTGCATCGACACCGGAGCGAAGGGGCCGCGCCAGGATGCACAACTGCGTCATGCAAGCATCAGGCCGCACAGGATCGTGGGAGTGTCCGAATCGAGTGGGGTCGGGTGGGCAGAAGTCGACATCGGGTCTGACCAGATCGAACATACACCGCGACATCAAGGTGAACGGTCCACCTCCGCCTCCGCCACCTCCGCTCCTCCGACTCCCCACCATCCCTGCTACACCTAGGGTAACACGTTTGGTGGTTGCAGAAAGTGGCTTCCCATGCACGCAAATCAACCGAGAGATGCTGACTTCGTAGTCTGTCTTGGTGGCCACGTGCCTTCCGTGCCAAAACAAATGGAAGTGGAGCGGACCGAGGACGGGGCGACATTCAGCCTCTGATCGTCTCGGGTCTCCCTGCGCTCGAGCATACACCGCGACATCAAAGTGAACGGTCCACCTCCACCACCACCTCCGCTCCTCCGACTCCGTACCGCCCCCGCTACACCTAGGGTATCACGACTGGTGGCAAAACGAAACGGCCTCCCATGCACGCAAATCAACCGAGAGATGCTGACTCCATAGTCTGTCTTGGTGGCCACGTGCCTTACGTGCCAAAACAAATGGAGGTGGAGCGGACCGAGGAGCGGGGCTACATTAAGCCTATGTTCGTCTCGAGCGCCGCTGCGCTCGAGCATACACCGCGACATCAAAGTGAACGGTCCACCTCCGCCTCCTCCCCTCCTGTCCATCAAGCTGTAACTCCACCCACCCATCCGATCCCACACGTTGCCAGGGCCCTCGACGGGGGCACCTCTCAATTTTAACCCTCACCGAGGGTAGCTGGGAGTCCGACATTCGCGGCCTAAACTTGCGAAATTGCCATCATCAGTATCAATCCTCAATATCATAACCTATTTTGCAATTGCCCTCACCGAGGGTTAAAGTAGCTGCGACCCAGTGTCACAATCCGAGTGCAATGCTGTCACAGTGACGAATGCCATCTACTCCCCCTTCCCCAAGCATACCCCTTCCATTCAGTCACCAAACCTCCCCCGCTACGCCCAGGTTAGCACGACTGGTGGCAGAAAGAAGCGGCCACCCATGCACGCAAATATACACTGAGAGATGCCGACTCCATAATCTGTTTCGGTGGCCACGTGCCTCCCGTGCGAGAAATGGAGGCGGAGCGGACCGAGGAGCGGGGCGACATTCAGCCTCTGATCGTCTCGGCCGCCGCTGCGCTCGAGCATACACCGCCACATCAAAGTGAACGGTCCACCTCCGCCTCCTCTTGTCTCCACCTCTTATCCATCAATGCCCTCATCGGGGGCAGTGCGGCAGCTTGATTGCGAAGGTGGCCTCACCGAGGCAGTTCTCCTACAGCGTATGACGCGCTAGTCTCCCCCATCCAAACCCATTTACATCATCCTGCACCTCCTCCTCCCTCACTGCCGCTGTTCCGCTGTGGCGGTGGGCTGCCCATAGGTGGGGCTGCCTTAGCGGCGCGGGTGCAGCAAAGCACAGTGTCCAGAGCAGTGCGTTCACCTAGGGCGGAAGGGCGATAATCGTCGGATCACGATCGGATTTACATGACATTACGATGCGGAAGAAGGAGGTGATGGATGTGGAGATGATTGATGTCTTGCTGCGCCTGGAACATTGTAGTTAGAACTTCTGCACATTGTACATAGCTGCGCGCAAAACTTCGGCGGCATAGAAAACGCCATCCATGTTAATCACGCTAGATTGCGCCACGCTTTGTTGAAATTGGGGAAATACCGACACCCCATCCCACTCGATTTGATGGAGTAATGCTTCGACTTCGTCATCAAGCTATGGCTCTGGCCCCGCCAAGCCGCTTGAATCAAGGTGGGCTGATCGGTCCCCACCAAATTACGCGATGTACTCTTCAATCAAGTCAAGCTTATATTCAAGCCAAGTATGCATCAATTGCGGAACGCGTTCAATGTCTCACGCAACGTCGTATGTTGCGATCAAGTCTAGGTAAGTTGGATGCGGGGATGCAAGTCAGTGGACCAACTAATTGACCTGTCGCATTTCAAGGTGCGCGTTGTAAAATAAGGTGCCCGAATGTACTTCCGCGTCCTGTTGTGCATGGGCGACAGGTGCGTTCATGGATGCGTCGCTTCTGACTGCAAGGCCACCCTCGTCGACAATGTCGACGGTGTGGGGTTTCGAGGATGTCGGGGACAGTGCCTCGGGGCCTCCACCTTCCCTTGGAACCGTCTTGTCTGCCCGAACGGAAGCAACTTGTGTGACCATATCCGTTGGTCTTGGAACCCGGCTTCCAAAACCATAACCAGTTGCAGGAGTTGGCGCATTGATGTCCGAGGGGGTGGGGGCTTAATTGTGTATGTCTTCGCGGTTACCAGACGCTCGAAGTCTTGGCGTGCACTCTGGCGGCGGCGGCAGTGTCGCGACACTCGGAAGGATTCCTTGCAAGGCCACCCTTTCGAGGGAAGGTGGGCGAGGTCCAAAATGCCTGCCGCCTTTGCACTGTGCCGTGCCAGTCGCAGGATGTCCCATTTCAATGTTTGAGCGATTCTGTGGCAACTTGAGACCGTAATATGTGCTGTCGCCGTTTTCTGAGTCGCCTCTTTTTGGATGGATTGAGGGTCTCACTCGATACAAACATATGTTGACTATTGTGTTCGTGATGCTGCCGACGATTGTTCTTCTAACGTCCAGCTTGACCGTTGCACTACCACGTTTGATAGTGCTGCTGATGGTCGTGGTGCCAATGTTGATCGCATTGCCACGTTGGATGGTATTGCCGACGATTGTACTGCTTACGGTTTACTGGCAACCTCTTTTGTGTTGCCTTTTTTGATGTTCAAAGCCTTCGCGAGGTCGGTTTGGCAAGATCGATCGGTTGGTTGATCTGTGACGATCAGTCGCGGGCACTTCCTTGGCTGAGGGGTGTCGCGCCCACTCGCCCGCAGGGCCCTTTGTGCCCTGTGCACCAAAAGGCTCGAGGCGCGGATGCTTTCCTCTACCCATCCGCCTCCTTCTCTTCTTCTCCTCCCCTTCCTTCCTCTCGTCTCCCGTCCCTGTTCCTCATTCGTCTTCCCTCCGTGTTTAATCCCCATCCTCCTCCCTCCCCTCCCTCTTCCGTTGGTCCTCAATCCTCCTCTCCTCCTCCTCCCCCCGGCTCCCCCTGCTGCTGCTGCTGCTGCTTCTCTTCATCCTCCTCCTCCTCCTCCTCCTCGCCAACAATTCCGTTTTCTCCTTGTCATCTCTTCGTTCCCCCCTTTTCCTCCATGGCCCCTCTCCAGAGGGCGGCGCCAGAGCGAGAAGATGATCGCGCATCGCGCGGTGCGAAGGGCTGAGCAACCTTATGGGCCGCCCAGGGGCCGCTTCGTTTGTGGGGGATGTTGTCTTTTAGTCGGGTGGGCACAGCTTGTCACGTTGTTCCCCTGGCGGGTTTCGTGCCAGCCTCTTCGGCAAGAGCGTCGGTTTTGTCATTCATTTTATTATCCCACTCCTCTCCCTACCATCCTCGTCTCCCGCCTGCGCCTTCTCTTGCCCTTCTCGCTGACCGATGAGGGCACGGGCTCCAGAAAAGTGCTCCATTTGATGCACTGCGAGCGACGATACGCTTCCGAACCATTCATTTTCCGTATATCGTCCCCCCTCCCCCCACCTATTCCGCAGCCGCCGCGCCCTCCCGCGGCATTTCTATGGTGACCCCCCTTCGCACTGTCTGGCCCCAGGCGGTATTTATTATATTCTTTGTTCTTTTAGTCGTGGTCGACTCGCTGTATAGTTCCCGTGTGGCCCATCTTGCTCCTCCTTCCCCTCACATTCCTTATTTCCTTTGGCTGTTCGGCTCGCCTGCCGCATTCCTCTACCTTGTAGGGGGAATCTTCCGCGCCGCACCACCAGAAGTGTCCGTATAGGCCAGGCTGGGCGTTTCGCTTGAGGGTTTCTTACATAGCACATTGCCCCGAAGCTTAGCGCGACCGGATGCATGGATGCGGCGGCTGGCCTCTTCATCCTCCTCCTCCTCCTCCTCCTCCTCCTCATCCTTCTCCTCCTCGGGTTCTCCTCGTTCTCCTCCTCCTTCTCCTCCTCCTCCTCCTCCTCCCTGTCCTCATCCTCGTCTTCCTTGCGACGCCGGGGAGAATCCTCTGGCTCGCGTGGGGGGGGCGGAGGCCTCGGGTCGCAGCCACGAGCCGCACCTTTTTTTTACCACGTGACCATCGCCTCCGCGTCCTGCACGTGCGCTGCACCAGGTTCCAACCATTGCTTGCACGGGCGGAGGCTGGCCCCTCTGTCGCAGTGTGGATTCTCGCCTCGGCGTTGGGCAGACTCGTTGTAAAAGCTCCTTGCATCAAGCAGTGGCGAGGCGTCCTGGCGTGCCTATAGGCCTACCAAACAATGTTATAAGAACCTTTTATGGTCTGCGCGCAATGCTCATAGAACATTTCTGGCCGGGGCTGTCTTGTTGCAACACATCGGGTTTACGTTATCAGAACATTGTTTTGTTATTAGAACACGTTCGGGTTCTAAGAACATTGCGTGGTAAGCCTATAGAAATACCGGGACGGTCGGTCCCGGCTCAATTGCAGTTGCGCAGGTCTGGGCTAGTACGTTTTCGATCGGGTTCTCGCCTGAGCATGCGCGGTTACACGGCTGTAGGTCGGTTCGACCAGACGTGAAACGTTGCCAGACAGTTGATTGTGCTTTTTGGTGTATATCCGTAAGGGCTTCGCCCCCTGCGGCCGGCCCACTCTCTATCAGACTGGGATATATCAGAGTCGCGTCGGTGCGTCTCGGCGCTGCCTCGTCGCATCTGGGAACAGCACGCGGGGAAGGATAGGAATCACCAGTGCATATTGGGACGTTGGCATGAACTAAAATGCCTACGGCGAATCACCGCCGCCCCCTGCCTTCTTGGAAGCGCCTATGTGGCCGAACGTTGCGGCCAGACCTGCCAAGCTATCGGACCATGTAATCCCCGAATCGGTTTGGAAAGCCTGCGGGGAACACGTGGGCATCTTGAAGGTCATCTTGGCCGCCTGGAGGCCATTTTGACCCTTTCGGGCCTTCTGGGAGGACGTCTTGGAGGGCTCTTGGGCCGTCTTGGAGGCCATCTTGGGCGTCTTGGAGGCCTCTTGGGCCGTCTTGGGGCCCTCTTGGGGCCGTGTCGTGGGCCTCTTGGGCGACCTTTGGGTGCACAAGACTGGGGCCGTCTCGGGCCGTCGGAAGGCAGAACAAAAACAACTGCCACAATCCTTCAAAAACTCATGGGACATTAATGATTTTGACCTTTTCGGCCCTTCCTGGAGGCCCTCTTGGAAGCCTCTTGGGCCGCCTTGGGCCATCTTAGGGCCATCTTCGGTCGTTCTGGTGGGCTCCTGGCCCGTCCGACGCCGTCGGAAGCCGTTTGGGGGGCCCCTCTGGGCCAATTTGGGGCCCTCCTGGACTGTTCCAGGGCCGTCTTGGAGGCCATCCTGGGCGTCTTAAAAGCCTCTTGTGCCGTCTTGGGGGCCTCTTGGGCCGTTCTGGGGCCATCTTGGAGGCCTCTTGTGCGATCTTTGGGTGATCTTCGGGGGCTCTTTGGCCGTATTGGGCCTTCGGATGGCCGAACAGAAGCACATAGCAGAATCCTTCAAACACCTAGGGAACATCAAGGTTGTGTGCCTTTTCTGGCCTTCTTGGAGGCACTCTTGGAGTCCTCTTGGTGCCAGCTTCGGGCCACCTTCGGCCATCCTGGTGGGCTCCTGGCCCGTCTGACGCCGTCGGAAGCCGTTTGGGGGGCCTCTCAAGGCAGATGTGGGGCCCTCTTGGGGTGCTCCAGGGTCGTCTTAGAGTCCATCTTGGGTCCTGGAGGCCTCTTGGGTAGTCTTTGTGCCCTCTTGGGGCCATCTTGGGGGCCTCTTGGGCAGTCCTGAGGCCATCTTGGAGGCCTCTTGGGCGCTGTGGGGGCGATCTTGGGGACCTCTTGGGCCGTCTTGGGCCGTCAGAAAGCCGAAAAGGAGCAACTACGAACAACTTTTTAAAACCTAAGGACAACCAATGATTTTCGCCTCTTCGGGCCCTCCTGGAGGACCCCTCGGAGGCCTCCTGGGCCGTCTTGGAAGCCTCTTGGGCACCTCTTAGGCCGTCTCGGGCCGTCTTGGAGGTTTCTTGGGGGGACTTGGAGGCATCTCCTCCCCTCTTGGGCGGACTTGGAGGCCATCTTGGACCATCTTGGAGGCCATCTTGGGCCGTCTTGGCCGTCGTGGAGGCCTCTTGGGGCCGTCTTGGGGCCGTCTTGGGGGCCTCTTAGGCCGCCATGTGGCCATCTTGGAAGCCTCGTGGGCGATCTTGGGGCGATCCTGGGGGCCTCTTGGGCCGCCTTGATCCGTCGGAATGCCGAGAAGAAACAGATGCCAAAATTCTTCAACAACCCAAGGAAAATCAATGATTTTGGCCTCTTCGGGCCCTCCTGGAGGACCTCTTGGGGGCCTCTTGGGGCGTCTTGGGCCGTCTTGGAGGCCTCCTGGGGGCCTCGTATGCTGTCTTGGGCCATCTTGAGGCTATCTTAGGCTGTCTTGGGTGCATCTTGGGCCGTCTTGGAGGCGTCTTGGGGCCATCTTAGCTGTCTTGGAGGCCATCTTGGCCGTCTTGGAGGCATCTTGGGGGCCATCTTGGGCCATCTTGAGCGAACAAGCCGACGAGGCAGGCAGCCGGCGGGACGCGCCGAAGCCCCGGGGGGATCTTTTGGAAAAAGGTCCAAACCAAAACCGCAATAATCTAGCACGCCAGGCACCCCTGCGATGAATCGACAGGGGGCGGCGGATCGAGGACGCCTACGGCGAATCACCGCCGCCCCTTGCCTTTTTGGAAGCGCCTATGTGGCCGAACGTTGCGGCCAGACCTGCCAAGCTATCGGACCATGTGTTCCCCGAATCGATTTGGAAAGCCTGCGGGGAACACGTGGGCATCTTGAAGGTCATCTTGGCCGTCTGGAGGCCATTTTGACCCGTTCGGGCCTTCTTGGAGGACGTCTTGGAGGGCTCTTGGGCCGTCTTGGAGGCCATCTTGGGCGTCTTGGAGACCTCTTGGGCCGTCTTGGGGGCCTCTTGGGGCCGTGTCTTGGGCCTCTTGGGCGATCTTTGGGGGCACTTGGGCCGTCTCGGGCCGTCGGAAGGCAGAACAACAAGCAAATGCCACAATCCTTCAAACACCCATCGGGAAATCAATGATTTTGCCTTTTCGGGCATTCCTGGAGGCCCTCTTGGAGGCCCCTTGGGCCGTCTTGGGCTATCTTAGGGCCATGTTCGGCCGTCTTGGTGGGCTCCTGGTCCGTCTGACGCCGTCGGGAGCCGTTTAGGGGGCCTCTCTGGGCCGACTTGGGGCCCTCTTGGAATGCTTCAGGGCCGTCTTGGAGGCCCACCTGTGCCGTCTTGGGGGCCTCTTGGGGCCTTCTTGGGACCCTCTTGGGCCGTTCTGGGGCCACCTTGGAGGCCTCTTGGGCGATCTTTCGGCGATCTTCGGGGGCTCTTGGGCCGTCTCGGGCAGTCGGAAGGTCGAAATCTGTCAAAAACTTACGGAACATGTATTTGTTAGGCCTCTTCTGGCTTTCTTGGAGGCACTCTTGGGGGCCTCTTGGGCCGTCTTGGGCCAGCTTCGAGCCAACTTCGGCCATCGTGGTGGGTTCCTGGCACGTCTGACGCCGCCGGGAGCTGTCTTGGGGGCCTTTCTGGGCCGACTTTTTGGGGCCCTCTTGGGGCGCTTCGGGGCCGTCTTGGAGGCCATCTTGGGCGTCTTGGAGGCCATCTTGGGTGTGTTGGAGGCCTCTTGGGGCCGTCTTGGGGCCCTCTTGGGGCCGTCTTGACGGCCTCTTGGGCCGTCATGGGGCCCTCCTGGGGGCCTCTTGGGCGATCTTGGGGGCCTCTTGGGCCGTCTTGGGCCGTCGGAAAGCCGAAAAGGCGCAAATGCCAAAACCTTCAACAACCCAAGGAACATCAACGATTTTGGCCCTGTCGGGCCTTCTTGGAGGACGTCTTGGAGGGCTCTTGGGCCGTCTTGGAGGCCTCTTGCGGGCCTGTTAGGCCGTCGTAGACCGTCTTGGGCCGTCTTGGAGGCATCTTGGGGCCATCTTAGCCATCTTGGAGGCCATCTTGGGCCGTCTTTGAGACGTCTTGGAGACCATCCTGGGCCATCTTGGCCGTCTTGGACGCCATCTTGGGCCAACTGGAGGACACAGAAGCACGACGGATGTGTTTTGAGATCCTTTCCGGGTGGCCGGCGGGATGGGCCGAAGCCCCAGGGGGAGTTCTTTTGGAAAAAGGATCAAAACCAAAACCGATAGGGTTCAGCACGCCAGGCACCCCTGCGATGAATCGACAGGGGGCGGCGGATCGAAGCTGCCTACGGCGAGTCACCGCCGCCCCCTGCCTTGTTTGGAAGCGCTTATGTGGCCGAAGGTTGTGGCCAGACCTGCCAAGCTATCAGACCATGTGTTCCCCGAATCGGTTTGGAAAGCCTTCGGGGAACACGTGAGCATCTTGAAGGTCATGCAGCAGCCGGCGGGACGCGCCGAAGCCCCGGGGGGATCTTTTGGAAAAAGATCCAAACCAAAACCGCAATAATCTAGCACGCCAGGCACCCCTGCGATGAATCGACAGGGGGCGGCGGATCGAGGACGCCTACGGCGAATCACCGCCGCCCCTTGCCTTTTTGGAAGCGCCTATGTGGCCGAACGTTGCGGCCAGACCTGCCAAGCTATCGGACCATGTGCTCCCCGAATCGGTTTGGAAAGCCTGCGGGGAACACGTGGGCATCTTGAAGGTCATCTTGGCCGCCTGGAGGCCATTCTGACCCTTTTCGGGCCTTCTTGGATGACGTCTTGGAGGGCTCTTGAGCCGTCTTGGAGGCCATCTTGGGCGTCTTGGAGACCTCTTGGGCCGTCTTGGGGGCCTCTTGGGGCCGTGTCTTGGGCCTCTTGGGCGAACTCTGGGGGCACTTGGGCCGTTTCGGGCCGTCGGAAGGCAGAACAACAATCAAATGCCACAATACTCAACAAAAACCAATGGGAAATCAATGATTGTTGCCTTTTCGGGCCTTCCTGGGGACCCTCTTGGAGGCCTCTTGGGCCGTCTAGGGGCCATCTTAGGGCCATGTTCGGCCGTCTTAGTGGGCTCCTGGTCCGTCTGACGCCGTCGGGAGCCGTTTAGGGGGCCTCTCTGGGCCGACTTGGGGCCCTCTTGGACTGCTCCAGAGCCGTCTTGGAGACCATCTTAGGCGTCTTAAAGGCCTCCTGTGCCGTCTTGGGGGCCTCTTGGGGCCGTCTTGAGGCCCTCTTTCTGATTTCGAGGATGTTCATGTCGTACATATCGTGAGGGGTCTGCTCGAGTCTCCCGTCCCTGCAGCCTATTTGGCTCGGCAGTGGGCGGGTGGGTTTCATATTGCGGGCGGAGTGCCGCTCCAGGACGGCGCGGGTTGGCGCGCCGCCGTGATTGATTGCGAAAAGGGTTCGCTTCGTGTTGCTGTATTTTACTCCGTGACTTACGTCACCTCCGACGGCGACGTGAAGGGCTCCAGGGTGCCCTTGAATTCAGTTTGGTAGCGAGAGCATAGTTTCGACCACGGTCTACATTGTGGCGATCACGGTCGACGACCACAATGTCAAGTGGTGCGACTACGACCGGAGGAGCTGCTGGCGGCTCAGCAGCACTCCGATTGGACGTCCCATCATGGGACGGAGAGCCCGACAAGCTGCTGGCGTACAAGTTCGACGTCGGGCTCTTCAGCAAGAGCTATAAGATGCAGGACAGGTACGTGGTGGGACCCCAGGTGATGAGAGCGCTGGGGGCAAGGACGCGCAGACTGGCACAGGCGTGCCCCGACATCGACAAGATCGACGAGGTCACCGACGAGGGCAAGCTGACAGGATGGCAACGCGTCTTCGACTTCCTCTTGTCGAAGCTCGACCTGTCCAACGTGAGCGAGATGGGGAACTCAGCGGAGAAGTTCTTCAACAAGCTCCAGCGGGAGCCTGGTGAGGGCTTCCCCGACTGGACGGCGCGCTGGGAGGCGCACGAGCGCGACCTTTTGTCGCAGCTGAAGGCGGTGGACAGCTCGGTCGAGGAGGTCATCGCAGCGCCTCTGAGGACGCGGTGGTACCTCCGCCGCTCGCGCCTGAGCCCTGTGGCAAGGGGCGAGATCACCGCTACGGCGGGCGGCGACTACGACTTCGGCAGGACGTACAAGGCGCTGTGCACGAGGTACCCGCTGGAAGCGCTGAAGGAGATCGACGGGGTCCGCGAGAAGAAGGACAGGCGCGCGGGGTTCTTCGGCGAGGCCGAGGAGGCCGAGCAGGAGGACCACGACTTCGAGGACAGGTCCGAGATCGCGGACATCGTGGACCAGCTGGTGAACTTAGCGGACGAGGAGGACTCGACCCTCTTCGAAGACTCCGAGCTTGTCGACGACTACGAGGGCGGCATCTACGCGGAGTTCAGGCAGCTGGGCAGGAATTTCAAGGGCGCGAGGGACCTCATCAGGAAGCTCAAGGTGGCGAGGGAATACTACCCTGTGCTCGCTCCTCGACCTGCGGAGGGACCCCCTCGTCCTCGACAACTACGTGATGGCCAACGCCCTTCTCGCCAAGATGGTCAACGATCTTCTCGTCAGGACGGTGGTCAAGAACCTGCGCGTGACAGGCGTAGGATCAGATGTCTAGCTTGCGGCAAGTTCGGACACCAGGCGAAGGACTGCCCCGAGAGGACGAGGGGCCGCGGCAAGCCACAGCCCAACGAGATGACCTCGTTTGCGCTTCTCGAGCTCGGCGACCTGGTGCTCCTCTTGGACGACGTGGGCGGCATCTGGGCTATCCTCGACTGCGGCGCCACGAGGGGCCTCATCGGTGTGACGATGGCCGAGCACCTCATCTACGACATGGAGGAAAAGTGCAACATGCTGTTCGACGTGGTGAAGCGGACGCGGCACTTCACTTTCGGCGACGGCAGGCGCAAGAGCTCGATGGGCACCATGACGGGTGCCATCTTTCTCGGCGACGGCCAGGAGAAGATCGGGATCCCGATCATGGACAACGTTGTGCCACTGCTGATCGGCATGGACGTGCCGGGACCTGATCATGCCAACGCCCTCATCGACTGCGGTAACGGCTACCTGATGCTGCCGAAGATCTCACATCACGTCTTCCAGTGCCAGAAGATGCCCAGTGGTCACCTCGCCATCAACGTGACGACTCCGACGCGGTGGCAGAACATCCCCCAGAGCCTCTCGAACATCGTCGGGATCACACAGCGCAACGCCCTGGAGGACGAGGCTAAGACGTCCGCGGTCGCGGACGAGGCGGTGCTGGCGCTGGCGCCCGCGGCTGGCGCGGGGGCCTCGAGCTAGGGACAGCGCCCCCTGGTGGATCCGAGAAAAGTTCTGTCCTCTAGTCCATCGGGGGGGCCCAAGAAGACTCCAGCAAAGCCTCACGCCCTCGAGAGATCCTCAGACTTCCCGAAGTTCGAAGACGCTGACAGGGGTCAGGATGTCCTAGCTGCACCCCCTGGGCCTGCTGATGCACCCCCAAGCCTCTCGAGATCTCCTACAGCATCTCCTACGAGGGCATCTTGGGGACCATCTTCGGGGACCAAGAGTTCGAGAGCAACGATCAGAGAAACCGAGACATCTCCAAGGGCGCAGACTAGTACGAGTACGAAACTCCCGACACGACAATCTGAGCTTCTTCCCAATCCTGATGATTTTGATGCACACCGAGCTCTTTCGGCTCGAAAGGGTGTTCAATCAGGATGAGATCCTCACTATTCATCTACGCTTACATATCCAGAAGATGTCATGCCACCGTGGCACCATCTCGTCGCCTTCAGGTGCGCCACCGCCGCCATCCCCTACTGCGGAGCGTCCGCGAGATCGCAGAACGATTCCTTTCGCGCCAAAGCTGCCGACAACAACCGAGGCGAGCGCGTCGACGTCAGCTCAGATCCAGTCCGAGGCCAGGGTCATCCAAGGCGAGTTCGCTTCTGTACCCCCAAAGGATGTGACCACGAATGCTGCTGGATCGAATCCGACCGCCACCCTCGTCCAGGCGGCCAAGTCCAAGGCGCCGGGATTCCAGAGGCGCGGCTGCTGCGGCCAACCAGGTCGCAAGCGGAACGGGCGTTCGTGCACGGGGGGCCAGACCCACAAGTGTCGGCTGGAGGAGGCCGGGTACCCATCGCTGAACTTCGCGCAGAACTACCGTCCACCTCGTCGGAAGAAAGACCAGCCACAAGCAGGCCTCCCCGAGTGCATGATTCCCAGGTCGGCGAGCCCAGAGGTCAGTTGGCTGTGCAGGTCCGAGGTGATCTACATGAGGTGGAGGCGGATGCTGTCCAAGGTCCTGAAGAGACTGGCGAACGACCCGTCCTCGGAATCCTTCGAGATGCTGGACGACTCACCCGAGAAGGAGATGGCCAGCAAGAGAGGGCGCGAGCGTCCCTGACCAGCGAGGACCTGGGCATCATGCAGAAGGCTATCGACCAGTACGATCTGGACTACACGAAGGAGATCGGCGACGACGTCAACTTCCTGTCCCGCAACGGCCGCTACGACTTGCTCGAGGTCTGCACGCCTCCGAAGTCTCGTCTCTCCCAGGCGGTGATCGACCTAGGTGGAGCCGCCTTCCGAGCTGGGGTACACAACGGGTTCGACATGGCGACGAAGATTGGAGTACGACGGTTTGCTCTGTGGATTCGTCAACATCGGCCTCGACGCATCGTCATGAGTCCTCCGTGTACCGCGGACTGCCAGCTCCAGAACTGGAACCAGAAGACCCCAGAGGACCGCGAACGTCTACGTAAAAAGGTGCAACAGGCTCGTCGGATACAAGCTGGGTGCGAGACCATCATGTCGGTCGGGCTCCAATTCCGTCGGACCGAGATCGACTTGGAGCAGCCGCATGATCTCATAGCTGGGGACGTTCGGAGGCACTGAAGCGCACCAGGGAGCAGACCTACGAGACGCTGGTGGTTGGCTGTGCTTACGGCCTCCGCTGCCCCCGCAGCGGCCTCTTCTTGCCCGAGGTCTGGGGGATCTGCTCTACCGACCCCGAGCTGCAGGAGGCCATCGGCAAGCGCTGCAGTAATCGCCCTGGTCGGCATGACAACCACGAGCACGGTGAGATCATCGGGGGGAAGGTGGTAGCGGCCACAGCGTTCTACCCCGAGGCGTTGTGCAAGGCCTGGGCGAAGCACAGTCTGCGTGCTGGAGGTGGTACTACAGCTGGAACCTCAGCCCTCTTGGCGACGGACCAGGACACTGACGACGGCATCTTCGAGGGCATCGACGAAGACGGCGACCAGGAGATGGAGAACCAGCAGGCGTCAGACGAGGAGCTCGACGAGGAGGACCTCAGGGAGCTCTCCAAGGACGGCGGCACGCTGAGCGCCAAGGAGGCCCAGGAGATAGAGCACCGCCTCAGCCGACTTCATCGTAATCTGGGTCACCCCAGCGCCCGCACCATGTTCAAGATTCGCAAGAACCCGGGCGGGTTCATCCAGGTTCTGAAGATGGTCAAGAAGTTTAAGTGCCATGCCTGCGACTCCTCGGTGCTGCCGAGGGCCGTCAGAACAGCTGCTGGCATCGACATTCCCGAGGTCTTCGAGGTGATGGGGAGTGACGGCCTCGAGTGGACCGACCCTGTTGACGACGCGACCTACCTGTTCACGCTGAACCTTGACGAGGGGTCTGGACTGACGCAGATCTTCAACCACGGCGACAAGTCCCAGAGGTCCGGCAGACGATCAGCAGCGGACCTCCTCGAGACTTGGAGATCCTGGACGAATCACTACCGCGCTCCTCGCCTCATTCGCTGCGACGCTGAGGGCTGTCATCGAGCGGAACTTACCAAAAGCTGGTGCAGTGCGCGCGGGATCGAGATGTTCATCGCTCCTGGCGAGGCGCACTGGCTAATGGGCAAGGTTGAGCGCAGGATCCAGCTGTTCAAGCGGACTCTCACTAAGTTCAGGAAACAGAATCACGATTGCGACATCGACGAGGCCATCAGCCAGGTCACGCATGCGATCAACGAACTTGACAAGGTCGGGAACCATTCGCCCTTCGTACATGCCTTTGGAACTGGAGGCCATCGGGGCTCGGGCAACCCCTTTGCCATCGTGGACGACAGCAACGGAGAGCCCCGGGAGCAGAGGCGACTTCTGGCACGTCAGAGCTTCATCGAGGTGGAGTACTCAGAGCGACGCCGACATGCAGAACATGCCCTCAGCCGCGCGACGACTCGCTGGAACACCGGCGAGCACTGCTACTACTGGCGGAAGGGCCGTGGTCCTGTCAAGGCAACATGGTATGGTCCAGCGCGCGTCTTAGTTCAAGAACAACGGGTACTTGCAGGCTCTGCACTCCCAACTTCAGTCGTGTGGATCTCGCACGGCGATGTTCTACTTCGGCGTGCTCCTGAGCAACTGCGTCCAGCTACGGAGGCCGAGCGAATGGTCGTGGAGCTCAACAACATGGAGGGGCGCGGGGCTACCATGTCCGACTTGATGGAGGTCGCCCGCCGCGGAACGTTCGAGGACCTCACCAACGAGAGCCGACCACGCATCCAGAACTTCGAACCGCAGGCGATCCAGCCGTCCGAGTCACCCGAGGACCATGACGATCAGATGGACGAAGAAGCTGCTGAACCCGATCCCTCGGACGGACGTTCTGAACCAGCAGGCGAGCCGACGCCGCCTGAATCGTCTCCGCCTTCCCTTTCAAGTATCTCTTCCATCGAGCAGCCTGTCTCGAAGCAGTCTCGGTTAAGTCCACCCTCCAGAGCGAGCTCGGCCCCACGTGCTGAACTACCTCATCGGCGCTGGCGCATGTCCTCCAAGGGCGACGAGACCACCTACCGACAGTCCCCTGCTGAACGACGACAGGACCGACCTGGGCCCTACTCTGAGGGCAAGCCAACAGTCGAGGACAACGATGAGGAGCTCTTCTCTCGGATCACCTTCGACGGGAACCGGGGCGGCACCGACTTCGAGCTTATCGACGAGAACATGACGGTCTACTTCGAGATGGTCAAGTCCGAACTTGCGGGCAGCCAGGGCGGACGTCGTCTCACTTGTCAGATGCTGGACTGCTTCGTTGCCAACCAGAAGCGGAAGGATCAGATCGAGTTTCACTGGGGAAAGCTTTCCCCCTTCCGAGAAGGCTGAGTTCCGCAAGGCCATGACGAAGGAGGTCCCCAACTGGAAGCAGTACAAAGGTCTCCGTCGTGTACCCGCTTCTGAGATAAAGGACCCTGCGGACGTGATCAGGTGCCGTTGGGTGCTGACGCGCAAGAGCGATGGGGCCGCGAAGGCGCGCCTCGTCCTCCTCGGCTACCAGACCAAGGACATCGGACAGGAGCCGACAGCTTCACCAGCGGCCTCGCGCCGCGCTCGGAATCTACTCCTCACGGTCGCGGCCGCCATCTCCTGGACCATCGTCAAGGGCGACGTGACCAGCGCGTTCCTGCAGGCGAACGACCTGAAGAAGGACCTCTTCGTGGAAGCCGACGAGGCGCTATCTGCTGAGTTTGGCGTTCAACCTGGTCAAGTGCTACGCGTGGTGAAGCCGGGCTACGGCATCGGCGAGGCTCCTCGCAAATGTTGGCAGACGGTGAAGTAGGACTTCGCCAAGCTGGGATTGCAGGCGTGCGATCTCGAACCATGCCTGTGGAGTCTACGCTGTCCTGAGACCAAGGCGCTGCTGTGGCTTATCATGTGCCACGTTGATGACTTCATCCTCTGCGGTGACCGAGAACATCCTGCATGGCGGAAGGCGCTGAAGAGCATCGAGGACCTCTACACGTGGGGCACCTGGGAGGACATGGACGACGGGATCGACTCCATCGGGCAGTGCGGCGTGGCGATCGTGAAGAACGAGAAGGGTTTCTTCCAGCACCAGCAGGGCTACATCGACAAGCTGAAGGAGATCTTCCCGCAGTACCCGAAGGCCAAGAGCGGCGACCGATTGACCGAGGCGGACCAGAGTACTTTGAGAATTTTGTGTGGAGCTCTCTCTTGGCTTGGTGTCAATACACTTCCCTGGATTTCAGCATGGGTTGCAGATGTTCAAAGCAAGATACCCAATGGTGACTACAAGCTCTTTTCGGTAGCGAACAACATCACCAAGATGGTCATAGCCAATCGGACTGACGGCATTCAGATCTTTCGCCACCAACTGCCAGGATGCGGACGAGGTGGTTCCGATTTCCGTATCTACACCTGGTGCGACGCTGCTTGGGCCAGCCGACCAGATGGACATTCCCAAGGAGGTCACGTTACAGCTCTCAGTTCGGCGGAAGGACCGTTTCAGGAGGCATGCGGCTTCACTGTCTTGGACTGGGGATCGCGCAAGCTCAAGCGGGTTGCCAGGTCCAGCCTGTCCGCGGAGATCCTGGAGGCCAGCGACGCGGAGGGCGAGCAGATGATGGTTCGCCTGGTGCTCTACGAGGTGCTCTTCGGTTCGGTCGACCTCTGTAATCGTGCTGCTGCTCTGCATCACATTCCAGGAGCTCTCGTGACGGACTGCAAGTCGTTCTACGACGGCGCGGTGAAGTCTGAGTCGGCCGGCTTGGGCCTCGATGAAAGGAGGACGGCCATAGAGGCGCTCGCCTTGCGCCGGGCCCTCGAGGAGGGCGAGACGATCGCGCGCTGGGTGCATAGCCATGCACAGCTGGCCGATGGCATGACCAAAGCCAGCCAGCAGGCTTTCAACGTGCTCCACGCTTTCCTGAAGAGCCAGCGCTGGAAGATCGTTCACGACGAGAGGTTCCTCTCGGCTCGCAAGCGGTCTGCCCTTGGTAAAGGGATCCTCGACGAGACGACTGAGACCGACCACAGCGAGGCCAGTAAGATCCTGGAAGGCAGGAGGCGGGTCCAGCCCCTGCTAGCGACAGGGCCACGGCAGGTGCCACGCACTACGAGCTCGAGCAGATCTCTTTTCCCCCTGTCTGATTTCGAGGATGTTCATGTCGTACATATCGTGAGGGGTCTGCTCGAGTCTCCCGTCCCTGCAGCCTATTTGGCTCGGCAGTGGGCGGGTGGGTTTCATATTGCGGGCAGAGTGCCGCTCCAGGGCGGCGCGGGTTGGCGCGCCGCCGTGATTGATTGCGAAAAGGGTTCGCTTCGTGTTGCTGCATTTTACTCCGTGACTTACGTCGCCTCCGACGGCGACGTGAAGGGCCCCAGGGTGCCCTTGAATTCAGACTCTTGGGCCATTCTGGGGCCATCTTGGAGGCCTCTTGGGCGATCTTTCGGCGTTCTTTGCGGGCTCTTGGGCCGTCTTGGGCCGTCGGAAGGCCGTCAAGAAGGACGTGCCAAAATCATTCGAACACCGCCGGAAAATCAAGGTTGTTGGCCTTTTCTGGCCTTCCTGGAGGCCCTCTTGGGGGCCTCTTGGGCCGTCTTGGGCCAGCTTCGAGCCAACCTCGGCCATCTTGGTGGGTTCCTGGCACGTCTGACGCCGTCGGGGGCCGTTTGGGAGGCCTTTCTGGGCCGACTGGGGGCCCTCTTGGGGCGCTTCGGGGCCGTCTTGGAGGCCATCTTGGGCGTCTTGGCGGCCACCTTGGGCGTGTTGGAGGTCTCTTGGGCCCTCTTGGGGCCGTCTCGGGGGCCACTTGCGCAGTCATGGGGCCCTCTTGGGGGCCTCTTGGATGCTCTTGGGTGCCTCTTGGGCTGTCTTGAGCAGTCGGAATGCAGAGAAGACGCAAATTCCCAAATCCTTCAAACACTTAAGGAAATCAATAATGTCAGCCTCCTCGGGCCCTCCTGGAGGACCTCTTGGAGGCCTCTTGGGCCGTCTGGGAGGCCTCTGGGTGGCCTCTTTGGCCGTCTTGGGCCTCTTGGACTCTCTTGGGCCGTCTTGGAGGCCGTCTTGGACCATCTTGGGCGGACTTGGAGCCCATCTTGGGCCATCTTCGCGGTTGTTTGAGGATGTCCCGAGCGAAACGGGCGTTTCAGGGAGGATGTTTCGTGGAATTTACGGTCCTGGAAGAGCCCCCCGGGACCCCGGCGGGACGGGCCGAAGCGCCAGAGGGGAGTTCTTTTGGAAAAAGAACCAAAACCAAAACCGATAGGGTTCAGCACGCCAGGCACCCCTGCGATGAATCGACAGGGGGCGGCGGATCGAAGCTGCCTACGGCGAATCACCGCTGCCCCCTGCCTTGTTGGAAGCGCCTATGTGGCCGAAGGTTGTGGCCAGAGGCCTGCCAAGCTATCGGGCCATGTGTTCCCCGAATCGGTTTGGAAAGCCTTCGGGAAACACGTGGGCATCTTGAAGGTCATCTTGGCCGTCTGGAGGCCATTCTGACCCTTTTTCGGGTCTTCTTGGAGGACGTCTTGGAGGGCTCTTGGGCCGTCTTGGAGGCTATTTTGAGCGTCTTGGAGACCTCTTGGGCCGTCTTGGGGGCTTCTTGGGGCCGTGTCTTGGGCCTCTTGGGCGATCTTTGTGGGCACTTGGGCCGTCTCGGGCCGTCGGAAGGCATAACAAATTATGTTTGTGGGTGCCGCGATATTGCTGTGACTTCAGTAACGTCAGTCGTGTCTTGCGGGCCTTGCCTTTCGCTTGCCCGCAACCGCTCTTGCTCAAGCTTTTGGTGGCGGCATGGTCCCAGGGGACCTGGCGCCAGCGGCCGCCGGGCTTTTTCGCGAGGCGATTCGGGGTGCGGCCGCGGAGGCGGCGAGACAGCTCCTGGTCGGGGAGGCGCGGGCGCGTCGCCCGAGCTGCCCGCCGTGACCTGGCTGCGCAGGGTGCCCGCCGCCGCCCCCGCCTGGGCCCGGGGACTGGCCCGGCGAGCCTAGGGGCGGCCGAGGTGGCCGCGGTGGTGGCGGGCATGCGCCTGGCCGCGAGGCGGAGTCGGAGCAGACGCTTGTGGCGGCGGCGGCGCTGGCGGCGGGAGGCTGGCTGCTGGGCTGGAGCGGCGGGCGTCGGCGATCAGAGTCCAGCGCCATGACTAGTCCTGCTGGGCGTGTCCCTGGGCGGCGGGTGCTCGTTCGTTCGAGGGGCGCGTACACTCATGAGAGTCAGTTGCTGTGGCCGACGGGGAAAGACGTTCGGTTCGAGGGTTGGGCGATTCTCCCTTCCGGTGACGATCGGTACATAGAGTGGGCGAAGTACTGGGTGTGGATCTGCGATCTGACCGAGGACTGGCCAGCCGACTCGAGAGGAGGCGTCGTTCGTCTCCGAGAGTGGATGACCGCAGGAGAGGTGTTGGCGCGCGTGGCTGAGGGCCGCGATGAGGCGATGAAGTATCGGGTGAAGCGGGACTTGCCAGAACGTTTGGAAGGAGGGTTTGGCGAGGAGCCGGCCGCCTTCCTGGACAGGAACAGGCGCGAGCCCGCGGTCGAGGACAGCGCGTTTGGGGGTGTCAGGCAGAGAGGTACCAGCAAGGGCGTGAACTCGGAGCCGCGGGTTGCGGAGGCGAGTGGCGATGAGGCCGCGATGCGGGCTGCGCTCGCGGACGCGGCGGACGACGGCGTGGAGGTGGAGAGCCTGGAGGAGGATGCTCTGGCGCCGGCTGGCGGCTCGCTGCATGGGGCGAGTGGCCTCGGAGCGGGCTCACGAGGCGCGCTCGACGATTACGCGCGTGTGCGTGGTCGCGGAGGTTAGGGCGCCCCGCGGCGAGAAGCTCGGAGATCCCGTCGTTGGAGGTCGAGCTGTCGGGCGCGGCGGTTTTCGGGCGCCGGCGCAGCTGGAGAGCGGCGGGGGCGAGAAGGTGCCGGCCGATTCGGTGGAGATCTGGCGACGCGCTGCTATCGAGGCGGCGCCGGAGTGCGGCCTCTCCTAGCCTGAGGGCGAGCCCGGCGCTGCGCGGGAGGATGGTGGCCGGGGCGGCGACCTGCGCGCGAAGTTCGACGCGGCGGACGACGGGGCTGAGAGGGCCGGGAGTGCGGCAACGCCGCCAGCCCAGGAGGCCGAGGTAGAGGGCGGTGCCCGAACGCCATGCGCGGAGAGGGCCGTTGAGGGCGTGAGATTCGAGTCGTGGAGGAAGGCGGTGGACGAGAGCTCGCAGTTGAGCTTCGAGAGTTGCGAGTTCCGAGGTGTAAGCACCTGTCTTGTCCTCTGTCGGCGCTCTGTCCAGCGCGCCGGCGATCCGAAGACGTGGCCCCCGACGTTCGGGAGGGGGCGCGTCATTCCAGGGAAGGGTCGGACGCATCGTGAGCCCACGACCGTGGTGCAGAGTTTTCGGTCGGCGGAAAGCTACGACGGCCTGAGCCCGGGGGGGGGGGCAGCGCGCTGGAGTCGATTGCGAGGCGGCCAGTGGCGATGGAGGAGGCCCATCGGAGTGGGCCTGCGCCGGGGCAGGGGCCCTGGGAGAGCGCTCGGTACTTGACGGGCGTGGTGGGCCCAGGGGCGCGGCCCTCCGCCAATCGAGCTGCCAGAAAGGAAGCTGAGAGGCGGGCGGCGGTCACGCGAGGACACGCGGCCGGGGCAGGGGAGGAGCATGAGGAGACGGGTCTGGCGCTGGCGCTGGGCGGGGCGCCCAGAGCCGAGGATGGCGCCAGGGGCGGCCACTCGGGGCGCAGCTGCCAAGGCGACGGCCGCAGCGAGGGCCCGGGCAGGAGCTGGCGCTGGCGCGGGCGCCCCTGGCGGGGCTGGTTGAGCGACGGGCGAGAGCCTGGGGCGCGGCCGCCCCCCGGCGCAGCGGGCGAGGCCGGCGGCGCGGGGGAGTACTTCCCGGCGACCGAGGTGCAGCAGCTCGATCTCGACATCGGCTTCGGGCTGACCAGGCGAGAGAAGCGGCAAGTGAGGAGGCTCGCGAAATACGCCATCGAGAGCTTGAATTGGACGCATGGCGCGCGCAGGCGAGAGGCCGGCTGCGCGCAGCCACGCCTGGCGACCCTCGATAAGGTAGTTGGGTTGCGGCAGGACACGCAGCGGCGGGCGCAGCTGGCGGCGGCTGGCTGGCGGCGCTCGAGCAGCGCGACATCATCGCAGCAGGCTCTTCCGCAGCTGCTGCGGGGTCACGGCCCCCATGCCGAGGCCCGAGCTAACCTGGCCTCCTTCGTGCGCGACCGGCTCAGCATCCCTCAGGACGTCAGGCGGGCACCTCGAGTGGATAGACTGCTGCCGGATGCGGCGTCGAATTTTTTGAAGGGGTACGAGAGCCACATGCTGAGGCCGCCGGAGGAGGTGGCCGCCTTCGACGAGACGCTGGACCCTGTGCGGCCCTACACAGACCCCGTGCTGAAGTCCAATCGGAAGGTGTACGTGGGGTTGGTCAAGAGGCTCCCACGAATAGGGATGGTGCGACTCAGTGCCAGTAAGAAGTGCGACGTGGGCGTATTTGTGGTGAAGAATTCTTAAGAAGGACGGTTCGCAGCAGAGACTCAGCCTGGATTGTCGGGCGTCTAACCGGCAGTTTGCATCGCCCCCGAGCGCGAGCTTGCTGACGGGTGAAGGTCTCAGTCGGGTGGAGCGACATGGAGGCGAAGTGGGACCTGTTTACCTAGGGACCTCGGACGTGAAGGACTGCTACCACAGGCTGAGGTTCCCGAAGGAGTCGAAGCTCGACGATTTTTTGCCTACCTCGTCATGGGCTTCCGAGCTCGGGCTGACCTGGTGGGAAGGACGGCGCGTTGAGAAAGACATGGTGTTGTGCCCGCTCGCGCAGTCCCTCCCCGTGGGCTGGGCGCGGAGCCTCTACTTTGCGCAGGAGGCCAACGCCCGGCAGATGGAGTTGACCAAGGAGCTGAGGGACGCGCGCCTGCTTCAGGATCGTGGGCCGCCGCTGGTGCTCCAGGGAGGGGGAGGCGACGCTGGGCGTGGCAAGTACTGCTACGTCGACAACTTAGGTGTTTTGTCCGATGACGAGGAGTACGCGAGGAAGGGCCAGACCGCGGTGACCGAGACCTTCGGGGGCCAGGGGCTGACGGTGCACGAGACGGAGGTGGCCTGCGAGTGCGGGGTGGTCCTGGGCATCGAGGTGGACGGAGCTCGGGGCCGGACTCGGCCGACGGCCAGACGGTTCTGGCGCGTGCGGGACTCTATCCAGGAGGAGCCGCTGTCCATCCTCCACGGGACCTACAGGTTTGTGAAGAAGCTGTGCTGCGAGAAGGTGCCGCTGTGGCAGTGCGTGAAGGAGGAGCTCAAGGCCGTCTGTGGTGCCATGGTTTTCTTGGAAGCGAAGTGGGATGATCAGTGGCTGCCGGGCGTCTACCAGACCGATGCCTCACCGTGGGGCTTCGGGGCGGCCTACTCGCAGTGTCTCGCGGCGGCGGTCGCGGACGCAGGGCGAGCGCCCGAGCGGGCGCGGTTCCGCCTAGGGGCCGAGGCCGCGAGGAGCCACGCTTTCGCTGCTGCAGGGCTGGAGGAGCGCGATGACGGGCTGCTGCAGGCTCGGGCAAAGTCTACCGAGGACGAGGCGCTGAGGTAGGAGCGCGACAGGTCGTTCCCGGAGTTGCCAGCCCACTTGCTACATGGATCGCGGTGGAGCACAGTGATGGCTGACAAGTGGTGGCACGCAGAGGGGATCATCCACCTGGAGGCCGGGCCGTGCTGGAGGGGATCGAACGCCCTGCCAGGAGCCGACACGGACGCGACGCACGAGCTTTGTTTGTGGGAGATAACCTGGCGCTGACCCTGGCGCTGGGAAGGTCCCGTTCACGGGGCAAGCTACTGACCCTTACTAGGCGAGCCGGCTCTCTTGCACTGGCGCGAGGCCTGCAACTGGTTTTCCGCTGGGTGCCTTCGGAGCAGAACAGCAGCGACAAGGGAAGCCCATTGTTTGACAGAGACTACGATGAAAAGAAGGACGCCACCTGGATCGTCTCCTGCTTCCCAGGGCCACGTGAAGATAAAGGGCTTCGGGTCCAGAGCTTGGGCGCTTCAGAGGTCGATGGGATCTACGACGACGAGCGGACTCAAGACGGGCATCAAACTGGCGAGTCAGACGACCAAGGGCATGAGCGAGACGGACGAGAGAGTGAAGCAGAACTTGGAGACAGAGAGCTACCATCAGAAGTACAGGAGCAGGAGCAGGGAGAGCGAGAAGGTGATGGCCAGCGAGAGCGAGGAGGAGAAGAGGATCGAGAGCAGCGAGCAGGGAGGAGGTGTGAGGAAAGGCAGGAGACAGAAGCTAGGAGCGGGGAGCCGAGCCCTGCAGCGAGACAGCCCAGACAGCCTTCCGTCGGCCGTATGGCTCGAAGACCTGGATCGCGCGGTCCGGACCACGCGATCCAGGTATTCGAGCCATACTGGCTGTGCCCGCGCCAGGAGTGGGGCGGGGCGCGGTCGGGCGATCGCGGGCGCTGGCGGCAGCTGGAGAGAGGCAGGGGCGGGCGCGGAGCCGAAGCCCGAGGCGCGCCCAGACGCTGACCGCGGCGAAGGCGACGTGCCTGCAGTCGCTGCTGGAGGCGCCGGCGCCGGAGCCGAGTGGCTCGCTGGCGGCGGATGCAAGGCTGCCAGCGCGGGCCGCAGACGCCGGCTCGACCGCTGGAGACTTCGAGAGCGACTCCGCGTCCGGGGAGGCGGCGACCGAGGCGGGCCGCAAGGAGGGGCGGCTGGCGCGGCGGCGGGCGCAGCGGCGGGTGGCGCGAGTGGCCGAGAAAAAGACGACGTTGGTTCCTGGCCAGAGCTACCTGAAGGCGGCGGGCGTGTCGGAGGCCAGCCGAGTCCGGTATAGGTCGTGCGAGCAAGAGCTCCTGGACTTCGCCGACCGGGAGAACATGGCGCTGTGCGAGGACGGCGAGGTGGACGAGTGTCTCGCGGCGTGGATGAATTCGAGGAGTCGGATCGGGGACCGCGCGGAGCGAGGCGAGTACATGGTGGCCGCCCTGGTGTTCGCCTTCCCGAATGTCGAGCGAGATGGGGGCTGGTGCGTGCCACGGCCTCTTCAGTGCCTCAGAGGGTGGAGGATGCTCTGCCCGAATTTCCGTCGGGGGCCGCCGCCTTGGAGCCCGTGGGCCGCTCTGGCGGTAAAGCTGGCGATGAACTCCGAGAAAATGCGCTGGGTGGACCCGGTGTTTGCGCACCTGGCCAGAGGCTCGTCTGCGGAGAGGCTGTTCCCGTGGGGCCACCAGCAGCGCGGTCGACCGGTGCGAGGAGCAGGAGATCAGGCGCTGATCCCCGCGGTGGCCCATCGGGCGGGGCACGGCGGGATCAGCCTCGACCGTGCCCTCCGTTTCCGGCCCCAGGAAGAGGCTATGAAGACCGAGAGGTGGTCATCATTTCGCTCGACCGTGCGCTGCGAGATGACAGGGCACCTGAACGAGGCGCGAGGGAGACGGTCTCCCGACGTGCAGGCGTTCGCCCTCGACTGCGAGGGGCGCCTGGAAGATGTGTTCCTACGCGGGGCGCCGCTGCCAGTGCGCCCGCGCCCGCAGGCTCCAGTGGGCATTTTTTGGACTTCTTTTCGGGCATCAGCGGCGCGGCGCGCGCGGCCCGACAGTGGCGTTTCCACGCGCGCGAGTGCGACCTCCGCGGTGGTCCGGCAGGGGGCCTCTTGAGAAGTTGCGCCCAGGCCAGAGTGCTGCGAAGCTTGCGGCAACAGGAAGTGCTGGCCGTGATGATGGTGCCGCCGTGCGCATTTTTTCAATCGTTCAAAATTCTCCTTGTCCGATCCGCAGCCAGCAGCGCCCTGGAGGTCCCCCCAGGCTTCCGAGCGATCGGAAGGCAAAGGTGAGACTAGGGAATCTTTTCTTGATTCAGTGATTAGGATCGTGCGAGCTCGTGCGCGTGCGCGCGTTCCTTTTTGCATCGAGGATTCGCAGTCCAGTTGCACGTGGCACGATCTGCGTCTGTGCAAAGCTCTTAAGTCTGCACGCGTGAACATCTGTGACGCTCGCCAGTGCCAGTTCGGGTCACAACACCGCAGGCCACGCGACTGGCGTTCGGTTGTGGTGACGAGCTGGATTTAGGTCCTCCGGGCTGCCCGTCGGAAAGTCGATGCACGGGAAAGCGCGGGTTTTGTTCCGCGACAGGCCGAAAGCATGTCGTTGTCGAGGATTCTCGAGCTACCGCCGCTTCGGCCGCGTATCCTCGTGCTCCCGCCTCCGCGCTTGCCCGTGCCCTGCTATCCGCGTCCGCGTTTCGGAGAGAGACGACGAGGTTGATTCCGCTGCGCTGTGAATTACCGATTCGGGCCTAGATCCGGCACTCGATTCGGGGTGCGTTTTGAATCGGTTCTTGGTCGCGACGAGAGTCTCGTGGCTCTGATCCGTGCCAACTGTTTTCACAGCAGTAGCGGCAGCCTCGAGCCTGGCGTCGCAACAGAAGCGAGTTCTCCGCGAGTTCAGACAAGCAGCATGTTTGTAGGTACCACGATAGTGCTGTGACTTCAGTAACGTCTGTCGTGTCTTGCGGGCCTTGCCTTTCACTTGCCCGCGACCGCTCTTGCTCAAGCTTCCCTCCCTGCCCCACCCTCTTTCACTTCACAGGGTGCGTTTTGAATCGATTCCTGGTCGCGACGAGTCTCGTGGCTCTAATCCGTGCCAGCTGTTTTCACCGCAATAGCGGCAGCCTCGAGCCTGGTGTCGCAACAGAAGCAAGTTCTCTGCGAGTTCAGAAAAGCAGCACTGCCACAATCCTTTAACAACCCATGGGAAATCAATGACTGTGGCCTTTTCGGGCTTCGTGGGGGCCCTCTTGGAGGCCTCTTGGGCCGCCCTGGGCCATCTTAGGGCCATGCTCGGCCGTCTTGGTGGGCTCCTGGTCCGTCCGACGCCGTCGGAAGCCGTTTTGGGAGCCTCTCTGGGCCGACTTGGGGCCCTCTTGGAATGCTCCAGGGCCGTCTTGGAGGCCATCTTGGGCATCTTAAAGGCCTCCTGTGCCGTCTCGGGGACCTCTTGGGGCCGTTTTGGGGCCCTCTTGGGCCGTTCTGGGGCCATCTTGGAGGCCTCTTGGGCGATCTTTCGGCGATCTTTGGAGGCTCTTGGGCCGTCTCGGGCCGTCGGAAGGCCGAAAAGAAGCAAATGTCAAAATTCGTCAAAAACCTTTGGCCTCACCTGGGCTTCTGGAGGCCTTCTTGGGGGCCTCTTGGGCCGTCTAGGGCCAACTTTGAGCCAACTTCGGCAATCTTGGTGGGTTCCTGGCACGTCTGACGGCGTCGGGAGCCGTCTTGGGGGCCTTTCTGGACCGACTTGGGGCCCTCTTGGGGCGTTTCGGGGCCGTCTTGGAGGCCACCTTGGGCGTCTTGGAGGCCATCTTGGGCGTGTTGGAGGCCTCTTGGGCCGTCTTGGGGCCCTCCTGGGGCCGTCCTGGAGGCCACTTGGGCCGACATGGGGCCCTCTTGGGGGGCCTCTTGGGCGATCTTGGAAGCCTCTTGGGCCGTCTTGAGCCGTCGGAACGCCGAGAAGAAGCAACCCCCCAAATCCTTTAAACAAACAAATGGAAATCAATGATTTTGGCCTCTTCGGGCCCTCCTGGAGGACCTCTTGGAGGCCTCTTGGGCCGTCTTGGAGGCCTCTGGGGGGCCTCTTGGGCCGTCTTGGGCCGTCTTGAACTCTCCTGGGCCGTTTTGGAGGCCGTCTTGGACCATCTTGGGCGGACTTGGAAGCCATCTTGGACCATCTTGGAGGCCATCGTGGGCCATCTTGGACACCTTGGACGCCGTCTTGAGCCGTCTTGGAGGATTTTATCGGGACGTTGGGGTCCTGGGCAATCCTCCCGGGACCCCGGCGGGACGGGCCGAAGCGCCAGGGGGAGTTCTTTTGGAAAAAGAACCAAAACCAAAACCGAAAGGAACAAGCACGCCAGGCACCCCTGCGATGAATCGACAGGGGGCGGCGGATCAGAGTGGCCTTCGGCCCATCTTGCCATCATGCCTGGGGTGTGGGTCTGAGGCCTCTTGTGTATGTGTTGGGGTTTCGTGGGGGACCTCTCGGGGGCCTCTTGTAGGCGGTTTGGGCGCCTTTGGGGGGCCTCTTGGGGCCTCGTAGGGTATCGTTTGGGCCTCTTGGAGGCTTCTGTGGCGCGTCTTGGGTGCGCCTTGGGGCCTGTTGGCGGCCTCTTGGGGCCTCCTGAGGGCTTCTCGGGCACAATTGTCAAAGTGTCGGTTTGTGGTCCCCTGCTTCGGCCCCTCTTGTGGCCGTCTTGGGGTTTTCTTGGGCCGCCTTGAGCGTTCTGTGGGCCATCTCGGAACCCTTTTGGGCAGTCTTGGGGCCCTCAGGGGGGCCTCTTGGGCGGTCTTGGGAGCTTCTTGGGCCGTCTTGGAGCGTCGGAAAGCCGAAAATGAGAGAAGGCCAGAATCCTTCGAACACTGTTTCGTGAAATCGACGATTTTGGCCTCTTGGGGCTCTCTCGGGAGTTCTCGAGCGCTGGAGCCCTCTTGGGCCGTCTTGGAACCATATTTGGGCGCCCTGGAGCACTCGTGGCCCCGGCAATTCCCAATCATCCTGTGGTGTTGGGTCCTCGTTTTGAAGAGACGTCGCCCCGCGTTCCTCCTCCTCCTCCTCCTCCTCCTCCTCCTCCTCCTCCTCATCCTCCTCTCCTCTCCTCCTCCCCCTCCCCCCTCCTCCCTGCGTTTCACCCACCCAGTACAGCGTTTCGTGGCCCCGTAGGGAGCTCCACCGAAGGCCCCAGTGGCAGCGTTCGCATGGCGGCCTCGGGCCATTTCGGCACACCCCTCGAGAGGATCGTTGCCCCATAGGGAGCTCCACCGAAGGCCCCAGTGGCAGCGTTCGCATGGCGGCATCGGGCCATTTCGGCACACCCCTCACGAGGATCGTGGCCCCATAGGGAGCTCCACCGAAGGCCCCAGTGGCAGCGTTCGCATGGCGGCCTCGGGCCATTTCGGCACACCCCTCACGAGGATCGTGGCCCCATAGGGAGCTCCACCGAAGGCCCCGCGTTCGCGTGGCGGCCTCGGGCCATGTCGGCACACCCTTCACGAGGATCGTGGCCCCATAGGGAGCTCCACCGAAGGCCCCAGTGGTAGCGTTTGCGTGGCGGCCTCGGGCCATTTCGGCACACCCCTCGAGAGGATCGTGGCCCCATAGGAGCTCCACCGAAGGCCCCAGTGGCAGCGTTCGCATGGTGGCCTCGGGCCATTTCGGCACACCCCTCACGAGGATCCTGGCCCCATAGGGAGCTCCACCGAAGGCCCCAGTGGCAGCGTTCGCATGGCGGCCTCGGGCCATTTCGGCACACCCCTCGAGAGGATCGTTGCCCCATGGAGCTCCACCGAAGGCCCCGGTGGCAGCGTTCGCATGGCGGCCTCGGGCCATTTCGGCACACCCCTCACGAGGATCGTGGCCCCATAGGGAGCTCCACCGAAGGCCCCAGTGGCAGCGTTCGCATGGCGGCCTCGGGCCATTTCGGCACACCCCTCACGAGGATCGTGGCCCCATAGGGAGCTCCACCGAAGGCCCCCAGTGACAGGGTTCGCATGGCGGCCTCGGGCCATTTTGGCACACCCCTCACGAGGATCCTGGCCCCATGGGGAGCTCCACCGAAGACCTCCAGTGGCAGCGTTCGCATGGCGACCTCGGGCCAATTCGGCACACCCCTCACGAGGATCGTGGCCCCATAGGGAGCTCCGTCAAAGGCGCCAGTGGCAGGGTTTGCACGGCGGCATCGGGCCATTTCGGCACACCCCTCACGAGGATCGTGGCCCCATAGGGAGCTCCACCGCAGGCCCCAGTTGCAGGGGTCGCATGGCGGCCTCGGGGCATTTCGGCACACCCCTCACGAGGATCGTGGCCCCATAGGGAGCTCCACCGAAGGCCCCAGTGGCAAAGTTCGCATGGCGGCCTCGGGGCATTTCGGCACACCCCTCACGAGGAGCGTGGCCTCATAGGAGCTCCAGCGAAGGCGCCAGTGGCAAGGTTCGCATGGCGGCCCCGGGCCATTGCGGCACACCCCTCACGAGGATCGTGGCCCCATAAATGTGTTGCTTCAACAACCGCGCCTGGGCGTCGTACTCCGCCGTGTCGACGTGCAACGCCACCTCCTCCCTCATGGCTCTCAAAGCCCTGTTCTGCTTTTGCTCCTCGGTCAGAGGGACGCCGTCCGTGTCGTCGTCGGCGCCCGCGAAGATGGCCACGAACGTTTTCCTGAGCATGTCGGGTTCCGGCGTGAAGTTGTGGCCACATAGGGAGCGCGGGCAAAGATGGTATTCACAATTGCGGTATTCACAACTTCATATGGTTGGGTCCTTCGCCAGGCTAATGCAAACGCGGTGTATTTTGCGAGGGTTTGTGGCTTCGGGGGCGCGAGTCTTGCGTAATTTACGAGGGAGATTGGCTTCGGGGACGCGAATCTTGTGTATTTCTGCGTCCCACGCCCCCACGGGAATTCAGACAACGCGATCCGTGCGTAGTAACCGGGTGGTTTTGGGTTTCCCCCTTCGTGCAGACTTCGGCAACAGAAAGTGGGATTGTAACATTGGGTGCTTGAAATCTGGAATTGGCGCAGGGAGCAGCACACTTCGTCCTACAGCCTCGTGGCCCCACTAGGGGGCCAGCGGATTTTAAAAGGGATCGTAGTTTTGACTACACGTAAGATTGACCCTTCGCCATATTGACCTTTGGTGCGGGCTCACTGGGATCCCCCCGACCGCTGAGCGCGGTGTGGTAGTGGCTGCTTGCGCCCTTGGATTTGGCCACCTCGCGCCCCCTCAGTCCGCACACTAAAGGTCACTCTTACACAGGATCGCTCTTGCGTGTCGCCGAGTGGTTGTCCAGACCAGACTTGTAGCCGGCATCCCGGCGACATCACGCTTCCATCGTTGATCGTGAGGGGGGCTCTGGCGCAACGGCTGCCAGACGCCACCGGAAATTGCAGCCTCGGGCTCCCCGTCCCCCTTTAGGCGACGCTTGTGTGCGCTCTGGCTTTTTGGTAGGACCCCCCCCCCCAGCGAAGTGCGAATTACGGCGGCGGTATTGGATGAGGAACGTCTTCCTGGGGCCCAGACCCTGGCGCAGCCTTTTTTGTTTCAAGGCGAGATGGGTGGCCCGCGTTTGGCCACACATCGGTCGCGAGACCCTGGGATCCTTATCAAAGGTGTCCTTCTTGAAAGCCTCCGCCGTAGGGAACGACGCCGCCGGGACAGGGGTGAGAGAGCACATGGCTTGCCGGGGGTCGTGGCCGTGCCCGCATTTCAGGCGAGAGCACGATGCCTAAAGCGTCAGGAAGTCTGAGGCGAAACGGAGGAGGCGGAGGAGGAGGCGGAGGAGGAGGAGGAGGAGGAGCTGCCAGACCGCCGCCTGGCCACCGCCGGAGCGCCCCCGCCCTGGGCGGCCTCGGGTTCCCCGTCCCCCCAGTGGGAGTTTTGGGACCCTCCCCAGCGAAGCGCGATTAGGGCAAAGTCCCACCTAGTCGCACTCATTCTAGCGTATACTGTCGGACCGAGGTCAAAGAGCGAGGTCGATTCGGGGAGGGTGCCCCTGTGTTCTTCGTGCTCGTTGGATGTCCTCGCGCACCCCGGGGAGGTATAATCTTGGATGTACTGTGTGGTTTGGCCGGCGGAGGGCCTCGTGTTCTTGAGGGATGCTCTTCTGTCGTGGGTCCGCCTGCAAGGCGAACCCCGCCTTGTCTTGGCGGCGCGCAAAGGGGGTAGATAGAGGGAGGAAGGCTTCTTAGAAGCACCGCTGCTTCTTAGAAGGCACGGGCCTTCTCCGTAGATGTAAGGCCCGCGCCCTCTAAGGAGCAGCCTCCTTCTAAGAAGCCCTCCCCCCTCTCCCCCTGCCCCCCTCTGCACGTCGCCAATTGCCGCATTCACTCGGCGTGCAGCCCGCAGAACGGAGGGCGGGTGCCTTGTCAAACGGAGATCCCGCCAGAACTGCTGGCCCACGGGCCGCTCGTCTTTCAAGGCGGGCGCCCCGCGCAGCGAAGCAGCACGCGCCTGCAGGGACTGTGGAGGGAGGGGGCCGGGGACGGCACGATGCATTGCAGCATCACGTCGCGGGCCATGATGTGCCGACCTACTTTAGCCTCGATCGCCAGGAAGGATCTCGAGCGCCAGGAAAGTGCCCAAACTGGAGGCACTTCACGTGTCGGGCTCCAGGGGGCGATGTATTCATTTTCGACTCTTCGCCAGCGTGCCGGGGAGACTGTTTCGCTGCGTTTCTGGGTGCTCGATTTTCACCTGACAGCGAAGACTGATAGGTTTCTAGTAGGGTCAAAAGAGAGCATCATGACGCCCCAGAGGGGTCTGGGCGCGATCCGGGGAGATGCCGGGGATTTTTTTAAGCCAACAGTTACACACTTCGTGGTCTTCGAGGTCCCAGAACTCCATTCCGGGGCCACATTCTGAATGCCCGGATCCAATTGTAGGCCACTTCGTGGTCTTCGAGTTCCCAGAACTCCATTCCCGGGCCACATTTTGACTGCCCAGAGCCAACTGTAGGCCACTTCGTGGTCTTCGAGTTCCCAGAACTCCATTCCCGGGCCACATTTTGAATGCCCGGAGCCAATTGTAATTGTAGGCCACTTCGTGGTCTTCGAGGTTCCAGAACTCCATTCCTGGGCATGATTTTGAATGCCCCGAGCCAACTGTAGGCCACTTCGTCTTCTTCGAGTTCCCAGAACTCCATTCCCGGGCCACATTTTGAATGCTCAGGCAGGCTGAGGCTGAGGCTGAGGCAGGCTGAGGCTGAGGCAGGCTGAGGCTGAGGCCGAGGCTGAAGGCAGACTGAGGCTGAGGCTGAAGCAGGCTGAGGCTGAGGCTGAGGCAGGCTGAGGCTGAGGCTGAGGCAGGCTGATGCTGAGGCAGGCTGAGGCTGAGGCTGAGGCTGATGCAGGCTGAGGCTGAGGCTGAGGCTGAGGCTGAGGCCTGAGGCTGAGGCAGACTGAGGCTGAGGCTGAAGCAGGCTGAGGCTGAGGCAGAGGCAGGCTGAGGCTGAGGCTGAGGCAGGCTGATGCTGAGGCAGGCTGAGGCTGAGGCTGAGGCTGATGCAGGCTGAGGCTGAGGCAGGCTGAGGCTGAGGCCGAGGCTGAGGCTGAGGCTGAGGCTGAGGCTGAGGCTGAGGCAGGAGGCTGAGGCTGAGGCTGAGGCTGAGGCTGAGGCTGAGGCTGAGGCTGAGGCTGAGGCTGAGGCTGAGGCTGAGGCTGAGGCTGAGGCTGAGGCAGGCTGAGGCTGAGGCTGAGGCAGGCTGAGGCTGAGGCAGGCTGAGGCTGAGGAGGCTGAGGCTGAGGCTGAGGCTGAGGCAGGCTGAGGCTGAGGCCGAGGCTGAAGGCAGACTGAGGCTGAGGCTGAAGCAGGCTGAGGCTGAGGCTGAGGCAGGCTGAGGCTGAGGCAGGCTGAGGCTGAGGCTGAGGCAGGCTGAGGCTGAGGCTGTGACTGCGACTGCCGTTGCCACTGCGACTGTCATCGCGAATGCGACTACGACTGCGAGAACAGCAGAATTCTACAACAGGATTCTCATCTGAATCTTAAGGGGAAAGTTTCCAGATATGCTCCTACACATCGCTGTTAGGTTGCTTTGCCGGGATAATTATTCTTGGGATGTGGTCCTTGAGTACGTATGATGGGAACAACGTAAGGCTCGGGCTTGCTTTGGTCATCACCCTCCCTCGCCGCATTGCCATCCCCCGCCTTTGCCCCTCCTCCCCGCAGTCCTCCCCCGATTGGAGACCGCCTTCCGGGAGGCCACGCATGGTGCGGGACCTGTCGCTCAAAGGCGCCGCCTGCTCTTCCACGCGCGCGCGCGACTTCGCGGGGGGGGGAGGTGGGTCGGCCGGTCAGACAGGCAGAGGTCTTTCGGGCAGCCTGCGTGTTTTTTTCGGTGCACGTGCGTAGTTCCAGAGCTCCCTCGGGGCGCTCTGTAGCAGCCGCGGCGTCCGAGGTTTTCCCCAAGCCCGGTGGCTCTCAGGGAGCCCCGAGTCGCGGGTGTATGGGGAGGAGGCATCCTTGGCCTTGGGTGGCCCCAGCTTTTCCAGGGATGCCCAGATGGCATCCAGAGCTCCCCTCACGAGGCCCAGAGGGCCCTAGGGGCGGCGGCCCCTCAGATGGGATCAGAGCCCGACAAACAAGAAGCCTGACGAAGAGCCCAACCCTTTGCAGCTGCGCGTAGCGCAGGGCGTGGTCCTCTCATCCCGTAGTGCGGGCCGCGGGCAGTGCGAGCAGGGGGCTGCGGAGCCCTCGAAGCGCGGTGTGGTGCATGTGTTTGTGCGCGTTCGGGCCTGGGGCGTGGGGCTCCGTAGAAGGCCGCTGACCCTGGCCCTGCCTCATCCTTGCCCGTGGCCATCCGATCCCGGAGCAGAGCCGGGTCAGGAAGGAGGACAGCAAGCCAAGGGCGGGAGGAGAATGATGGAGGAGGTGGAGGGCGAGGGCTGCGGAGAAGGAGAGGGGCGGCACTCTCGAAGAGGGAACACTGCGTAGCGGTAAACTTCAAGAGGTCAGCTCCGATGTCCCCCTCCCTGGCGTGCGGATTCGTGGGGGTCGAGCGCCGATACAAGACACCCGCTCGGACCTTTCACGTTAGTGAAGTCTTTTTTGTTATTGTGTTCAGCTGCGATCAAAACCAGCCACCAGAGTAAGCGTGCGCCGTCGTGCATACTTGCGCCCGTCGGTGAACACCCCTGCACGCTATTCCCCCTATCTTCGGCCAAGCGCAGAGGGGGGCAGGGGGGAAGGAGGGACGGCTTCTTATAGAAGGAGGCTGCTTCTCAGAAGGCGAGGGCCTCATCTACAAATTCAAGGCCCGTCCAGGGCCGCCGGGTCTCGGAGATTCTCGATATCATCCCCACCCGATGTTATCCTCGTCCTGGCTTCGTTTCGGCCTTCCGTCCCCCTGCCCCCCGCGGTGCGGGCCGCCGCAAGCTCCATCCCGCAGCCCCCTGCCCCTCCCGTGGGGTGACCTACAGAGGCCATGTGGCCCCACGCATCCTTCCGTCCGGACCGAGGTGTAAGGTCGAGGTCGGTTGGGGGAGGGTCGGGTTCTGAGTGTTTGTTGGATGCTTGCCGCCGCGGCAGATGGGGGAATCTACGTGGCCGTAGCACCATTGTGGAATGCACTGGAACCTTGCTTTGTGAATCGTGAGTGAGCCTGATGGTAGCGACTCTTGCCAGCACAGCACGCGTGAGTTGCCCCTCTTCAAGCGCTCCTGCCCCGCCCCGCGAGTCCCCATCGCGTGGGCACTCTGGCGCGAGCACCGTCACTGCCACCGTCTTGTGCATCCCACTGGATGTTCTGCGTGCGTTCGCCAGCGGAGGGCCTCATGTTCTGGGAGGGTGTTCTGATGTCCTCGGTCTGCCTCGGTCTGGCCATACAGTTTTTCTTTCACCAGCGAGTGGGAGACCAGTGGCAGAGTCCAGGGGGACGACACGACACGACGACGAAAACGACGGACCACAGGCGAACGACAAGCGCGCGTGGGGTGGATGGGGGAGGGACGATGGGAGGTGGGGAGGGCAAGGGAGGCGCGCCGGCCCGCGCCCGCACCATGCACGCCCTCGCCCTGCTTTTGCCGGAGCCGACCGCCACGTTGCATTGCTTGTGGCAGCAGCGGGCCGCAGAGGGAAGCTGTCTGGGGCAGCTCTCGGAGGCCTCAGGGCTGATGCCGCCGACCCTGGACGACTCAGTAGGGAAAAACACTCAGACACAGTTAATCGTCGACTCCCAGGAGAATATCTGAAAATATGGACAGTGTGGGGGGGGAAGACGAGCACCCAGAACATTTAGGAAGACATGGGGGATCCTGGGATCTGTGTCTCTGGTTGTGTGTGTGTGTGTGTGTGTGTGTTTCTGGGCCCCTCTCACGGCGACCCCCACCATGGCAGAGGCGCTCGGGAAGGACGGGAGCGGACGCTCCCAACGAGTGCCCAGGAGGCTGCACACGAGGCCCCCAGAGAGGTGCCCAGGAGCCCACCCATCCTCGAAGTTTCGGGGGGGGCGTCTCGGGAGAGCCCTGTGGCGTCCCAGGGCTTCCTGTGGCAGCTCCCTCGGGGCGCCTGGGGGCCTATCGTGAAGTCGGGAGTGTCCCTCTACAGGGAATTCCAAAAAAGTTGAAAAATAGTCTGGGACGATTTTTCAATTATCTTTCGAATATATCCGTAAGGGCTTCGCCCCCTGCCGCCGGCCCCCTCTTTCGGAGAATGGGCCATGGAAGAGCGAAGTCATGAGGCTTTGGCTTTGCCGTGAAGCAGTGGCGGGACCTGTTTGTTTTTCGACCCTGACCCTGCCGATCTGCGTGAGGAGTGCCGCCGAATTTTAGACATGTGACAAATCCCTTCTGTTTTTGGACCCTGACCCGACGGATCTGCGTGAGAGGTGTCACCGAATTTCAGACATGTTTCAAATCCCATGTGTTTTTGGACCCTGACCCCGCCGATCTGCGTGAGGGGTGCCACCGAATTTTAGAAATGTGGCAAATCCTTGGAACGCCTTGTCGGGCCGCTGCCGAAGCGCTCCCGCACGCGCCGGCTCGCACGGAATGCTTGTCGGGCCGCTCGGGAAGCGCCCCCGGTCGTGCAGGCCCCCATGGAATGCTCGTCGGGCCGCTCCAGGGGCGCTCTGGCTCGCAGGCCGAACGCTTGGAAGCGCTTGGGCGCGCCTGGGAGCGCCTGGGCTTGGATTTCGGGCCTGCCGACGCCGCGCTCGATTTGGGCAAATCTGGCAGATTCTGGCCGACCCGGCAAAATGTCAGTGGCTCCACAAAAACGGCTCCCAATTCACATTTTCCTTTTTATTTTATATGATTTTGGGTTCCGGTACGTTCCTGGCCCAATTTCGGGCGGCCCGCTCGTGCCAGCTCGCACGGAGTCGGGCCGCTCCGGGGGCGCTCCGGCTCGCACGGAGCGCTCGGGCGCGCTCGACTCGGGCAAATCTAACAGATTCTAGCGGACCCGGCAAAACGTCAGTGGCTCCACAAAAACGGCTCCCAATACGCATTTTCTTTATTATTTAATGTGGCTTTGGGCTGCGGTACGTTCCCGGCCCAATTTCGGGCAAACCGCTCGTGCCAGCTCGCACGGAGTGCTCGTCGGGCCGCTCCCGGAGCGCTCCGGCTCGATTCGGGCGACGGATCTGCGTGAGGGGCGCCACGAGATTTCAAACATGTCGCAAATTCCAATTCTTCTCGGACCCTGACCCCGCCGATCTGCGTGAGGGGCGCCAGGAAATCTCAGAAATGTAGCAAATCCCTTGTGCGTTTGGACCCTGACCCCGCCGATTTGCGTGAGGGGTGCCACCGCATTTCAGAACTGTGGCAAATCCCTGACGTTTTTGGACCCTGACCCCGCCGATCTGCATGAGGGGCGTCACCGAATTTTAGAAATTCAGCAAATCCCTTTTTGTGTTTTTTGACCCTGACCCCGCCGATCTGCGTGAGGGGTGTCACCGAATTTAAAACATGTGGCAAATCTTGTTGTATTTTTGGACCCTGACCCCGCCGAGCTGCTTGAGGGGTGCCGCAGAATTTCTGACATGTGGCAAATCCATTATGTTTTTGGACCCTGATCCCGCCGATCTGCGTGAGGGGTGCCACCGAAGTTCAGAAATGCAGCAAATCCCTTTTGTTTTGGGACCGTGACCCCACCGATCTGCTTGAAGGGAGCCACCGGATTTCAGAAATGTAGCAAATCCTCTGTGTTTGTGGATCCTGACCTCGCCGATCTGCATGAGGGGTGCCACCGAAGTTCAGAAATGTGGCAAATGCCCCGTGTTTTTGGACCCAGACCCCGCCGATCTGCGTGAGGGGTGCCACCGGATTTCAGGAATGTGGCAAATCCTTTTTGTTTTTGGACCCTAACCCCTCCGATTTGCATGAGGGGTGACAATTTTTACCCTTCCAGGAATTCTGAGAACCCTCCCCGGGGGTGCTAAAAAGGACAGTTTTCGGCTCCCCCCCCCTCGCGCGGACAGTAACAATTTACAGTAGGAAGCAGAAAGTAGTTTTGTAACAATAGAAACTGGAAATTGGAACTGCTGCAGGGAACAGCAAGCTTAACCCTCGCAGCCTGATGGCCCCGCAAGGGGGCCGGCGGATTGGAGCATGTTCGGAGTTCCCTTGGAATTTCATGCAAAATCCGCTGCAGGTGGACATTCCCGGCCTAAGCCCATCGCGGGGGCCTCGTGGGGGGCCTCTTGGTCCCCAGGGGCAGATCTCGAGGGGCCCGGCAAACCGGGCAGTTTGAAAAACCAGGCCGCCGATGTTGCGCGTCTTCTCGTAAGTCGGGCGTGCCCCCCCTACATGAGGAATGTTCAAAAATAGTATGGCGACGACTTTTCTGTTATTGTTCGCGTATTTTAGAAAATGTTTGGGGTATTTCCCTACCTAGGCTCTGCCTAGAAGGGTTCTTACTCTCTTAGCTTAAAGGGGCCGGGCAGTGCAAAGCGCCCCGGGCGGTTCCCCCAGTCCCCTGGGAGCGGTTCCCCCCAGTCCCCTGGGAGCTTTAGCTTTAGCTTAAGCTTTAGCTTTAGCTTTAGCTTAGCTGTAGCTTAGCTTTAGCTTAGCGTTTCGCTTAGCTTTTCGCTTAGCGTTTAGCTTAGCTTTAGCTTAGCTTTAGCTTAGCTGTAGCTTAGCTGTAGCTTAGCTTTAGCTTAGCTTTAGCTTTAGCTTAGCTTCAGCTTAGCTTTAGCTTAGCTTTAGCTTAGCTTTAGCTTAGCTTTAGCTTAGCTGTAGCTTAGCTTTAGCTTAGCTTTAGCTCAACTTTAGCTCAGCTTTAGCTTAGCTTTAGCTTAGCTTTAGCTTAGCTTTAGCTTAGCTTTAGCTTAGCTTTAGCTTAGCTCTAGCTTAGCTGTGGCTTAGCTTTAGCTTAGCTTCAGCTTAGCTTTAGCTTAGCTTTAGCTTAGCGTTACAGTGACTACTAATGCTGTTTTCCTAGGGGTTCCAACTCCTAGGTAGGGTCGCACTGGGATAATTTTTCAAGTCGTCCAGAATCCTGCATGTAGGGGGACATCCCCGACCTAAGTCTTCTCCACAGCGTGGACCCCCCGGAGGTCCCGACCCGTGCTCAGGTTGGGAGTCGCGCAAAGCAGGGGGCGATATCATGAGGTGGCAGCGAGGGCTGTAGGAAAGGATAGGGCCCCTAGAGGAGCCCCTTAGTCCGAACGATCGAAGTGGGTACGGATTTTATGGTTACAAAGACGGACATCAATCCCTGTTCATTCCCTACCTAGGCTCTGCCTAGAAGGGTTCTTACTCGGTAAGCTTAAAGGGCCGGGCAGTGGGGCCCGCCCCGGGCGGTTCCCCCAGTATCCGCCCCGCGGTTCCCCCAGTTACGGCTCCTTAGCTTTGCGTTGCTTATCTCATCTTAGTTTAGCTGATTTCATCTTACCTTAGCTTAGCTTCATCTTAGCTCAGGTTTATCTTAGCTGAGTCTACCTTCATCTTAGAAAGAGCGTGTTCTACCGCTGCTGGCGGAAAACCGGGGGGGGTCACTACCGGTTCGAACCCTTCCCCCCCCCCCCCCACCGGAAAACCGAGGGGGGGTCACTACCGGTTCGAACCCCTCCCCCCCCCCCCCAGCTCATCATGAAAAGGGGGGGGGGGGTCACTACCGGTTCGAACCCCTCCCCCCCCCCCCCTCTCGAAAACCGAGTGGGGGTGCGGACAGAGGTGGGGACGGTGTTGGTGGGACAGTGGTGAGGGGACAGCGGGACAGTGGTGGGGACAGTGGGACAGTGGGACAGTAGAGGGCCGGTAGTGGTGGGGACAGTGGTGGGGACAATGGTGGGAACAGGGGGGACAGTGGACAGTGGTGGGGACGGTGGTGGTGGGGACAGTGGTGTGGGCACAGTGGGAATGAGGTGGAAACAGTGGGACAGTGGAGGGTACAATGGTGGTGGGGACAGTGGTGAAGGCGGTGGCGAGGACGGCGGTGGGACAATGGGACAGAGGTACAGTGGGGACAGTGGTGGGGACAGTGGGGACAGTGGTGGGAACAGTGGGACAGCTCAGTGGGACAGCGGCGGAGTCAGTGGGACAGTGGGGACAGTGGGGATAGTCGGGCAGTGGTTGGGGCCGTGGAGACAGTGGGGAGAGTGGAACCGTGGTGGGAACAGTGGTGGGGACAGTGGGGACAGTGCGACAGTGGTGGGGGCACTGGTGGGGACACAGTGGGGACAGTGGTGGTGAGGACAGTGGCGCTGGGAACAACAGTGGAGGATGTGATGCGGACGGTGGTAGGGACCGGGAGTCGTTTGCTGGCGGTGAGTGGGGGGTGGGGAGGGGTTCGAACCGGTAGTGATCCCCCTCCGGTTTTCGAGGGGGGGGGGGGTTCGAAACCGGTAGTGACCCCCCCGGTTTTTCCGGATCCTGAGAGGGGGGGGGGGGGAGGGGTTCGAACCCGTAGTGACCCCTCCCGGTTTTCGAGGGGGAAGCGGGGGAGGGGGGGGGGGGGGGGGGTTAGGGGAGGGGGGGGGTTTTGCCGGGGGAGGGGTGGGGGGGGGGGAGGGGTTCCAGCAGGGGGGGGGGATTTTCGGAGGGGGGGGGGGGCGACCCCCGGGCTCCGGAGGAAAAGGTTGGCAATTTTCCACAGTAAAGCGCGGTGGATCACGCTCTCTCTCATCTTAGCTTCGTTGAGCTTTAGCATCGCGATCACAGCATAACATCAGCAGCATAGCACATATAGCGGGACATTTCATAGCATAGCATAGCGACAGCATAACATTTATCATCATAACATAACCAGCATTGCATGGCATGGCATTGCACAGCATGCATTAGCATATCATGCGCGCATATCATAGCATTAGCATAGATAGCATCGCATATCATAGCATATCCTCGCATATCATAGCTATCGCGCTAAGCTAGGCATAGCTAGCATTGGTCATCGCTTCCATACAACAGCATTGCTGCAGCAAGCATAGCTTATCGCATATTTATATTGCATAAGCACATAGCGCATAGCAGCATAGCACATATCATAGCACATTAACATAGCATAGCATAGCATAGCAAATAGCATAAGCATAGGCTTTCCTAGGGGCTCCAACTAGGTAGGGTCGCACTGGGGTAATTTTTTAAGGATTCGCTGTCGGTCCCGCCGCGGGCCTTGTCCATTTGAGACAGAAGGTCGCCTGACCAATTGCGGCCGCTGTCGGTTTGGGACAACCTTTGTTGTTGGGATCGTATCCATCTTTCCATTCCGTACCCATTTCGGGCGTCCAAAATGTGGTTCCAGGAGGGGGCTTTCAGGGCCCGAGAAGTGCACCTTCCCCCCCCCCCCCTCATTTATCGCCTCCCCATGAAGCGCCGCCCAACCAGGACCGGCTTTTCATCCCGAGTTGGTTTCTGCATCCCCAGAGGCCGAAGATGGTTTTCTGCATCCCCAGCATCCCTTGAAGTCATCCGTCGCGTGGTTTCACGACGCGAGGGGATCTGCGGTCCACGGGGGCGACCGGCCGGGTGGCGCCCGGGACGAGCCCAGTGGTGCGCGGCCATCGCCCCCGAGTCGGGTCCGAACGTGAGCGACGAACTCATGTGAAGCGGTTGCGGAGGAGGGGGGGTCAGAGGAGGAGAGGCAGGCGGACGAGGAGGAGCAGCAGGAGGGGAGGAAGGAGGAAGGGGGGAAGGGGGGGGTAATTAGGAGAGAAGAGGAGGGAGGGGGGTGGGAGGGGGGGTTAGGCAGGATGAAATGGAGGAGGAAGAGGAGGAGGAGGAGCACTGTGGCCCCGCCATGTTGAGGACAGTGTAGGGGCTCTCGGGTCCGCCGAGTCAACTGCCCTGGGAGGGGGGGGGCTCACTGGGCATCCGACGCGACGGCCTCTCAGAGTGTATGCATTTTGCTTCTTGGGCCATCTGCATTAGGATGGGGAGGAGCACGGCAGAACCCGCAGATCCAGGCCTCGCAACAGAGATCGTGGTGACCGGTTGTCATAAGTTCCTGTCCACAGGGGACTGCCTCTCGCCGTCGGGGCCATCACAATCACAGAACAGCTAATCTCATCATTAGGTGCCACGTGTTTCTGTTCTTCGCGGCCGAAACGATCGGTCGCCACCCACTTTGCTATACAACCGTTAGTGGCTGGTTACCTGTAAAGTCGGATGCGGCCGCTCAGTCGCGACCGATCGGTCGCGACCGATTTGGAGTGCCGATCGGTCGCTAACGATCGCGATTGACAAAGTCTGGTACACAATGATCTGGGTCAGGATGAAGGCTGGCCCTGGGAAGAGATCGAGATCCCCGGGGGACCCAATTCGCGAACAAAAGTCCGCCGTGGGTGGGAGGAGAGGAGGGGGAACGGCGCCGTGCACCTCAGAGCGTGCAGCGGGAGGCCGCAGAAGCTCTTGCAGCGCACCCCCCCTTCCCCTTCGGATGCGCTCAAGTTTGAGCCGGCTCAGGGTCTGAGGTGGGTGCCTCGGGGCCGTCAAAAACGGATCCTCGGTGACAAAGTGCACCAGCTAAACGAACCCTGGAGGGTTCTGGGGATTGATTTTGAGCGGTTGTTGTTATCCCCCCTTCTTGACCGATTTTCTCAGGGCCATCCAGTTCAGATCCCTGGGCGGTCTCAGATAATCTTGCAGTGCTCTCTCCCGAATGGGCGTGCTCCTGCCAAACTCCGTGCCCCGCCCCGGGAACGCCGAAGCGTGTCAGCCGGCGATGTCGAGTCGAGGGAAGAACACGATGAACATGACCAAGCTGTGGCCGTCGCCGATTCGCACGGGATACCGATGACCAAGAGAGATGGTGAACAAGATCGACACCGACGGTTCTGCGTTCAGCACTGGTCATGGTCGGTAGTATTGGCGTACAGGTGGTGGGGCATTCAGGCCCACGCGATTCACGCAGTCGTGCAAACAGGCTACTCGTGTTGTCGCGTGGGGGACGCCAATTCAGATTTTTGAAACGGACATGGTCTTGCATCAGAGCGGCCACGACATTTATGGTCAGAGCCTGTGAGCATGCATAATCTCTGATGTTTCATTCAGCAGCCCGAACAGGTTGGCGGCTCGCACAAGGGGGTCGGGGGAGGGGGGGAGGCTTCTTGGAAGGAGGCTGCTGCTAAGAAGGCGCCGGTCTCATCTATAGATGTAACGCCTTCGAAGAAGCAGGCGTGTCCCTGAAGCAGGGGTGCTCCTAAGAGCCCCCCTCTGCGCGTGGCCGCACGGGGGGCGCTTGCTTGAAAGACGTCGTTGCCCCCCCCCCCTCCCAGCCAGGGCGGCCCGCCGCCGCTCGCCCGCGCCTCCCCGCCCGCGGAGGCACGGCGGGGCACGCGCAGAGGCGCGCCGCGCCGGTGCAGACCTTCAACCGCGCCGAGCGCTGGCCCAGGCACCGCGTGCGGAGCCGCGGCGGGGAGTTGGGCACCCGGTGCGTCAGCGAGGTTTGCTGGGCGCTCACTCTGGCGTGCAGGATGCACTCCTTCGCATGTTGTGTGTAGAGTTCAGTCGGGCGTGTCCCTGTACAGGGGGATTTTTCAAACATTGTCAAAAAATAGTAGGGGGACTATTTTTTGACTATGTCTTCATAGTTTTCGAATGTTTGTTCCCAACCATCCTGTGGTGTTGGGTCCTCGTTTTGAAGAGACGGTGCCCCGCGTTCCTCTCCTCTCCTCCTTCCTCCTCCCCCTCCTTCCTCCTCCCTCCCCCCCCTCCTTGCCTCTGCCTTCCACATGTCCATTCCTACACACCCCTCACATGTTTCGTCGCCCCACAGGGAGCTCCACCGAAGGCCCCAGTGGCCGTGCCCACGTGCGTCCGCGCCACCCATATCGGCGCACCCCTCACACGTTTCGTGGCCCATACGGAGCTCCACCGAAGGCCCCAGTGGCGGTGTCCACATGCGTCCGCGTCATTCATGTCGGTGCCCCCCTCACACGTTTCGTGGCCCCATAGGGAGCGCAACCGAATGCCCCAATGGTTGTGTCCACATGCGTCCGCGCCTCTCATTTCGGCGCCCCCTCACACGATTCGTGCCCCCATAGAGAGCTCCACCGAAGGGCCCACTGGCGCGCCATTCATTTCGGCGCACCCCTCACACGCTTCGTGGCCTCATACGGAGCTCCACCGAAGGCCCCGGTAGCGGTGTCCACATGCGTCCGCGCCACCCATGTCGTCGCACCCGTCACAGGTTTCGTGGCCCATAGGGAGCTCCACCGAAGGCCCCAGTGGCGGGGTCCACATGCGTCTGCGCCACCCATTCCGGCACACCCCTCGCAGGATTTGTGGCCCAATAAGGAGCTCCACCGAAGGCCCCCACGACGGTATCCACATGCGTCCGCGCCACCCATTTCGGCGCACCCCATCACGCGTTTTGTGGCAAGCTCCCCGCAGGCCCCAACGGCGGTGTCCACATGTGTCCGCGCCACCAATTTCGGCGGATCGTGGCCCAATACAGAGCTCCACCGGTGACGGTATTCACAATTGCAGTACTCTCAACTGCATAGGGTTGGGTCCTTCGCCAGGCTAATCGAATCTGCTATTTTTCCCAACCCTCCTTGGTTGGGTATTCGTTTTGAATAGAGGGGTGTGGTCGCGTCTCTCCTCCTTCTCCTCCTCCTCCCGCTTCCCGTCTCCCTCTTGTCTCCTCTCGCCTTGTGGGTGCCGCGTGTGTGTGTGTGTGTGTGTGTGTGTGTGTGTGTGTGTGTGCGTGTGTGCGTGTGCGTGTGCATCTTGCATGCGGTACCTCTTGTGTGCATCTTGCCCTTTCTCCCGCCCCCCCCTGTGGTCGCCGTCCCTGGGGGGCTGCGATCTGCGAAACTGTCGCCACATTCGAGGGCTGCTGGTGGGTCCAGCGGAGTGAGGCACCGCGCGGACCTGAGCAGGACCTCGCCGTCCCTAGGGTGCTGCGATCTGCGAAACTGTCGCCACTTTCGAGGGCTGCTGGTGGGTCCTGCGGGGTGAGGCACCGCGCGGACCTGAGCGGGACCTCGCCGTCCCTGGGGGGCTGCGATCTGCGAAACGGTCGCCACTTTCGAGGGCTGCTGGTGGGTCCAGCGGAGTGAGGCACCGCGCGGACCTGAGCGGGACCTCGTCGTCCCTGGGGGGCTGCGATCTGCAAAACCGTCGCCACTTTCGAGGGCTGCTGGTGGCGGGGTGAGGCACCGCGCGGACCTGAGCGGGACCTCGCCGTCCCTGGGGGTCTGCGATCTGCGAAACGGTCGCCACTTTCGAGGGCTGCTGGTCCTGCGGAGTGAGGCACCGCGCGGACCTGAGCGGGACCTCGCCGTCCCTGGGGGGCTGCGATCTGCGAAATAGTTGCAATTTTCGAGGGCTGCTGGTGGGTTCTGCGGAGCGATGCACCGCGCGGACCTGAGCGGGACCTCGCCGTGCTTGCGGGGCTGCGATCTGCGAAGCCGTCGCCACCTTCGAGGGCTGCTGGTGGGTCCTGCGGAGTGAGGCACCGCGCGGACCTGAGCGGGACTTCGCCGTCCCTGGGGGGCTGCGATCTGCAACATTGTCGCCACTTTCGAGGGCTGCTGGTGGGTCCTGCGGAGTGAGGCACCGCGCGGACCTGAGCGGGACCTCGCCGTCCCTGGGGTGCTGCGATCTGCGAAACTGTCCCCGCTTCCAAGGGCTGCTTGTGGGTCCTGCATAGTGAGAACCGCGCGGACCTGAGCGGGACCTCGCCGTCCTTGGGGGGCTGCGATCTGCGAAACTGTCGCCACTTTCGAGGGCTGCTGGTGGGTCCTGCGGGGTGAGGCACCGCGCGGACCTGAGCGGGACCTCGCCGTCCCTGGGGGGCTGCGATCTGCGAAATTGTCGCCACTTTCAGCGGCTGCTGGTGGGTCTTGTGGAGCGAGGCACCGCGCGGAGCTGAGCGGGACCTCGCCGGCCCTGGGGGGCTGCGATCTTCGAAATTGCCGCCACTTTCGAGGGCTGCTGGTGGGTCCTGCTGGGTGAGGCACCGCGCGGATCTGAGCGGGACCTCACCGTCCCTGCGGGGCTGCGATATGCGAAAGTGTCTTAATTTTCGAGGGCTGCTGTTGGGTCCTGCGGATTGAGGCACCGCGCAGATCTGAGAGGGACCTCGCCGTCCCTGCGGGGTTGCGGTCTGCGAAACTGTTGCTACTTTCAAAGGCTGGTGGCGGGTCCAGCGGGGTGAGGCACCACGCAGATCTGAGCGGGACGTCGCCGTCCCTGGGGGGCTGCGATCTGCGAAACCGTCGCCACTTTCGATGGCTGCCGGTCCTGCGGAGCGAGGCACCGCGCGGATCTGAGCGGAACCTCGCCGCTTGTGGGGCTGCGATCTGCGAAATTGGTGCCATTTTCGAGTGCTGCTGGTGGCACCGCGCGGACCTGAGCGGGACCTCGCCGTCCCTGGGTGCGCTGCGATCTGCGAAACTGTCGCCGCTTTCGAGGGCTGCTGGTGGGTCCAGCGGCGCGAGGCACTGCGCGGACCTGAGCGGGATGTCGCCGTCCCTGGGGGGCTGCGATCTGCGAAACCGTCGCAACTTTCGAGGGCTGCTGGTGGGTCCAGCGGAGTGAGGCACCGCGCGGACCTGAGCAGGACCTCGCCGTCCCTAGGGTGCTGCGATCTGCGAAGCAGCCGCCACTTTCGAGGGCTGCTGGTGGGTCCTGCTGGGTGAGGCACCGCGCGGATCTGAGCGGGACCTCGCCGTCCCTGGTGGGGCTGCGATCTTCGACATTGTCGCCACCTTCGAGGGCTGCTGGTGGGTCCAGCTGAGTGAGGCACCGCGCAAATCAGAGCGGGACCTCGCCGTCCCTGGGGGGCTGCGATCTTCGACATTGTCGCCACTTTCGAGGGCTGCTGGTGGGTCCAGCTGAGTGAGGCACCGCGCAAATCAGAGCGGGACCTCGCCGTCCCTGTGGGGCTGCGATCTGCGACATTGTCGCCACTTTCGAGGGCTGCTGGTGGGTCCTGCGGAGTGAGGCGCCGCGCCGATCTGAGCGGGACCTCGCCGTCCCTGGGAGGCTGCGATCTGAGAAATTGTCGCTGCTTTCGAGGGCTGCTTGTCAGTCCAGCGGAGTGAGGCACCGCGCGGATCAGAGCGGGACCTCGCCGTCCCTGGGGGGGCTGCGATCTTCAACATTGTCGCCACTTTCGAGGGCTGCTGGTGGGTCCAGCGGAGTGAGGCACCGCGCAGACCTGAGCGGGACCTCGCCGTCTTTGGGGGGCTGCGATCTCTGACACTGTCGCCACTTTCGACGGCTGCTGGTGGGTCCAGCGGAGCGAGGCAGCGAGGCACCGCGCGGATCTGAGCGGGACCTCGCCGTCCTTGGGGGGGCTGCGATCTGCGAAGCAGCCGCCACTTTCGAAGGGTGCTGGTGGGTCCAGCGAAGTGATCTGGGGCACCGCGCGGACCTGAGCGGGACCTCGCCGTCCCTGGGGGGCTGCGATATGGGAAATTGTCGCCACTGTCGAGGGCTGCTGGTGGGTCCAGCGGAGTGAGGCACCGCGCAAATCAGAGCGGGACCTCGCCGTCCCTGGGGGTCTGCGATTTGCGAAACTGTCGCCACTTTCGAGGGTTGCTGGTGGGTCCAGCGGAGTGAGGCACCGCGCAGATCTAAACGGGACCTCGCCGTCCCTGGGGAGGCTGCGATCTGCGAAGCCGTCGCCGCTTTCGAGGGTTGCTTGGGTGGCCAGCAAAGCAATCTGCCAAACTGTCACCACTTTCGAGGGCTGCTGGTGGGTCC
>CAUYUJ010021481.1:202500-301875 GCA_963575745.1 Prorocentrum cordatum
CATCCTAGCATGGGTGTACGGGCCAACATTGCCTTGGGGCGCGCCGCGTGCGCCCCCCCCCTCTCGCATGCTCCGTCGTTTGATCTATTGAGTGCGTCCGCATTGCAAGGGGGGCGCGCTGCGCCCCATCCTTGGCTTCGTCGCGAGCTAGCAGGGGCAGGCCAGCATTGCGAGGGGGGCGCGCCGCGCCGCTTTCTGCTTGCGTCGTCGCTCCCCAAAGGCCAGCACTGCAGCGAGAGAGAGGGCGGGCGCGCCGCGCCCCGTGTTTTGCCTCGCCACATCCTAGCAGGGGTGGGCCAACTTTGCACTGGGGCGCGCTGCGCGCGCCCCTCCCCCCTCGCCTGCTCTGTCACGTCGTATCCTTACTGCGTCCGCATTGCAGGGAGGCGCGCCGCGCCCCATCCTTGGCTTCGTCGCGCACTAGCACGAGCAGGCCACCATTGCAGGTCGGCGCGCCCGCCCCTTCCCTCCGCCTGCTTCGTCGCGCAATGCCGCGAACGCGCCGCGCCCGTTCTTTTGCTCCCCCGCGTCCCAGCAGGAGCAAGGCAGCATTGCAGGGGACGGGGGGGCGCGCCGCGCCCCACCATTGTCATGAATGAGCGCCGCGCGCCCGCCCTGCCTGCTTCGCAATGCCCGCGCCCCCCTCCGCCTGCTTCGCCGGGCCCTACCATTTCCAAGGGGAGTGCGCCGCGCCTCCTCTTGTGCTTCGTCGCGTCCTAGCACGTTGGGCACGCCGCGCCCCCTGTTCCGCCTTTTTCGTCGCGAGTGATAACAGTCTCCACGGCAGCGCGAGACGCGCGCGGGCGCGCGCCGAGCTCTATAACAGCGGCATGACAAAACGTGCCATGCTCTCCTCGCAACCAACGTAAACCCCGTAGCGGATACCGATTGGATCTCCGCGCGGGTGGTCAGTGCTGAAGTGTTCGCAAAGTCGTTTACGCTTCGCGAGTCGCCAGCAGCCCATCCCAAAACAGCCAGTCTAGGGAAGCGCACCGCCTATCTTAGGGTTTGTTTCGAAGGCCATGTAATCCTCTTGGGGCTGTTGTTTCGGGTCTTGCGTTCGGAATCTCTCTGGGACATGTTCTGGTACTCGGGCTGCTCGTGTTGGTGTTAATGGTGCTGTTGGTGCTTGCGGCGCTGGTGGTGCTACTGCTTTTGGTGTTGTTGTTTGTGGTGGTGCTGCTGCTGGTGCTGGCGCTGCTGCTGCTGGTGCTGCTGCTGGTGCTGCTGGTATTGGTATTTGTTCGGGATCTTTCGGGAGCCTCTTGGGGCTAGTTTCGAAGGTCTTGTGGTTCCCTTGGGGTTCTTGTGTCGGGTCTTGCGTCTGGAAGCTTTCTTGGGAATTTTCGGGCCCTGGAGAGCGTCTTGGGACAGTTTGGGATAGCATGGATCAAAAGGATGTGAGCTCTCCGGTGCCGCCCCCCCCCGCCCACTTCGGGAATCTTCAAACATCGCTTCTTGGAGCCTTGTTGATGCTCTTTTAAGGTGGTCTTGGGGTCCTCTTGGGTCTCTGTTGGTGGGTCTTGGAGCCCTCTTGAGGCCCTCTTGGGGCTCTCTTGGAGCTCTCCTGGGAGCTTCGGAGGGCCTCCTGGGGCCATCTTGGAGGCCATCGATTAAAAAGATGGGGGTCCTCTATCGAGGCCCCCCCTGAAGAGGCCTAACACTGATCTCTTGGAGCGCTCTTGGGCCTTTCTTGGGTCGATCTTGGGCGATCATGGGACCGTCTTGGGGGTCTCTTGGGGCCCTCTTGGAGCTCTCTTTGGCCATCTTGAGGCCTTCAAAGCGCATCGGAAGCGAAACGGCGAGAAGGCAAGCAACGCTGATTGTCTTTGGGTGTTCGAAGGATGTTGGCTTCTCGGGTAGGTCCTGAGGGGTCTCCACAAGCACCTAGAACTGTCTTGTGGCTCGCTTGGAACCTCTTGGAGGCAATATGGAGGTCATCTTCAGCGATCTTGCGCTATCCTGGGGCATCTTGGAGGCCATCCTGGTGCATCGGGGGTCCTCTTGGAGCGATTTCGGGCGAAAAGAGACCGACTCTTTGACACCTCGCGACCCCCCCCAAAAAACCTCTGGGAGGGGAGGGGAGGGGAGGGTACCCCTCCCCGAAGGGAAGAGGGGTTTTCGGAAGAGGGAAGAAAGACATCGTTAGACCACCTGCGCCCAGAGGGCTGGTGGGATCTGACAAGTCGCCATGTTGGCAGGAGGAAGGAGAGGGGAGCAAGGCGGGGGGGATGGAGGAGGAGAACGAGGAGGAGGACGAGGAGGAGGAACATAAAGAGGAGGGGGAGGAAGAGGAGGCGCAGAGGAGCAGCTGGCGGCGGCCACGTCCTCCTCGTCGTCGGCGTCGACGACGACGGTGAGGAAGCCGCCGCCGCGGGTTCTCGCTGAAACAATTTCCTCAATCGTCCTCCCCTCCGCGCCGCCACCCTCGCGGCACCATGGGCGCTCTCGGAGGAGGCGCGGGGGAGGCAGGAGGAGGCAAGCGGGACTGTCGGCCTCCGCCCTGCGGCGATCACCATGCTAAATATTCAGCCCGCGGCGCCCTGCCGCCTGGGAGCGCGTGGGAGAGCCCTGGGAGGGCTGGGGATGAGTTGGAGGGCCTCGGGCCAGTCCGAATCGCCGCCCCCGCCGCTCCGAATTGTCAGCCCTCGGGCCCCCCCCTATTGCCTCGGAGATGGCCCGGGGGCCAGCCTGAAGCGTCAGCCCTCTGTGGGCCGAGCGCCCCAGCCTGCTGTTTTGATGGGGGCCGCGGGGGCGGCGAACATCTTTTCAAAACCGTTTGCCCCAACTTGTCGTCTTACCCGTTCACCGCCACTACAGCACGTGGGCCCATCAGGGCAGGGGTGTCCCCAGCGCAATCGGTTGGGCTGCGTCGCGGTCGGTCGCGCTCGGTCGGTTCGGCTCGGTCGGCTGTTGGCGCCGTTTCTGCGGCGGCGCATGCTGCTCAGCTGCGTTCGCTCGATTCCTTGTTGGTCGGTTCCGGTGTCGCTGTCTGTTCGGTCGGTTTTCGGTGCTGGTGTCACCATGGACGGCCTTGCAGAGGGGAAGCCAGCCTACCAGCAGATGCCCCACAGAAGTGTCTGATCCCGCCGGATGTGCTGGGGATCCACAGATGCCTCAGGGGCTCCCCTGAAAGTCGGAAAGGTGGACGACGTGTGTGCCTTTCTATCTCCGTGGTGCCCTTCAGACCCTCGCCACCGGACGCGAACACGGTCTGTGCAAGACCCATGCGGTAAGTTCCGGAACTGCACGTTTTTTGCTAGAAGCCAGGCGTCGTACACCTTCTTCCTTGGACACCTGGACATCTCTTGCTTTTACTCTGACTCCTTCGTTCCGCCCCCCCCGGCTCTCCCCTCATCCTGGCCCCACCCCCACCCCTCCGCGCCGTCCCTCCAATCCGTCCCTTGACTCCTCCTTCCCTCGCTCCCCCCCTGCCCGTTCGCAGGCACTTTCTCTCCTGGCCGGCCCTGAGGTTATTTGCCCGGTGGCCCCCATCGGGCCACCAGTTGATATTGGACATTCTGATGAAACCAAAAGGTACGATACTGCTACTCCCCAGACCTTTCCTGCAGTGCTTTCTGACCAGGATTCCGAGGCGCATCCGGCGGTGGCGACGAGGGTCTCCCAGGAGGCCCAAACAAGAGGGAAAACGAGGGAAGGGTAGAGGTATGGATACCTCTTCTTCCTCTGACACCCAGCGCTGCCCGATCAGCAGCTCCTTGCAAATGATGACCAGCGTAGGGTGGGACCCCCCCAGACACAGGCAGGGCTCAGCCTTGCCTCGCCGATCCGCGCCGCGGCGCGGGGGATGGGAGCCGCCATCTCGCCTCGCCCACGCGCCACGGCGGGGGGGTGGTGCCTTCCACGGCGCTTACGGTTCTCTCCCAGCGCGAGGGGAGGGGGCTCCCCCGAGCTGGGGCTACGACGTGCCTCGAGCGCGAGGCGAGTGGCCGCACCACCAGGAGGGCCCTCCCCGGTGCCTCGCTCGGGGCTCAGGAGACGAGGGTCAATGCAAACGGGGGTCAGTCAGAGCGCCGGATCTTGCAGGATGCCGCAGGGCCAGGGCTGCATTGGCCCGGGGCCAGGGCGCAGGATCCTGCAGGACCCTGCCGAATCTTGAAGGATCCTGCCAGGCCTGACGGACTCTGGTCTGGATTGACCCCGGTCAGTGCGTCCCCGATTCGCGCTGGTGGTGGTGGTGTCGCGTTTCCGTGTTTTTGAAAAGGGGGTGGATCTCGTCGCGCTTCTATCCAGTTGTACTGTTGCTCAGCGACCCGATGTCCACGCGCCGTGGGAGAAACGAAACAGTACTGGGCAGGGAGAGGACTAGAGCACCTGCCGAGAGCCATGCTTGACCAAGCGCCGTTTGCGGCGATCTCGTCGCGTGTATCAACTCACGGGATTCTTATATGTCCCCGAAACTCCGTCTGAAAAGTGCACTCGCGTGCGCTAGCGTCTGGTAGTCGATTAGACAGCGCCGATGTTTCGTCAGACGGTGTCAATTTGCTATCGATTGGCGTCGATCAGCGTCTGCCAGTGTCGATTCGCAAGAGCCACCTATCAAGGGAGCACAGACAACCGCGACCCCCATCACTGGCGTTCACTCAACGTCCCTGGGCGTTCACTACACAGCCCCGCCATGCTCGACTTCATGCTCGGATGCGTGTACGGAACGGCTTCGCTCGTCGGGGTGTTTCTTTTTGGGATGTGTCTTTTCTGTGCTCTCCAACCAGCTTGGCATGGGATGCTCGCTGAGCCCCATCCGCAGACGGCATCCATACACCACCACGGTGCCTGGCCAGGGCCATCTTGGGCACCACTATGGTGCATACGCCCTCCTGGCATCGGTCAGGAGGGCCCAGGCTGACCATGCCAGGCAGGCTATGGTGGCGGTGTATAGATGCCTTCTGCGCACCCCAGGCCGGGGCACGACGACCTGACGCCCCGCAAGCTGGCGGGCCCAGAGGTCACCGCCCCCGCCTAGCCGCGGCCACCCCTTCCTCCTCCTCCTCCTCCTCCTCCTCCTCTTCCTCCTCCTCCTCCTCCTCCTCTTCCTCCTCGGTTCGGTTCGGTTCGGATGAGCGCGAGAGGAACGAAGCGCGTACACAGGTGAGACGAGAGCAAGGATGGAAGCAGCAGCAGAGGCAGTGAGCCCCCTCCAGCGCCAACATTGGCTCACCTCTCCCTTAGGAGAGTGGCCGTGTAACAAACGGGTACTACCATTCACAGCTGATGGACACTGAGAGATCGGACAAGGGAGGGATATGTAGAGATCAGAGAATGGACGCGAGCCCTCCCCTATGCACAAAACAGTTACTGCCCATGGCGCGCGCAACCCCCATCGAGGGAGATTGCATCACCCAGAGTACTGCCGACAGGAGGCGATCCTTGAGGCGGCCTTGGCCGATTCTTTACCTTCCTCCAGGTGTCCCTTCACTGAATTCATGCAGCCTGTTATACAGCGACTACGCAGCCGAGGTGGAGCAAGCATGACATAACTCTCTCTCTCTCTCACACACACGTACACACAGAACACACGCAAACAAGACGAAGAGAAAAGCCTTGGTGGGTCACCTAGGCGCATCCCCCACGGTCGTGATAGGGCGGTTATGGGCCATGCAGTCCATATGTATGCCCGAGATGACGTATGGGTCCAATGGGGCCGTAAACCGTCGGAGGCCATGTGGGATTTCCCAACCGTCGTCACAAGAATCCAGCGCCACCATGGTTCGCAGCTCCCGTTCCTGAGCCATCGTCGACAGGTGTGGTTGCCTGCGAGCCAGAGACGGGACAGGGAGAGCGGGGGCAGCACCCAGGGGGTCACAGGAAACGAGGGCGGGAGAACCACGGCACAGCTCTAGGAAACGGCGTCTGGTTTCCTGGACAACGCACACTGCTAGGAAATGACTCCTCCTCCTCCTCCTCGTCCTCCTCCTCGTCGTCCTCCTCCTCGTCCTCACCCCACTCCTCCTCGCCGCGGCCGCCCCCCCCCCCCCCGCCCGGCCGCCCGCTTCAGCGGCGAGCTTCGGCCGCCGCGATCTCGGGCGGATGCGGCGGCCCGCGGGGGCTCCGTCGGAGGCGGCCAAGAGGGGGGTGATCGCCAGAGTTAAGTCGGGCAGTTCTCTCTACAGGAGGAATATTCAAAGTAGAAGAAATAGTCTGGGGACGATGATTAGACTCTTCGTGTCTATTCTTGAATTTGTGTTGCCTCCTTGTAATGTTCTTTCCATAGTTCGCCTGTAGGAGGACGTGCCCGACCTAAGACTAGGGGTGGAACTCATGGCCAGGGCCACGATATCTTTCTAAATGTTGCGTCGCCTGCTCTTCTTCTTTCAATGCGTCCCCTGGGCCGTGCACGTGCCTCGTGCCATGCTTTGTGAACCTCCGTTTGATTGGCCGCACCCCTCTTGGAAGCCCCCGAGCGGAGGCGCCGGAGGGCCTGAGGTTTTGGGCTACTGGTTTCGGCTTCTGGCCCGCAGATGCTCATCGTACGCATTCGATCATGTAGAACCGTCTGGGGTCTGAAGTGGCCCAGCACTGGTTCCGACAAGCAGGAAGGGGGTTGGGCGAGGTTCGAGGTTCTGCGTTCGTTTTTTTGTTTTTGTGTTTGTTGGGCCTCCTGGGGCCGTTTCCAGGCCCTGGGACAGTCCAGGACAGATCCGAGGTGAAAAAGTGATCGAGATGGATCCCCGTAGGGATCGCAGTACCGATATTCGGTGGGTTTGCCCGTGTCTCTCCGTGTTCTCTTGACCCGTTTTTTGAAGTCCAGCCAGTTCAGACCCCCCAGCCGCTTCCAAGGCTTTAGGTTGCTGCTGCTGATCTATGCTTCTGTTCCGCGGATGGTCATCGTACAGTGTCGATAACGATCATCGTCCATCTTGGTGATGGTCAATCCGTTGAGCATCCTCGCCAATCGGCGACTGCCGGCAAGGACCATGACCAAGATCGGCGTCGACGTTAGATCCCGCGACAGTTTGGTTGCTCATCTTCATCGTGTCTCTCCCCTCGACTCGATTTCACTGGCCCACGCGCCTCTCCGCGTCCTGGGTCCTCGGGGTAGGGGACGCCGTTGGACAGGAGCACGGCTACTCGGGAGAGAGCACTACTAGGATGTGTAAGGCTTCGACGGGACGGTCTCAGCACCCTGGTGTTAAAATCGGGCGCGTCCCACTACAGGAGGAGCATTCAAGAATAATCAAATCGCATGCGGACGATTCCCCTATGATTTTTCACCATTTTGGAATAGTTTTCTGCGGTTTTTATTCTTCGACCGAAATCCGCCTGTAGAAGGACATGCCCGATTTAACCACGGTGCTGGCGGCGCCCCTGGGGCGCTGCCAGCACCCCAGGGCTCGCGTGTTGAGACTGGCCCCGGACCACTCGGGGGGGGCCTGCTGAGGCCAGCTGGGACTGCCAAAGGTGCCCGTCTGTGCGCGTCCCGAAGCCTCACCCTCCGCGGGCGACGTGTGTGCACCGTCCGGGATCGGCCCAGGCGCAGTACGGTGCTCGGTCTTCATCGTCCCGCGGAGCCGAACAGAAGCTGTGCACCGTACCGCGCTGGAGCGGGCCCTAAGGGGGGGGGGCAGACATGGGTACGATGCATGGGCGGTGTTCTCGTATCTGGGTGCCCTCACCCTTCCCTGGGACCGTTAAAAAGCGGCTCGGCAGGAAAAGCCCGTCCAAGGGAACTCTGATCTTTGGATGCCAGAACTTTTCAGTCGCGACCGACGAGAACGGTCGCTACCGACTTTGCTTTGAATTTAGGTATCGATCGCGACCAATTGGTCGCCATGGGTGGCGACCGGTCGCGACCGATTTTTGGATCGGTCGCGAGGGTCGCGACCGACAGGAATTATCCAAAGATCTGGGGATGGGTCGAGACTCTCGGGGTCGGCGGTGCCAACAAGAATCAAGACGTCGGGGGTCTAAGCCTCCGAGCCTGTGCTGCCATGGGGGCTCCTTCCGGGCCTGGGGGCACAGCGAGTACGGCCCTCACTTTGTGTGATCTTCGCGAAGAGCCGTTCCGAGAGGCCCACCGAGTGAATGTCATGACGTCGAGGGTTCCGGCAGCCGTGAGATTTGGTGACCTGTTGATTGATTTCGAACGGAGTCATGAAGGGGGGATTGTAGAGCGAAGCGAACGCTCTATCCTTCTGGCGCTGCTCTGGCTCAATGCAGCGCTGTCCTATATGTTTACCACGAGCCCTCGCGGTACAATCGAACCTAAGAGTTGGATGAAGGCCACATCCACCGCTGGTTCATCTCTCCATCCCATCTCTTGCCTCTGATCTCTCATCTTGCTTGCCATCAAGGGAGAAGCTCTGGAATACCTCGATAAGTCTCCGACGTTATCCTAAGCAGCAGGGTCTCAGCTGATTACCCCATACCTCATTGAGTCCCTGACCTTCGCTTTTCACTGTTTGTTCGAGTACGGCCGGACCGAGGCATAAGATCGAGGTCCGTTCGGGGAGGGTGTCTTGCAGTTCTTCGTGTTTTGGTGGATGCTCTTGTGCACCCTTGGCAAGGGCACCCTCGCGTGATCTTTATGGTTATGGGTGTTTGGCTGGCGGAGTGTTTCATGTTCTTGGGGGATGTTATTCAGTCCTGGGTCCGACCGTACTGTCAGCAGTGGTCGGCGCCGTCAGGGTTGAAGCAGATGTTTATGATCCTCAGGACATGTGTCCGTCGAGCGTGCGTTTGCCCCGTTCGGCTCTCATTACATCGGCCGCAACGTCTCGACGGGGGTCGGCGGGCAAGCACACGCTGGCGCTACCATCGGCGATTCCAGGGTTGCGTGCAGAGAGCCACACAGGAGCCTGGCTGCCTGCGGTCACCAGCTTGGAACATGTCCCTATCCCTAGGATTAGCACCACCTGATCTGGATGCCGATCTGAAGGCTTCCCTCCGCTTATAGGGACGAGTCCCCACGATTGTCGGTGCATTGGGGCTTGTCAACCTTAGGTGTGCACACAGGTGTGGTGTGTGCATATATATATATATATACCTATACGACCACCCTTCGGGTGATAAGGAGGTGAGGGGGGGGGGGTGGGACCAACGTCGCACTCGATCGATCTCACTATCGAACTCACTACCGATCTCACAATCGATCTCAATCGATCGATCTCACAATCGATCTGACTATCGATCTCACAATCGATCCCACAATCGATCTCACAATCGATCCCACATTTGGTCTCGCTATTGATCTCACAATCGATATCACAATCGATCTCACAATCGATTTCACATTCGATCTGACTATCAATCTCACGATCAAACTCACTACCGATCTCACAATCGATCACACATTCGGTCTCACTATCGATCTCACTATCGATATCACAATCGATCCCACAATCGATCTTGCATTCGGTCTCACTATCGATCTCACTATCGAACTCACTTTCGATCTCATAATCGATCTCACATTCGGTCTCACTATCGGTCTCACTGTCGATATCGCAACCGATCCCACAATTGATCTCACACTCGGTCTCACCATCGATCACACTATCGAACTCAATATCGATCCCATTATTGATCTCAATCGATCGATCCCACAATCGATCTGACTATCGATCTCTCAGTCATCATCATCATCATCATCATCATCATCATCATCATTATCATCATCATCATGATCATCATCATCATCATCATCATCATCGGGGCACCATCATCACCATCATCATCATCAGCACCATCAGCACCATCATCATCATCATCATCATCATCGTCATCATCATCATCATCATCATCATCATCATCATCATCATCATCATCATCATCATCATCATCATCATCATCATCATCATCATCATCATCATCATCATCATCATCATCATCATCATCATCATCATCATCATCATCATCATCATCATCATCATCATCATCATCATCATCATCATCATCATCATCATCATCATCATCATCGGACACCGGGACACCGACGGGACACCGGCGGGACACCGCGGGCCCCCGGCCGCCCGGAAGGGAATCATTTCGTCCGGCCGCGCCTCAGCCACACGGGACACCAGCGGGACACCGGCGGGACACCGTGGGGCCCCGGCCGCCCGGAAGGGAATCATTTGGTCCGGCCGCGCCTCAGCCACACGGGACACCAGCGGGACACCGGCGGGACACCGCGGGGCCCCGGCCGCCCGGAAGGGAATCATTTGGTCCGGCCGCGCCTCAGCCACAGGAGACTTTCTCTCGCCCGCCCACGCAGCTTCGCCTCGCCCGCACGGCACGCACGAACACGAAACCGAAATCGATTTCCCGGTAGGGGGGCTCTCCGTTCCACTTCGATCTCACCCCCTCACCTCCGATATATATATATATATATATATATATATATATATATATACATATAACGGCGCACCGGGTCCGGGGGCCCTGGGCCGGGACCTCGACCACAAATGTGCACCCCGGGGGGCCCGGAGGCTCGTCGGGGCTTGCCGGAGGCCTCCCCGGTCAGACAAGACGGCCCCAGGAGCGCCCAAGACGGCCCAAGAAACTTCCAAGAGGCCTCCAAGAGGGCTCCGAGATGCTGAAGATGGCCTCCAGACGTCCAAGGACGCCCCCAAGAGGCCCCAAGAAGCCTCCAACATGCGTCCCAAGAGGGCCCCTAGACGCAAAAATTGGCCCATTCCCTTCGTAAAACGTACATTTTTCAACAAAGTTGCTTTTTGGGCTTTCCGACGTTACAGGACGGCCCACGAGGCGCCCAAGACCGCCCCAAGACGGCCCAAGAAGCCCCCAGGACAGCCCAAGAGGGCCCCAAGACGGCCCAAGAGGCGCCCAAGATGGCCCAAGAGGGCCCCAAGACGGGCCCAAGAGGGGGCCCAGAGGGGGACCACGAACCGCAAGCTCGAGCCTTCCGCCCCAAGAGGCCGCCAGGAGGCCCCCAGGAGGCCCCTCAAGAGGCCCCAGGAGACCCCAGACGTCCAAGGACGCCCCCAAGAGGCCCCAAGAAGCCTCCAACATGCGTCCCAAGAGGGCCCCTAGACGCAAAAATTGGCCCATTCCCTTCGTAAAACGTGCATTTTTCAACAAAGTTGCTTTTTGTGCTTTCCGACGTTACAGGACGGCCCAAGAGGCGCCCAAGACCGCCCCAAGACGGCCCAAGAAGCTTCCAAGAGGGCCCCAGGACAGCCCAAGAGGGCCCCAAGACGGCCCAAGAGGCGCCCAAGATGGCCCAAGAGGGCCCCAAGACGGGCCCAAGAGGGGGCCCAGAGGGGGACCACGAACCGCAAGCTCGAGCCTTCCGCCCCAAGAGGCCGCCAGGAGGCCCCCAGGAGGCCCCTCAAGAGGCCCCAGGAGACCCCAGACGTCCAAGGACGCCCCCAAGAGGCCCCAAGAAGCCTCCAACATGCGGCCCAAGAGGGCCCCTAGACGCAAAAGTTGGCCCATTCCCTTCGTAAAACGTACATTTTCAACAAAGTTGTCTTTTGGGCTTTCCGACGTTACAGGACGGCCCAAGAGGCGCCCAAGACCGCCCCAAGACGGCCCAAGAAGCTTCCAAGAGGGCCCCAGGACAGCCCAAGAGGGCCCCAAGACGGCCCAAGAGGCGCCCAAGATGGCCCAAGAGGGCCCCAAGACGGGCCCAAGAGGGGGCCCAGAGGGGGACCACGAACCGCAAGCTCGAGCCTTCCGCCCCAAGAGGCCGCCAGGAGGCCCCCAGGAGGCCCCTCAAGAGGCCCCAGGAGACCCCAGACGTCCAAGGACGCCCCCAAGAGGCCCCAAGAAGCCTCCAACATGCGTCCCAAGAGGGCCCCTAGACGCAAAAATTGGCCCATTCCCTTCGTAAAACGTACATTTTCAACAAAGTTGTCTTTTGGGCTTTCCGACGTTACAGGACGGCCCAAGAGGCGCCCAAGACCGCCCCAAGACGGCCCAAGAAGCTTCCAAGAGGGCCCCAGGACAGCCCAAGAGGGCCCCAAGACGGCCCAAGAGGCGCCCAAGATGGCCCAAGAGGGCCCCAAGACGGGCCCAAGAGGGGGCCCAGAGGGGGACCACGAACCGCAAGCTCGAGCCTTCCGCCCCAAGAGGCCGCCAGGAGGCCCCCAGGAGGCCCCTCAAGAGGCCCCAGGAGACCCCAGACGTCCAAGGACGCCCCCACGACGCTTCGCGTCACCAATTTCTTCTCACAACGATTCCTGGGTCTGTGACTCGACAGAACCTAAGCGCGCGCGAAGCGCGCGCGTGGTTCTTGTTTATATATATATATATATATATATATGTCATTTGTCGTTTCGTGGGGCACTTTGCTGAAGCGACCCACCTTTTTTGTTCAAGCGAAGTCATGCGTTTCGTTGGTGAAAAATATCCAGCAACTCCCACGCCAAGTGCCGATGGTGCTCCGAAGTCACGATGTGATGTGCCATTGGCGCCGCCGCCAAACTTCAGACGGCCGAGTGTGGAATGTTGCATCCGGGGCATTCTGAAGCTGCCCCGTCGCCAAAGGTTTCGCCTGCGGCAAAAATCATACAACTTGAAAGTCGAGATAAGTTGGAGGCTGGTGAGCAGCACACGCAGGAGCCCTCTGCCTTCGAAGCGGCTAGAGGCGCTTGTGACCCCCTCTGGGCCGGCGACCTTTCTGCGCGGCTCCGCACTGGAAGGGGCGCCGCTCCCCCCGATCGCCCCAGGTCGCCTCCGCGCGCACGGGGCCCGCCTTCACCATCGGCAAGTCCAAGGTCCCCGGAGAAAAGCATCGAGGGACACGAAACGGCATAAGCAGAATTCGGCGGCGCAATCCGAGCCTTGCCCTCACCGACCAACGAGTCAGGCCGCTCGATGGGCGGCGGGGGTAGGGTTCGGAATTCGTCGAGCACGTGGCGAAATCAGAACCCTACCCCCGCCTCCCAAGAAATTCAAGAGAATTGATTGTTGGTGGGGTAGCGCTCGGATGTCGCCACGTAGTGAGCTTTCAGATCTCCGCGTGCATTTCTCGGAGCGGCGCTGGAGCCCCCCGGCGGCGCCTCGGCGCCGCCTTTGGCCCGCTCCGCGCGCCAGTTAGGGGCCCCAGCGCCCATCCGAAAAGTCCGCGCGGACCTCCAAAACCTACTGTTTGTGCCGTTCTTTGCTTTGGCTGCTTCCAGAAGAGGAGAGCATCAGTGCCACGCCACGGTCGGTTGTGAGCCCGGTGGCGTGTTTGTTTTTTGGTCTTACCGAAGTTCTGGCGTTTCTGCAAACGTAGCATTAAGTCAGGCATGTCCTTCGACAGGAGGAATATCCAAAGATAGTCACAAAGTAGCCTGGGGACTAGTTTGACTATTTTTGAGCTTCTGTTTGACTGTGCTTGATTTTTCTTGCAGAATCCGCCTGTAGCCTGCCCGACCTGGTCGCAGCACGCGGAGGCTTCCCCACGGCGTCGTGCCAGTGATGCTGCGCTGGCTCCCCCGAGGTTCGAGAGTTGCGGGACGCCGACGAGGGCCAGCCCCGCAAGCTGGCGGGGCCCCCTGCACCGCCCGGGACGAGCCTCGAGGGTCGAGCTTCGAGGATCGCGGTGCCCAGAAGAGGGAAAGGCATCCATACCTCTACCCTGCGCCCGTTCTCCCTTTTTGGGTGGGCCTCTCGGGACGCCCTCGTCGCCACCGCTGGATGCGCCTCGAAATCCGGGTCAGAGCGCACCCCGTGAGAGGTGCGGGGGTGTAGCGGTATCGGCACCTATCTTTTGGTTTCCCGTTTGTAGGGCTTGGCGGGCACTTCTCGTCGCCGTTCATGCATCGGAGGGACGGGGTGGGATCGGAGAGAGGGGGGGTCGGGGTGGACGAGTTTGGAGGATACATGCTTTTTGTTCATGTGTCGTGTGTCCTCATGAGGCCTCGGACGGGTTTGTCGTCGCCACGGCTGGATCCGCTTCGAGGTTCTGGCCTCAACGCACCCCGGGGGGGTCAGATTCTGGCGTCGCACAGAAGTCGAGACGGCGTGCTCACTGCGTTTTTTGCCTGGGGGGGGGCGCTTCTCGGCCGCGGGGCTACCAAACAACTGCTCTGGATGAACAGCTGGCCCTGGGGGAGGGGCTGAGATTCCCTGGTCCCACGTCACCGACAGAATGCGAAGTCAGAGGGGTGGATGGCCCAGACTTAGTAGTAGCAATTCCCAAGAAGGCTGTGCTAGCACGACGTCGAGCTGCTATACGATGTAATTGTCGACCAGGTCCGCCAGCTCGGGTTAAACAAATCCCCCGCGGGTGCACCATTTTGTCCCAGGGTCCGGCGAGGTCTGGGCTCCAGTTGGCCCTTGGGGTCGGGAGTCGGGAATCCCTTGGGACGCCAAATCGCTTCTCACGGTGTTCACTGGGTCCCACAATGATCCCACCACGTCCCCAGAGCTTCTCAAGCTCCCAAGACAACCCAGGGGCCCCAATCGCACCTGCAAGAGTTCCCCCCCCCCCACAGGAGAAAAACTCCTGGATCCCCTTTTGGCAGTTGCTGATCTTGTTTCCGCATGCTTGCCGCTTCGGTCTTCATGACAGCCTCTGTCGTGCATCGGCGTTTTCCTGTGGCCTCCATTACCCTTGCTACTTCTCCTTTCATGTCTCCTGACACCATCCCCTCCTCCTGTCCATCTCCTCCATGTCGTGCATCATCGCTCCTGCCCCCCTCCCTCCACTCTCCTCTCCTTCTTTTCGCCATATGGCCACATTGCTCTAGCCTTCTGCGTTCTCCGTCGTTGTCTGTTTCTCTATTGGCCGTCCCTTGTCTCACCACGACCCCTGCGCATGTGCCTGGCCAGTACCGAAGTAAGCTTGCGGATCGCGCGCCCGCGTTTATCCATCTCGAAATTCAAAACGCAGGTACCGAGCCAGGTGGAAGGAGCTTCTAGGGCGGACTGGGCTGAATCTAGGCCAGACCAGCTCAGAGCAGGCCAGATTATTGCGAAGGCCTTACGGCCAGTGCCGCCGACCCTGCATGGCGACGACGTCGACGATGACGACGCTGAGATCAGGCCAGATTTTTGAGCACGAGATGCCAGGGCCGAGCGTGAATTCCACCTCCCAGGAGCCGCAACCTAACCAGAGTTCTGGCGCCCTGCGAAGTTCCGAGCTTGGCAATCTGGAGGTTGATCACGGGCCCCAGGGACACTGCAAAGCTGCCCGCGGCGCGAGACGTCGGCGCGACAGGTGCGGTCCAGAGCGCTGGGGCCCAACGCATTCAAACACTTTCCGTGGGTGGACCGGCCTTCAGCCGATACGGAGGTTTCGGAGCTTAAGAGACGGGGGTCAATGCAAACGGGGGTCAGCCAGGGCATCGGATCCTGCAGGATCCTGCGAAGACCCACCCTCGTTGACCGGAGTTAAACATCCGCTCGTGACCGCGAGGCGGCCGCGCGTATTGGCTGACCCGGGTATGCGAAGCCCTGCGTTGCAGTTGTTTTCCTGATCTTACAGTTTTTTGGTTTCCTGCTGACCCTGGACTGATTAACCCGGGTTAGCAGATCCCCGAAGGTTCGTGAAGGGGGAATCTGGAGAATCGACTACACGCAAGAGTGGTCTTTCGCCGGAGTCCTTTGGTGCGGGCCGGCTGTAGTCCCACGATCGCCGAACGCGATGCGACAGCAGCGTCTTGCGCGCGTGGGTCTGTTCCCCCGCGGCCCCCGAGACGCCGAGCGCCAGAGGTCACTCTTGCCCAGGGGTTTACTCTTGCGTGCAGTTGAGAGGGAGAATCGAGCAGTGGCGAAGCGTCCTGGCTTGCCTATAGGCCCACCAAACAATGTTCTAATAACCTTTTGTGGTCTGCACGAAATGTACATTTCTGGCTGAGTCTGTCTTGGTTGAACACATCGGGGTCATGTTCTAAGAACATGGCTGTTCTTCTTAGAACACTTGGTGGGTTCTACAACATTTTGTGGCAGGCCTATAGGAATGCCGGGACGGTCGGTCCCTGCTCAAGAGAAGCGATACCGTGGCCACCAGGGGGGCCTTGACCAGTTCGGACCCCCCGCCGCCCCCAGCTGGAGGGTCTCTTGTGTCGGGTCTGTGTAGGCGTACTCGTTCAGGGGCCCACGGCCTCGAAGTTCGAGCGATGGTCTGCGGAGCTTGTTTGCGGGACTTGTCGCACTACCATCGGGGTCTCCCGCGGGCCTGCTTTTTTTGTTTGTTCATCAGGCCGAGGATCAAGTCGGGCATGCCCCTCCACAGGAGGAGAATTCAAACATAGGTCAAACATAGTCAGGGGACGAGTTTTCGATTGCGTTATGACTATTATTGGATAGGTGTTGGAGTATTTTTAGTTGTTCGGCCAACACTCGCCTGTAGGGGGACATGCCCGACGTACGCCAAGGAGGTCCCGAAGAAGGCGTCTTCGAAGCAGGCTGCTTCTTAGAAGGGCCCGGCCTCACATCTATAGACAAGGGTCGCGCCTTCAAAGAAGCAGGGGCGCTTCTGAGACGCCTTCCTCCCCCTGCCCCCCTGTGCGCGTGCCGAAAGACGGCCCAAGAGGCCCCCGAGACGGCCCAAGAGCGGCGCTCGCGGCTCCAAGATGGCGGCCTAAGAGGCCTGCAAGATCGCCCCCACGGGGTCCCCAAGAGGACCCCCCCAGAGTCGAGGGTTGCAGATGTATGTTATTGCGAAGGTCTTACGGCTGGTGCCGCCGACCCTGAGGTTGGGGAGGAGGGCGCGGAGCATGGGGAGGAAGACGAGGAGGGGGACAGGAGGAAGAGGCGGATGAGGAGGAGCAGAAGCACGGGGGGGGGAATGAATAGGAGGAGAGTGAGGCGAGCAGGGTCGCGGGGGGGCACGACGGAAGGGCAGGCGGCAGGGGCGAGTAGAGCGTGGCGATCATGAGGAGGAGAAGGAAGGAGATAATGGCGAGGATGTTCACGATGTTGACGACGACGCCCGTTGCATATCAGGACCATTCGGGCCGTCTTGGAGCCCTCCCGGGGCGACTTCCAGGCCTCGTTCGACGTTTTGAAGCTAGGTTCGGCATCTTGGGCATTTGGGAGGCCACGGAGGTGTAGTTAGATTTGGATGGTGCTGGGGCCGGGACCTGCAGCCAGGGCTGGGGCCGGAGCGGGCCGGGAGCCAGGGCGGGCCTGGGCCGGGGCCGGGGCCGAAGGGCCAGAGCCGAGGCCAGGGCGGGGCCGAGGCCAGGACCGGGTCCGGGGCCGGGGCCGGGGCCGGCGGGGCGGGAATTGGGGCCGGCCAGGACCCGGGGCCAGGGCGGGGAGTTGTTGGAGCGGGGGCCGTTATAGTACTAAAGAAACAATCACAATGCCCCGGGGACCCCCCGTGGAACACCCCATGGATGGGACCACCTTCTGGGACCGCCCCCCGGGACCAGCCCCCTGGACCCCCCCCAGGACCCCCCCGCCGGGAGCCCCCCCCCCGCCCTGGCAAGGGATCCAAGGGAAGGGCTTCGCCTTCACCTCCATGTGAACAATGTTATGTGGCGAATATGTGCTGGAGTGGATTGCTTCGCTTTCACCTCCATGGCAAGGGATCCAAGGGAAGGGCTTCGCCTTCACCTCCATGTGAACAATGTTATGTGGCGAATATGTGCTGGAGTGGATTGCTTCGCTTTCACCTCCATGTCAGCGATGTTGTGTGGCGTAGCGGCTGGTGGATTAGGCTGCACGAGGGATGGCGGAGACCACGCGGACGAAAGCGCTTCGCGCACGCCAACAGGGTCGGCGGATTTTGAATTCAATCACGTTGTTTTTGGATGCCCAAAAAATTGGCTCTTAAATTCAAACAAGTGTTTTTTGATTTCCAAAAACTTGCTAATTTAATTCAAAGGACCAGCCCCCAGAGGGGGTCTAGAGAAGGGGCGACCTGCAGCCCCCAAAGGCACACGAAAGCTGGACCTTTCCTCGCCCCCCCCCCTCCGTTGAGTTCGGGGGCCCCCAAGCGGTGGCGACCGAGGGGGGGAATCGGAGGTTATAGACCTCCTACCCTGCCACGTGGATTAGCGAATTGGCCTTTTCCGGTTCGCGAGAGGGCGTCGCGGCCGTCATTTTTGCGGGTCCATATCCGTCGGTTTCGGTCGTGGTCCGTTTTCATTAAAGGGAGTTTTGCTAAAGGAAGGTTTGTCCACCGCCGAGGGAAGTGAGCGGGGGAAGTTTTTTTTTTTTTTTTTTTTTTTTTTTTTTTTTTTTTTTTTTTTTTTTTTTTTTTTTTTCCCAGAAATTTCGGAAGTCCCACGGCCTCCTGAGAAGTTGTCTAAGCTTACTCCTGCCAGAGGGCGCGAGGGTTTCTGAAAAGTCCCGCCGCCTTCTGAAAAAGGCCTTCTCTTTCTCACTTCCCCCCCTCGCTCGCCGCCAACCCAAGCGGTGTGGCGATCGCACCGCACGCTCTCCGAGGTCGTCTCGGGCGACTGGTGCCTCTGAGTCAGAAGAAAAGTTGGCACACATGCCTCTACCCTTCCGTCGAACTCCCCTTTTTGGGCCTCCTTGGCGGCCCTCGTCGCCCCCGCTGGATTCGCTTCGAAATCCTGGTCAAAACGCGCCCCGGGAGAGGTCCGGGGAGCAGTGGTATCGGTATCGTTCGGTTCTCGCATTGCGGCCCCAAAGCCGTGCGGTGACGGACCGCGCAGTGAGGTCGCTGGGGCTTCCGAGGTCACGCGGTCCGTCACCACACAGCTTTGGGGCCCCGATTCGGCGCCCTTCCCCGTCACTGCAAGCGGTGCCCAAAGGGGCCCATCTTGCAGGCACGCAGACCTGCTATAGCAAAGGCCGCGGCAATTTCGGTTCCACCAGCTCGAGCAGCGTTGCGCGGTCCGGGCAGCGTCGGCGGCGCGCACAAACGGGGGGCGGCCTTCTGGTTGGGCACCCCACGAGGGCTCGTTTCGATTCTTCCGATCCGATTCGATTCGATTTCGATGACCTCCGATTCCCATTCGATTCCAGTTGGGCTTCCGAGTTGGATTCCGATTCCAAAGTGGAGGCCTGCTTTCCTGCCGATTTCCGCCGATTCGATTCCTCACGACTCGGCCGCCGATTGCCGCCGATCTGGTCCATGTCGATCGCCGACCCGACTCCTCGATTCGAGCTTGGGCTCTCCTGCCCCGATCCCACCCAAAAGTGGGAGCAGGGAGGAGGGAGGAGGGATGAAGGAGGAGGGAGGAGGGAGGAGGGAGGAGGGACGAAGGTGGAGGGAGGAGGGAGGATGGAGGAGGGAGGAGGGAGGAGGGAGGAGGGAGGAGGAGGGGCAGAGCCCTTCTCAGAGGCCCCCTGCGCTCTCTCTCTCTCTCTCGGGAGGCCGCCCCCCTCGCCTCGCCTCTCTGCCGCGCGCCGGCGCCAAGAGGCAGCCCGCGCCAAGGCAGAGGCAGCCGGCAGAGCCATGCGAGCCATGCCGCAGAAGGGTTCCGCCCTGCCAGACCGGGGCCCCGGAGACGGGGGATGCTGGCTGCTCGGGCGGGGCCTCCCGAGACCCCTTGTTGAGCCGTGGCAGAAATCACGGCGGGAGGTGTTTCGCCATTCTGAGCCTCTGTGGGGCCCTTGCCAGGCCTCGGGGCCGTCAAAGAACGAGTCAGGATGAAAAGCTGGTCACGGGGACTCTGGTTACTCGGGCGGGGCCTCCCCAGAGATGGGTTGGCGTCATGAGCTGACCCACTATCAAAAATTAGCATCCTAGCTACTACGTCCGTACACAAGACTGATCCGCTGACAGATCCAACTCATCTTCCATGCCTTGGCATCAAAATCATGCGAAGCAGCATGCTCTCCCCTCGGATCATGACAAAAATCACGACGGGAGGTTTCTTCACTATTTTGGGTCTCTGGGTGCCCTCACTGGGCCTCGGGACAGTAACAAAAACAACACAGGATGAAAGGCCGGTCCCGGGCAATGGGTCGAGACCTCCAGAGTCGACGTTTTGAAAAAATCATGACGTCGTGGGTTCAAGCTTCCCAGATGGGGTCGGAGCAGATGGGGTCGGAGGACGCGCCGGATCGCCGATGCATCGGCGATGCGGCTCGATGTGGAGCCCGATTTTCTCCACGCCGACGTCGCCGACACATCGCCAGTGCATCGCCGGTGCATCGGTGATGCGGCGCGATCCTCCGTCCCCATCTGCTCGACCCTATCAGGGAGGCTTCTATAAGGGCGTGACCTACGTTCGGGGTGACCCGCACTGGGGACATTGGGGGTGACCTACACGGCGGGTGAAGAGCGGGACCCTGAAGGAGCAAGCAGGGGTGCAGAAGGGGGCCCGAAAGCCTGAAGGGCTCCTCGAGGGCTCCTTCTTCATCCTCCATGTGGGTCCCCCCCCCTTAGCACCCCCCCGAGCTGCGGCGACATTGGTTGGCCTCGCCCTCTGCGTCCTGAGGGCGAAGAGGGGGGGCGGAGGGGCGGAGGGTGAAGAAAAGTCAGTGGAGTCAAAATCTGTAGAAAAAACACACGTCTGTGGAAAAAAGCACAAACGCCAGTAGGTTTTTTCCCACAGAAGTTTGTGCGTTTGTTCCACAGACGTGTGTTGTGTGTGTGTTTTTGTTTTCCACGGAGGGGGAGGAGGAGGACCGGGAGGAGGGGAGAAGAAGCTCGCTTCGGTTCGTGAGATCGTTCCTTTTCTCCTCCTCTCTGCACTTCGGCCACGCGCAGAGGGGGGTGGGGTGAGGGGGGAAGGCTTCTTAGAAGCACCCCTGCTTCTTAGAAGGCGCGCTCTATACATGTGAGGCCAGCGCCTTCTAAGAAGCAGCCCCCTTCTAAGAAGCCTTCCCCATTCCCCCTACCCCGCTCTGCGCGCCGCTAAGTACTGTCTGGCAGGCCTATATTATGTGCTCGTTTGGCAGGCGCCTTTATCTTGGCCTCCTTTTCTCTTTTCGTTTTCCGCCGTGCCTGTCTGACTAAACTGTCTGGCCTCTAGGCCTAAGTCGGCATCTTCACGCATTGCTTCTCCCACACACGCTACAAACCTAGGGTTATAGTCCGTGCAACGGTCAAAATGGAGGGGGAGGAGACCGCCGTCGTCATCAGAGTGTTGTCGCCGTCGCCGTCGCCGTTCCCAAGCTATATGCAGCCGAAGGCCGAAGTCTTCTGCATTCTCTGCTGTTGCCCCTGGGCCCCCCCTCCCCTCCGACGGCGTCCCCGCTTGCAGCGTCCACGCCTCTGGGCGCCCCCGCGTACTCCGACGGAGTGGTGACTGCCAGCCAGCCGTTCGTGATAACGGAACAGACTGCGCCCAGGAAGCAGCTGCATGACTGCTCACCATCAACCGAGCAGGCCCGGCTTACATCCCTCGACTTGACACTCCCTCTCCTCGTACGGTCGGATCGAGGTATAAGATCGAGGTCGGCACGCGGAGGGTATCCTAATGTTCCTCGTGCTTGTTGGATGCATACTTGGGTGAGGGTGCCCTCGAATGTTCTTCAGTTCGGGCCGGCGGAGGGTTTCATGCGCTTGAAGGATGTTATTGTGTTTCAGGTCCGACCGTACCCAGACCCCGAAGCCGTGATGTTTTCACAACGTGGTCCCCCGAAGGTATCGACCCATCATTTCCCTGGGCGGGCTCGTCATCCCGAGTCGTCTTTTGACCGTCCCGGGCTCCGACGAGGGCCTGAGAGCCTGATCGTAGTTAGCAGCAGCAGAACATCGTCCGTCGTGCGATTTGGCGACGCGTCGGGATCTGGGTATCTCCTGTTTCTCCGCCCGACCTCTGAGTGGCCTCTTCTTCCCCCCCCTCCGCGGCCGCCTCGTCTGCCCTCTCCCCGCTCTTGAGCCCTGGCCAATTCGCTTCTCGGTGCCCCCGTTGAGCTCTAGCGCTGGTGCAGCCAACTCTGCCGCGCCGCTGACGAGAAAAACTGGTTCTCCCCCCCGCCCCTCGCCATCCATTGGCCAGGCTGGCTCCGGCACTGGCACCAACACGTCCAGCGACTGGATGCAGGGCCCTCCGTGGAGCCGCCAGGGATCCGCCGTCGCCGGCGAGCTTCTGCCGAGCTGCCGCAATGAGGTCGCTGCGTGACGGGCGGCAGTTAGGCAGGGTCTGGTGTGTTTATGTTTCGGCAGCCAGTGTGGATCCCAGACAGTGCGTTGTTGCACCGTGGAGGGGGGAGCTCTGCGGTGTAAGCTATGTGGTGGAAGTTGTCGTGTCAGATAAACTTACACAGGTCAGAATAATTCTCTGGGGACAAACATTCGGGGCCCAGGCGGGATAATACATTGTTCCTGGAGATGTCGAATGTCAGGATGGGATTGTTCATGGTGCTATGCATGATATGAAGATCAGAATTGTGGTTGGATCTTTGGAGGGGATCGTGAAGTTCGGCCTCCCCGCCTGTTGTGGCAATTGAGCCACATTCAATCCCGTGGATAAAGAGATACAAGGGTTAAGGGGGGATGCTTTATTATATCCGATGGTTGCGGTTAGGTGATGGGAGCCATGGAAGTTAAAATTGCTCAAGAGGCGCGCCATTCCGCCGACCTCCGCAACATGGAATTCACCAAGAGTCGTGGCACCTTACCTGGCCTGGGAGTCAGGAGCCTCGGGGATGCATATAATGGCTTCCTGGAGTGCCTCTCAGGGGACTCTTGGGGCGCTCTTTGGGGCCTCTCGGGGGCCCTCTTTGGGGGCCTCTCGGGTGCCTCCCTGGGCCTCTCGGTGGCGCCTCGGGGGTCACGGCGTGTTCTTGGGGCCATCACGGAGGGAAGGACTCGAGATGTCAGCTCGTATTGCCCCTCTTCGGCCCCTTTCGGGGCCCTCCTGGGCCGTCTGAGGCGGCCATGGAGCTCTCTTGGGGTTCGATTGGGCAGTCTGGGAGCGCTCTTCGGGGCCTCGTGTACCGTCATGGGACGATATATCGGGGCTCCTTTGGCCGTAGTGTACGCTGTTAAGGCGAAAAAGGCGTGCATGTCGAAAATGCACGTTTTCCAAACGGGATTGAGCGAGCCTTGCCTCTTGGGCTCTCGGGGCCCTCTCTGCGGCCCCCTGGGAGCACTCCTGGGTGTCGTTCGGGGCCTCGCGGGGTTACCCTGGACCGTCTCGAGGCTCTCTTGGATTGTCTCGGAGCTTATTGGGCCATCTTGGGGCTGTGTGGAGGCTCCTGAGAGCCCCCGAGGTGCGCCTAGGAAGCCGGGGTGGACTCGAGGTGGAAGCCATGGGGTGTAAGATACGTGATGTAAGCTGTGGTGTCGGCCCCGCGGTGTAACCAGCTGGTGCAAGCTGTGTGGTGCAAGTTCAGAGCACGGAGCGCCCACCAGGCATCTACGAGGCGGCACCGGCGGCAGCGCGGTGCAACCTCGTGCCGCGAGGCGCCCGCGGCACGGGCGGCAGCGTGGAGAAGACGCGGAAAACCCATCCAGGTTTCATGCAGCACAAGCCAGAGCCCGGACGTGGGTGCAAGCGATGCTCTGGGACAGGAGAAGGACGGCACAAACATAAACTGATTGAGCTCCGCGCGGGTTTTTTTTTTCCTCGGCGCGGGATCCCCCTGGCGGCGCCTCCTGCGCCGCCCCTGGCGCGCTCTCCGCACGCCAGGGAGGGGGGCCAAGCGCCGATCCAAGAAATCTGAGCGGAGCTCCGAACGTCTGTGCTATATGCTCCAGTTTCGGCCTCGTTGGGCCAGTCTCAGGCCCCAAGGAACCATGAGAATCAGACACCAGCCTCAGGGCAGGGGCCGCAGATCTCGGGGGGCCAGCGACTGAAGCAACACGACCTCCAGAGGTCGGAGGAGGCCCCATGCTCCCCAGCAGGGCTCGTCGGTGGCCGATGCCTTCTCCAGAGACCCAATCTGCCTTCTCAGGAGTCTGCGCCCCGATTCTTGGCCCCTTCTGCTCCCTGCCGAGGTGGCGGGAGGCCTCGGCAAGCTCTGCGGCTCGACCTGCTCCAGCAGCAGCTGCAGCCAGGGAGCCGCGCAGAATTCCTCTGTCTCGGCCCAGCCTGGTGGTGGCGTACACCAGTGAGGCTTGCACTGCTGACAGGCGACCCGAATGAACGCTGCTTGCCATGGTTGAGGAGACCCGTCTGAGGGCTCAATAATTCACGGAGCCCTCAGTGCCCCATTCAGCCGCCACTTTTATTCTACAACTTTTATTCTACATCTCACACTCGTATCCTTCTCAATCCTATACCTTGTTCGTGGGCTCCTCTTAATCATATCAACCCAGCACTCGATGCCGATGCCATTTTGTGAGAGCCGATGGGCCGTTCTTTGCTTGCGACGTCGCTTAGCCGCGATAGCTCGCACAGTGTAGTGTTTCCAGCTACCCTCCTGTGAGCATAGGGCGGCGAAGCGTCCAGCAGGCCAGTTTCAACCTACGCGCCGCATTGACATGCTGGTAGCAGCATGGCACCGCCTCGATCAGCTCCCTCGCCAAAGAGGGTAACTCGACTCTCCTGGTCTTTATACGCGTATTACACGCTTGCGAGATCGAGTGTCGACATGTTTTCGCTGGCTTCGTTAAGGGCCAGTCTACTACGCGAGCCTCTCGAGGGAAGGTCCCCGCCATGGCCTCCCATGTCTCCACAGGTGCCACTAACGGCTGCACGAACTAGGGTGGGGAAGGAGAAGGAGGGCAACAATTAGGAGGAGGAGGAGGAGGAGGAGGAGGAGGAGGAGGAGGAGGAGGAGGGGGAGGAGGAGAGGGAGGAGGAGGAGGAGGAGGAGGAGGGGGAGGAGGAGGAGGATGGGGAGGAGGAGGAGGAAGAGGAGGAGGAGGAGGAGGAGGAGGAGGAGGAAAAATTGACAACGAACCCACCTTGTGAGAGCGGATGGGCCGTTCTTGAAATGCCACGTCGCTTAGCCGCAATAGCTCGGCTCGTACAGTGTAGTTTTTCCATCTACTCTCCTGCGAGCATAGAGCGGCGAAGCGTCCAGAAGGCCTGTTTTAACCTATGCGCCGCATTGACATGCTCGAAGCAGCATGGCGCAGCCTCGATCAGCCCCCTCGTCAATGAGGGTCACTAGAGCGTCCCGGTCTTTGGACGCGTACTACACGCGTGCGAGATCGAGTCTCGACATTTTCTCGCCGGCTTCTCTAAAGGCCAATTTCTGGTCCTTGCCACGGAAGGAAGGCCGTCGCCTTGGCCATCTCCACACGTGCCACCAAGGCTTCACGAACGAGGGGGGAAAGGAACTGGAGGGCAACAAGTGTTTACGCTTCGCGTATCCCCGCCTCCTGTACTCTTGCGGTTCCGTGGGTGTCTACGCCCCTGCATTCAATTCACTCGCAGCTTGCAGACCCTTGCAGCCGACCACCCTGGCAGCCAGCCCATCCTTGCAGTGCGTTGCATGCGTGCACCCTGGCAGTGCAGCTTCCCAGCAGTTGCCGCCAGCCCCCCTCCATTCGCCGGCCTGCCCGCAGAGGTGCTGCGTGAGGCTTCGGCCCACCGCTTTAGGTTAATTCGTCTTTGCGCGGCCCGCTCTGACTGGACACGCCGCTGGCGCTCTCGCCTGCGGCTGCTGACCAAAAAATATCACCGCCTCCTTTCCTGGTCAGTGAGTTCTTCCTGGCCGTGCTGGTGTCTGCGGTCCTTTGTGATGGCGCTCCTGGCTTCATCCTTGTATCGCTCCCGCGCCATTTTGGCTGCGCCCCAACATCGGTTGGCTAATCTGCATGTGCTCGCTCCTGGACCTGGTTCCTGGCAGCTGCAGCCCGCACCACCTCCCGCTTCCGGTGATCTGAGGTGCCGCCTAGGCCTCTGTTTGCTGGCGTGTAGGCAGTTAGGTTCGCGCGCGGCCTGCCCGTTCCGTTTGACGCCGCCTGCGCCTTCGCTTGCGGCTGCCCCCAAAAAAAGTACCCCCGCCTCTTCACACCGAGCGATCGACCTCTGCGTGTTTATGGCCGCGCCGCCGCGCCATTTTGGCTGCGCTTACTTGCTGGTCGCCACCGGGATTTCCAACGCCACCGGGTTTGGGAGTATCGGTTCTGGCTCTCCTTCAGAGTTGCTGCCCGCTCGCTCGTTTCGCTTGCCTTTCTTTCCCTGCTGCCTAGTCACGGCCCGACTAGTGTTCGGACGGTGTTCGACCCGCCTCGAGCGCCTGTTGACCAAAAAGTGCCCCCGCCTCCGCTTACTTGCTGGTCGCCTCCGGGATTTCCAACGCCACTGGGTTTGGGAGTGTCGTGTCTGGCTCTCCTTCTGAGTGGCTGCCCGATCGTTCGTTTCGTTTGCTTTTCCTACTCCTGCTGCCTAGTCGCGGCCCGACTAGTGTTCGGACGGCTTTCGACCCTCCTCGCAAGCCTGTTGACGAAAAAAAGTATCCCCGCCTCTTGTAGCCTTTTGCTCAAGGGCTCGAGGTTGGCCGGCGCGGCCTGGGCGGCCTGGGCGGCGCGGCCCGCTGCTTGCGCCGCGGCTGCCGAGGCCGCGGCGCGGCGGCGGCGCGGCGGCGGCGGCAGCGGCGCGCCGCCGCTTCCCGCACCGCGTGCTCCGCTGCCGCCGGCGCCCCCTGCGCAGCGGCCGCTGTGGGCGCCGCGGGCGCCCCCCCGCGCCGCGGCGGCTTCCGCTGTCCCTGCCGCCCCGCCCGGCGCTTCGCCGCTGGCCGCCGCGGGCGGCTGCGCGCGCCGCCGGCGCCCCCCGTGCCGCTGGCGCCGCCGACGCCGGTGGCACCGCCTGACCCGCGGGTGCCGGGGGTGCGGCCGGCTCCCCGGTGGCCGCGGGCCCCTATGGCGACACGGGGGCCGCGGGCGCCTCCAGTGCCGCGTGCGCCGCGGGCGCCCCGCCGCCCCTCCGCCGCGTGTGCCGCCGTCGCGGCCGCTGGCGCGCTCGCTGCCGCCGCGGCCGCCGGCGCCGCGGCCGCTGCAGCGGCCGTGGCTCGTGCGACCGCGCTGGGGCCCGCCGCGGCCGACGCTGCCGCGACAGCCTCCGCTGCCGCCGCTGCGGCCGCCGCTGCTGCTGCGGTGGCGGCTGCCGCCTCCTCTCGGGCCTGCGGGCCAGCTCAGGGAGGCCCGGCTCCCGCGGCGGGCTGGGCACAAGTCGTGGCGTAAGGCGTCTCCAGCGAGCTGCCCCAGGACCTGCCCGCTGGCTCTGCCGCCGCGGCCGGCGACTTCGGCTTCGAGGCGGTGGCGTCCAACGAGGCAGGCGACAAGCAGAGCCGAGGCCGCGCCAACGTCCCGAGTTTTTCCTGGCATCCTGCGCCGCGGGGCGGAGCGACGCGCCATCCGCTCGTCGGGAAGAGCGCGTCGCTGGGGCCGCCCCCGCCCGCCGCGGCGGGCGACTGGGCCAACGGCCCGCCCCCCCTCCCTTCCCCACTCCCGTTTCTCAGAGTACGTTTACGACGATCAGTCGCCTGCCTGGGGACGGCTCACGCAGGACACCTGCGACGAGCAGTCGCCTACTTGGGGAAGATTTACACAGGACGCTTGCGACGATCAGACGCCCATCTGGAGACGATGCCCCCCTCCCTCCCCCCCTCCCGTTTCTCAGAGTGCATTTGTGACGATGAGTCGCCTGTCTGGAGAAGACTCACAAAGGACACCTGCGACGATCAGTCGCCTACCTTGGGAAGATTCGCACGGGATACTTACGTCGATCAGACGCCCATGTGCAGCCGGTGTCCTGGAGCGCGCAAGGCCCCTCAACGCCGTCAGCCGTCGCCGGATGTCCCGGCACGAGCGCGGCCTGCTTTCCCGCCGACGAAGCCGACGACGACGACGACGCCGCCGACGCCGACGCCGACGCCGACGACGCCGACGCCGACGATGCCGATGCCGACGACGCCGATATCGACGCCGACGACATGGGGGCACTGCAAGCGTTGGAGCAGAAGCCGGGGGCGCCGGACGAGCAGGAGCAGGCGACCACCCGCCCACGCACTTCCTCGACTTGCCATCCATCCCCGCGCGGCCAGTGCCTCGACAGAGACCCGGGGGACGTACCAGGCCCCTGTGGCAGAACCCCGCCACCGGTGCTGACTGACGCCAACGACGCCAGCGCCGCCGCCGCCGACACCGACGACGGCGCCATTGCCGACGACGCCGATGCCGTCGGCGGCGCCGACGATGACGCCGACGCCGACGCGATGCCGACGACGCTGACGACGACGCTGACGACGACGCCGACTTGGGGACAGCGCGAGCGTTGGAACACAAGCCGGGGGCACCAGACGAGCGGGAGCAGGCGGCCACCCGCCCGCGCAGTTCCACTGACCCTTTCAGCCCGTGGCACCGACGCGCGGACGGACGCTTTCCATCTTGACGCCGTCCCCCCCCCCGCAACAGCGCGAGGCCATGCGCCGAGGAGCGACGGCGCCGCTGCCAGCGCGCGCAGCTGGCGCGTCTGCCTGCAAGCGGCTGGGCGCCGGGCCTGGCCCCGATAAGCGGCGAGCTTCCAGCCCCGTCGCCACCCGCGGGGCGAAACATCGTCGACCTGGCAGCATCGACGGGTTGGCGGGGTCTGACAGGCGGCAGGCGACTGACGACGCCGACGCCGACGACGACGCCGACGCCGACGCCGACGCCGACGCCGACGCCGACGCCGACGCCGACGCCGACGACGACGACGACGACGACGACGACGACGACGACGACGACGACGACGACGACAACCCGGACGCCGACGCCGACGGTCTGGGGACAGAGCAGGCGTTGGAACAGAAATCGGGAGCGCCAGACGAGCAGTCCTGGAGCGACCAAAGCCCCTCCGCGCCGTCAGCCGTCATCGGTTGTCCTTGCACGAGCGCGGCCCGCCCTTCCGCCGACGACGCCGACGCCGACGACGCCGACGACGACGACGACGATGCGGACGCTGACGCCGACGCCGACGCCGACGCCGACGCTGGCGCCGACGACGACGACAACGACGACGCTGACGACGCCGACGCCCGCGCCGACAACCCGGGGGCAGTGCGGGCGTTGGAACAGAAGCTGGGGGCGCCAAGCGAGCAGGAACAGGCGAGCACCCGCCCGCGTCGTTCCGTGGACCCCTCAGTCCTTCAGCCCGCGGCAGCAACGCGCGGACGGATGCGCCCCATCCTGACATTGCCCCCCCTGCAACAGTGCGAGGCCACCGCCGAGGAGCGACGGCGCCGCTGCCAGCGCGCGACGCTGGTGTGTCTGCCTGGAAGCGGCTGGACACCGTGCCTGGCCCCGAACACCAGCGATCCCCCAGCCCCTTCGCCGCCCGCGGGACTGAACGTGGCGCCCGGCAACGTCGACGGCCTGGTGGGGTCTGACAGGCGGCGGACGACCGACGACGCCGACGCCGACGCCGACGCCGACGCCGACACCGACGCTCACGACGACGACGGCGGCGACGACGGCGCCGACGACGCCGGCGCCGATGACCTGGGGGCAGAAAAGGCGTTGGAGAAGAAGCCGGGGGCGCCAGACGAGCAGGAGCAGGCGGCCACCCGCCCGCGCACTTCCTCGACTGACCGTTCAGCCCGCGGCAGCGACGCGCGGACGGACGCGCTCCATCTTGACGCCGCCCTCCCCAGCAGCGCGAGGCCATGTGCCGAGGAGCGACGGCGCCGCTGCCAGCGCGCGCCGCTGGCGCGTCTGCCTGCAAGCGGCTCGACACCGGGCCTGGCCCCGAAAACGGGCGATCCGCCAGCCCCCTCGGGGCGGAACGTGGTTCCCAACAACGTCGACGGCCTAGTCGGGTCTGACAGGCGATTGGCAGCGGGCGGCGAGCGCGGCGGCAGCAACAGCCATGCTTGGAGCCAGCTAGCTGTCTCGCCCGATGGGGGCGGGTGGCGCGCCGCCCGCCAGTGGCCTGAACCCTTAGATCCCGGCGCGGGAGAGCAGCTTTACAAAGTCAGGGTCGGAGAGCCTCCGATCCTGACTGTGTAAAGCTGCTCTTCCGCTGCGCGCCTGGCGCCCAGCGGGGCCTTCACGGGGTGCCCCGGGCAAAAATACCGAGCGATTCCAAGCCACCCCGGGGGCGATCATCGCATGCGCCTGGCACTCGTTCGTCCAGAAGCACGCTTCACCTGGCTTCAGAGCATTGCTCGACCCGCTCCGGCACGACCAGCAAACGTGCGTCAGCTTCTTGGACTCCTTCCACCACCGCAGAGGTGACACGCGGTCCATGGACGATGCGCTGCACCTCGGTGCTGACTGGAAACAGCTGCGCGAGCGGTGCCTGTGGCGTGGCGATGGCGCGGGGGAGGAAAGCGATGCCCCGCCGCGGCGACAGGCGCCCTTGGTCCAGGCTGGCAGCCGCGCTCCAGGACGGCCACGAAACTGGGGGGAGGGGCGTTCTTGGGCCTGGCATCGCTGCCAGGGTGGCCCTGGAAGTCAGGCCCTGGTCCGGCTGGCGCCGCCCGCCGTCGCAGCAGCGCTCCCGCGGCGGAGCCGTCACTCCTGGACCTGTTTCACAGCTTGCAGCCGCGCCGCGGGCAGCCCGACACGAGCTGCCCCTGGTCGCGCTGCAGCTCCTTGCCGACGAGTGGTGGCCCCTCTCCCTGCTCAGCAGTCAGTCTCCCTGCGCTGGCCCCCGCCTGGGGGGCTTCTCACCCGCCCGTTGGAGGGCGCGGAGCGGCCGCGGTCCGGCCAACCCCGCTACCTCCCCGCACAGCACCTCTTCACCGTGTTGTCGCGGCCCGGCTACGCGTTCTATTACACGGGGACCTGGGGGCCGCTTGTCTCCTCGGCGTCCGCTTGGCGCGACCTCCTCGCGTTGCCCGCGCTGGTGTCTCGGCGTTGTTCACGCTGCTCCTACGGGGTTGCCTGCTCGTTTCTTTCTGTCTGTCTGGCCGAAGGGTTCATGGACGTCGAGTTCGACTTGCTTACCCGGGGAATCGAATGACGGCTTCACTCGCCCTGTATGTCACCGCCGTCCTGGGTGAGTGTGGCGTTTCCCTGTGGTCGCAAGTGGCGTCGCCCCTCATTGACCTGCATCCTGTTCGACATCTACACGGGCGTGTTCCCAGTGCCGCTTCGTGGTGCCGTTCGCGCCATGTTGGCTGCCCTGAGACCCGTCCCGCTCTGTGTTCGATGCTGCTCACAGTTTTGTTTTGTTCTGTTGTTCTTTAGCTTGTGGCACGGCCTGCCCCTGCTTGCGCGGCGTTCGATTGTCTTCCCGCGCCCGCATTGCCAAACAGTATCCCCGCCAGCCCATTCATAAACCCTGCCCGCGAGAGCTGTCGGGAGATGGAAAGCAGAGGCGCATAGAAAAAAGAGCGGTCAAAGAGAGGAGGGGGAGGGACGTGTTGAACCAGGTTAGAGGCAATCTTGGAGCAGCGGAGGCCTTCTTGGAACTATGGAGCGTCTTGCGGTCATCTGGGGTTTCTTTTGGAGCATCTTGGGGCGACCCTTGGGGCTCTTTGGGGGGTGTTGGGGTCCTCTTGGGTCCTCTTGGGGCTCTTTTGGGGAGTTTTGGGGCCCTCTTGGGGCTCCACTTGGGGCCCTCTTGAGGCTGGCTTGGGGCTCTCCTCTGAGCTTCGGAGGGCCTCTTGGGGCTGGGGCCATCAAAGTAGCCTCTTGGGGCGCTCTTGGGGCTCTCTGGGGGCGGTCTTGGGCGCTATTGGGGCCGCGTTGGGGGCCTTTGGGCCCTTCTTGGAGCTCGCCCCGCGGGGGCCCCCAAGAGCGGGGTCGGGCTGTTCAGCCCCCTGGCGCAGGCGGGGAGCGCTGGGCCTCCGGGGCGACAAGCCCCTGCACCTGGGGACGGCCGCCAAAAGCGCCGTCCCGTTCCCCAAGGGGTCGCCTGGCGCGCAGGTTCCCCGCTCGGGCCAGGTGTCCCTCCCTGGGCTTCCCGTCCCGGGGGTCGTGCCGGGCGGTCCGTCCTCTCCGTCGTGTCGTGTCGTTTTTCGGTCCCGGGGTCCAGAACCTTTTCTGCCCGGGTCCCTCGGGCGTGCGGGGGGCGGGGGTCCTGCCCGTTTTGCACGGTCGGTTGTCTCCGGTGCAGAACGCGGCGGGGCCTCCCCCCTTCGCTTGCCCTTGGGGCCTCGGGGCCATCGCGTTGTGAGCGGTAGTGCTGCCGCGGGCGGGCCGCAGCGCGCGGCGCCGCGGGGCAGGAGCTGTTTTGGTGATGTCTCGTTCAAACATGCCTGAGGCTGGAGCGAACAAAAAGGCCCTTCTTGGAGCTCGCTTGGGCCATCCTGGAACCAACGTGGCGCCTCCAGAGTGCCCTGGAAGCGACGAGGCGAGAAGGCCAAAATCATGTGTTTTCTTTCGGTTTTTGAAGGATGTTGGATTCTCGGGGATGTCCCGAGGGGTCACCAAAAACACTTGGATTCATCTTGTGGCCTTTTTTTTGCCTCTTGGAGGCATGTTGTTAGCTATCATGAGCCACGCTGGGCTATCCTGAGCGATATTGGCGGCAATTCTGGGTTCTGTAAGGCCCTCTTAGAGCCATCTTGGGCCAACAAGTACTTACGACCGCTCGCGGAACCCCCCTTCCAAGTTCAGAGGAGGGGGTAAAAGGGACGGGTCAAGACTCCTTCCCAGCCCGCAAGCCGTCTCGCTCACTCCAAATCGCCCTCCCAACACATACGTAGCGCCCGAGCCTGGCCCGAACCGCAGCATATTCAGCAGTCGTATTTGGATGGGCAGCTACTGGGGGCCAATCCGCGCCGCCGCCGCCGCCTCCGCCGCCGCCGCCGCTGCCCGCCGCCGCCGCCGCCGCGCCGCTGTCCGCTGCCGCCGCCGCCGCGACGCCCGCCGCCGCCGCCTCTGCCGCCGCCGCCGCCGCCCCAACTGCTGAATCGCTGCCGCCGCAGCCGCTGCTGCCGCAGCCGCTGCCGCCACCGCTGCCGCCGCCGCCGCCGCCGTCGCCCCCACCGCAGCCGCCGCCGCCACCGCCGCCGCCACCGCCGCAACCGCTGCCCCCGCCGCAGCCGCTGCAGCCGCCGCCGCCGCCAAGTGTACTCTGTATTGTTTTTTGACAGGGGTGGCGGGGGGAAGCCGCATCGGGTTTGGCGCGCGTGTTCCGAATTTGGAGGCAGAGTGTGTTTTGCATGGCTTGTTTTACAAAGGATGGTGTGGTGGGGGGGGGCCGCATGGTCCCGGGTTGGCTCCCAGTCGCCTGGGGGAGCGGGTGTATACGAATAGGGAACAGTGATAAACCTTTTCCTGAAGGGGAAGCCCTTCCTTGGGAAGAGGAAGGGAAAACCTCGTTAGACCGCCTGTCGCCCAAAGGGTTGGCGGGATTGGGAGGAAGAGTTGGGAGGGGAGCTGGGCCACAGCCGATCGTACCTTCCAGGATGTGCTCATTGGTGTCAGACGACAGCGAGAGCTGCCCAGCACTCGAGTGCCAACGCCGGCGGAGCCCTTGTCAAGTGTGTGGCCACAGGCACACTGCAGGGCGCTTTCCGCTTTGCTCCTCCCGCCGCGCATCGCGCGACGTGGAGGATGCCCTCGTCCACGGGGGGAACGCACCCCCCAATCTCAGAAGCCGAAGGCTGGCAAACCCGTGGCTGATAAAACGGAACTCGGGGAAATTGATTGTTTTTTTCCGGGAATCAGCCCGTTTTTTATTTTTGCGCGCTGAGTTGTATTCCGGGGATTTGGTTTTTCCCAACCATCCTGTGGTGTTGGGTCCTCGTTTTGAAAAGACGGCGCCCCCCGTTCTTTCCTTCCTGCCCTCCTCCCCCTCCTCCCTCCTCCCCCTCCTTGCCTCTGCTCTCGGCACACCTCTCACACGCTTCGTAGCCCCATAGGGAGCTCCGCCGAAGGCCCCAGAGGGTGTCCATATGCGGTTCCCCCACCCAGGGCAGCGCTACGTAGCCCCATAGGGAGCTCCACCGAAGGCCCCCGTGGGGGTGTCCACACGCGGATCCCCCACCCAGGGCAGCGTTTCGTAGCCCCATAGGGAGCTCCACCGAAGGACCCAGTGGGGGTGTCCACACGCGGTTCCCCCACCCAGGGCAGCGTTTCGTGGCCCCATAGGGAACTCCACCGAAGGCCCCAGTGGGGGTGTTCACATGCGGTTCCCCCACCCAGGGCAGCGTTTCGTAGCCCCATAGGGAGCTCCACCTAAGGCCCCAGCGGGGGTGTCCACATGCGGTTCCCCCACCCAGGGCAGCGTTTCGTAGCCCCATAGGGAGCTCCCCCGAAGGCCCCAGTGGGGGTGTCCACATGCGGTTCCCCCACCCAGGGCAGCGTTTCGTAGCCCCATAGGGAGCTCCCCCGAAGGCCCCAGTGGGGGTGTCCACATGCGGTTCCCCCACCCAGGGCAGCGTTCGTAGCCCCATAGGGAGCTCCACCGAAGGCCCCAGTGGGGTGTGCGTGGGCAGGTAGCCCCATAGGGAGCTCCACCGAAGGCCCCAGTGGGAGTGTCCACATGCGGTTCCCCCACCCAGGGCAGCGTTTCGTAGCCCCATAGGGAGCTCCACCGAAGGCCCCAGTGGGGGTGTCCACATGCGGTTCCCCCACCCAGGGCAGCGTTTCGTGCCCCATAGGGAGCTCCCCCGAAGGCCCCAGTGGGGGTGTCCACATGCGGTTCCCCCACCCAGGGCAGCGTTCGTAGCCCCATAGGGAGCTCCACCGAAGGCCCCAGTGGGGGTGTCCACATGCGGTTCCCCCACCCAGGGCAGCGTTTCGTGGCCCCATAGGGAGCTCCACCGAAGGCCCCAGTGGGGGTGTCCACATGCGGTTCCCCCACCCAGGGCAGCGTTTCGTGGCCCCATAGGGAGCTCCACCGAAGGCCCCAGTGGGGGTGTCCACATGCGGTTCCCCCACCCAGGGCAGCGTTTCGTAGCCCCATAGGGAGCTCCACCGAAGGCCCCAGTGGGGGGGTCCACATGCGGTTCCCCCACCCAGGGCAGCGTTTCGTAGCCCCATAGGGAGCTCCCCCGAAGGCCCCAGTGGGGGTGTCCACAATGCGGTTCCCCCACCCAGGGCAGCGCTTCGTAGCCCCATAGGGAGCTCCACCGTAGGCCCCAGTGGGGGTGTCCACATGCGGTTCCCCCACCCAGGGCAGCGTTTCGTGGCCCCATAGGGAGCTCCACCGAAGGCCGCAGTGGGGCTGCCCGCATTCGGTTCCCCCACACAGGGCAGCGTTTCGTAGCCCCATAGGAAGCTCCACCTAAGGCCCCAGTGGGGGTGTCCACATGCGGTTCCCCCACCCAGGGCAGCGCTTCGTGGCCCCATAGGGAGCTCCACCGAAGGCCCCAGTGGGGGTGCCCGCATGCGGTTCCCCCACCCAGGGCAGCGCTCCGTAGCCCCATAGGGGGCTCCACCGAAGGCCCGTCTCCCCTACCCAGAGGTAGCGCCATCGAAAATGATATTCATATTTGCAGTATTCACAACTGCATATGGTTGGGTCGTTCGCCAGGCTAATTTCTTCCGGGAAGACCGTTTTAGCAGCCACGGATTTACCCGCCCTCGCCCAGCTTCGGATTGCCAGCGCCGCGCAGAAGGGAGTCTGGGCAAGAGAAGGGCCACCCCGCCTCCTTGAGGCAGGCCTGCTTTCTCGTCCAGTTTCGTGGAGGCCTTCAAGGGCCGGCCCCTTCTAAGAAGCCCCCCCGCTTGTCGGACTGTCGCCCCCTTCGCGCCCTCCTCCCTACTCTGCGCGCCGCCAACTTCTGTTTCTTCGTCTCATTCGTATTTTTACTCTCGTGCTTATACTACTTATCATGTTTTCTCTTACCTGTATGCTTCTAAAAATTATTCGTTCTCCTCGTATTAATAGTTTCCTTCGTGAGAGTGCCAGTATTTTGTTTATTATTCTCTTGATTCCTTCTCTTCGTTCTCCGTCAGTGCTAGGGCTCCTCTGTTTCATCCCTCTGCTAGTCAGCGGGAAGTGATGGGTCGCACCGCCCCTCTCCACGGGAGGTCATCCCTTGTGCGCTCGATGTGTTTCAGCGGCAGCTTTGAAGTCGTTCAACCGCTGCTGCAGTCCGATCTCCCGCCTTCCTCTACCGATGGCATTGCTGTTGCCCTTGATGCGGCTCCAGGCTCATTGCTGAGTTGCTCACCCTTCTTTCAATTTCTTCGGGGACTGGGCCAGCTGCCGGGATCGGGACAGCTGGAACAGGCCCCCTTCCGCACAGGAAGGGTCCGATAATAAGCCCAGGCTTCTTCAAGTAGGGCGAGGATGATGCTAAAAAGCAAACCAAAACAACTCAGATGTACCAACACGTGTACTTTTATGATTTCAGAGAAGGAGGAGGAGGGAGGGAACGGGAGAGACAGAGAGAGCGAGAGAGAGAATGAGGGAAAGAGGGAGATATATATATATATATATTGCATATAGGTTGGAATATTAAGTGAGAGAGAGGAAGAGAGGAGAAGAGAGAGGACGATGAGCGACAGGAAAGTATTGATGAGCAAGCTGAGGATGGGGAGGCAGGGGAGTCTGGTGGAAGAGATGGACGGAGGGAGGATGGGGATAAGGAGGATGACGAGGAGGAAGAGGAGAGGATAAAGGATAAGGAGAAAGAGGGACGCATAGGAGGAGAGGGAGAAAGTGGAGGAGGCGAGGGGGAAGGACGGTTCCTAGGAGGTCGAGGAATTGGAGGCGGAGTAGGCGGAGGGTTCTTTTCAGGCGTCTTCGCGCACGTTGAACTGATACATTTGCAGGCTCCGTCTTTTCAAATCGTTGCAGTTCAGCACCTGCGCAGCTGGAACAGGAAACGGACCAGGCAGTGTCGCACATGAAGCTGCGCAGGAAGGAGCAATCCGTTGGCCGTTTCCTGTTCTGGCCCCTGATGGTGATGAGGAGTGCTGCTTGTTTGTCAGACTCCTCGCGGTCTGGAGAAAAGCCTCGGTAAGAAACTGAGCGCTACGTCGGCTGGGCTCCATCCTAAGGTTTCTTTCGCTTTTCTGGCGAGCCACACAAAATTATGCGAGGCAGCCGGTTCGCACCCACGCTTTACATCACCCTCCTCTCTCCCTCTCCCCTTCTCTCTCCCACCTCCTCCGTCCTCCCTTCCACCTCCTCGTCCCTCGCCCGTCCTCCTCTTTGTGCTCCTCCGGCCCTCCAGGCATGCTTTTATCCTCCTCCTCCTCCTCCTCCTCGTCATCCTCCTTCTCCTTCTCCTCCTCCCCCTCCTCCGGGCATGCTTTTTAGCCTCGCAGACCTTTCCTGGCAGACGCCCGACGCCAAGCGCGATGATCCCCGTTCGGGGATCAGGCCCGGGGTCCCACCACAGGCCTCCGTGGACAGGCCCGGGGTCCCGGGGCAGGCAGAGGCCAGGTCGAGAGGTAGCAGGCGCGGGAGAGGGCCTCGGGGAGGCGAGACCGAGTCCCCGAGACCGATATTGCATCAAGTTTCGGTATCGGTCGCGACAGGCCTGCTTGAAAAGCGAACTCGACCGAGCGGTCGCGACCGATCGTTTGCGATCGGTCGCGACCCGTCGCGAAACAGTTGGGGATCAGTCACGATCGGTCCTGACCGATCTGAAGTGCCGATCAGTCGCTACTGATCGCGACCGAGCACAAATCGGTATCCAATGATCTGGGGAGGAGAAAGCGAGGAAGAGGAGGATCGCAGGCGATTTGTCTCCCCCAGTCTCCGAGTTCCGCCCGAAAACTTTGGCCGCTCAGAAGAAGCGGGAGATTCTGGGATGCACCCCCAGGGGGCTATTCGGACGTACCCCTATCGAGGATGGTCGCCGCCCCATCGTATATCCCAGGGTTGGGCCCAAAATTCGCATTCTATTCGACAACCCCACGAAGGCTGGGATAGGGGTCGACATATCCCTGTTAGAGGGCCTTGCGGATATGTACAACTAAGAAGCAAGATGCGCATCAGTTTTTGAAGGTCCACGCGGATTTCTGGGATCGGCGCTAGGCCTCTTGGCTGTGTCACTGGTGCAGCTCCTGGCGCTCTCCGCGCGCCAGGGACGGAGGTCCCGATCCAAGCCAAGCAACCACCGCGGACATCTGCATGCTGAGATTTAATTGAATTATTGTATACATGTATGTGTATGTAGATGTGTGTATGTGCATGGACATACATGTAAATATATCTACACACACACGTATCCATATACAGACATATATAGATATATCTGTATATACCAGTGTATATATATATATATACCAACTGTGCGTACATATATGCATGTAGTGTGTATAAATGGATATACCCATGTCTGTCGATGAGAGGGAAAATGGGGTTCAAGGGCCTCTGATGTTCGTCATTCCTGATGTGCCTCGACCGGAAAGAGAGAGAAAGAGAGAGAGAAAGAGAGAGAGAGAGAGAGAGAGAGCGTGCCGCAGACGCGCCGAGGCGGAGCCCCACGACAGCAGCGTCGTGCTGCACAAGATGAGCAGGGCCCGCGCGCGCCTGCCACATCGGAGAGGAGGTGGAACGCGGCGCGTTTTTTTTTTTTTGTTTTTCAAAACGAGGACCCAGCAACACAGGATGGTCGGGAAAACCAGCACCGACGGAACCCAGCGGCACGACACGAACGACGAACGACGGACGACCGCGCGCGCCACATCGGAGAGCAAGGGGAGGGACGGTCCGGGAATGGGGGGCCCGTAGGCTTCAGAAGCGGTTGGCGCCCCCGTCCCGGCCCAGCAGTGCCTGGCGTGCCCGCGCGCGACTGCGCGCTGCAAATTGCGAAAAGAGAAAGGAAAAGGGAGGGAAGGGAGGGGGCGGCCAAGAGGCTTGCCAAGAGGGGGCTGGTGATACGGGGGGGGCATATCATGGTCGGGGCCATGATAGCTCCCCTTTCTCCTTCAACGCGTCCCCTGCCCCCACCCCTCTTCTTTCAAAGGGCCCGCGTGGGCGCCCGCGCCCAGGGAAACCCTGCCCAGGCGGCCCAGCGGCTGGGGCCGGGCCGCCGCCGCCGCCGCTTCGGCGCAGCGCCGTCGCGGCGCAGCCTGAGCCGCTGCGGTGTAGGCTGGAGCGACGGTGGCGGCCGTGCTGGACCGGGACTCGCCACGGGGGGAAGCGGGTCTTGAGAGAAGCGGGCCTTGTGGTTCTCCACCGTTTTCGTTTTCCGGCGGGGACCATCCAGGAACACCCTGGATCATCGCCCTCCCCTCAAAAAAAACACCTTCGAAGCCGAGCAACAACGCGGGGCAAGGACGTCCGATCAATGGCGAGTTTGGGGCCTCCTGGGGCCCTTGCGCGGGCCCCAGGAGGCCGTGAGGAAACGACTCAGTATGGAGAGGTTCGTCCTGGGAGAAGGCCTCAGGGCCCAGGGGCCCGCTTCCCTCAGGAGCCGCTTCCCCCATGCGAAACGACGCGGCGCAGGGCTGCGTCGACGAGCCCCGCCAGCACGTCCGCGGGCACCAGCGGGACTGCGCCCAACTTGCCGCGCGTGGGGAAGCCCAACGGGCGGGCGAAAGCCCGTGTTTCAGTCCAGCCCGCGTTGCCGAGCCACTCGAGGGCCAGCGCCCGCAACTTCGCCGCCGCGTCCGGTTCTCCCGCGGGGACCCCATACGTTCAAAACCAATTATTGTGAGTTCTGGTACCCCATTAATGATTATACTTTCCGTAAGCGTGCTCAAGGCTGTTTGTGCTGAGTTGCATGTTGTACAATATGCGCTTCCCTTTGAGTTACCATACATTTTTTGTATGCGATGACTTCGGATTTTAAGTGCTGTTACGTTTGGTGTTGTTAGGGGTCGTCTCGGTGGATGTTTTGGGAAGTTCGAGGAAACCAGTTGTTGTTTGACACTTTGCTTTGTTTGGTCTTCGATTTCACCACGCACCTCCCCGCATCGGATCCGGGCGGGCGCGCAGCTTCAAGCGCGCATCACTGAGGAGGGCCATGGCGGCGTGAGTGGGGGGGCGCGGGGCCCCCTCCGGGGGAGCGCGCGTGCCGCTCGCAGAGCAAACACCCATGACGTTTTCAGCCCGTTGCGCGGCCCACCAGCGAAGCGAGCTACATCGTTTTGAGCGCGTTGTGCTCCCCACTCGCGCGTTACGTCGTTTTCTTTTGGCAACGTTTCGAGGGCGAGGCCAGGTATGCATCCGCGCTCTAAACGCTTGCGTGTAGTCCTGATAGCATTGTTCGTCGCCTGCAGGCGTCCACATCCAACTGATGCCTTTTTTCCACGGGCCCCCGTTGATCTGGCGGTGGGCCCATGGGCCCACGCACCAACGAGCAACACTCCACCGTAACAATTCCGAATCAAAATGCCAACTTGGTGCACAAGGTTGCTTCGCGTATTCTGCGTGTGTATTCATTGTACAATCACATACGTGCTGATGCTGCAGGAACCAGATCAGGAGCAGGAGCCAGGGGAGCCACAGTAGCAGCCCTTTGTCTTTGTTGGCGCTGCCACAGCAGCAGCGCAACCGGTCCCACATTCCTTTGGCGCATGCACTTCACCAGTTCGTAGGAGGCGCGCTTGTGGCGCAGGCTCTCATGCGAGTCAGCGGAGGCCAATACCGTCTTTAACGCTGAGCACGCGTTCCCAGGCGACACTTGGCGACGCATCATCGAGATGAACTTATCGTATCCTGTTTATGGGCATTGCTGACGCGATGGCTCTGTTTGGGCTCGAGTCCCTCCTCGCATCCGGGTGCGAGTTTTGGTATATGGTGGCAGCCTTGTGGGTTGCCGTGACAAGCCGTATGGTACAGGCAGCCGCTGCGTTGGCATCATAACATGGAATTGCATAGCGTATTCAAGCCTGCTAACTCTTTGAATGAACGGCCCACGGGGAGTGAGATATTGAATGATGGGCGCCGGTGCTACGGCGTCTGAACGCATGGCGTCTGTCCAGGCGCCGATGTAATTTAAAGCGGCCGCGCCGACAGATTTTGCATCGTGGATGCAGCCTTCGAGACATTGGATAAGGCGGTTCCGAAAGCTCTCTGCGTGCCCTTGCAGAAGTTGCAAAGCATGGTTTGGTCGCGCTTTGGCGCGCGGGCGACGTCGACGTTTTGATGCGCCCGGGGCAATCCTGGAAACAGATGAATGTATGTTGCCCGCGCCCTAGCTTTCTAATTCCAGCTCGCATCGATATTTTGTTGCGTTCGGGGTCGCCCCCAGCAGCCGTGGATTCAGTTCGCCAGTGATCGTGAAACCTTCGAAGTCGCGTCCGCCTTGAGTTGGACATGCAAGGCGGTTGTTGCGAGCGCGTTCGTGGCCGGCGGAGCGTCGGAAATGCAGCCCAAGCAAGCGGGCCCCACTGGGGTCGCGGGGCTGAGCGCGAGCGGGCCCGGGTGTCAGCGAGTCAGTCTGCGACGTTATACGCGGGCGCGCTTGCCATTCAAGCGCGGCAAATGGAACCAGATCGCGCGCCCATGGGGCGCGCCGCCCCGACGCCGCCACGAGATTCACAGTCTTTGGCTCGGCGGCTTCGCAAACGACAACATTCCGGTGACTATAGGGAGTGATGCGCCCGCGCTGATTAGTGCGTCGTCGAGGGCGGCCGCCGCGCAACTTTGCGCGGCCATAGCGCGTGCGGGCGTTGGCTCGCGACTGCGGCGCGCCCGCTGCGCGCGCGGTGGCGCCGCCCCGCGCCCGGCGCATTGCCCGTTTGACTTGCTTCGTCCGCGGCCCGTTTTCAATTCGGCCCGGCAATGCCGAGCGCCGTCCATCAGTCAGCGGACAGTTGCGTCGCAGCTGACTGCCGAGCCCGAGGGCCCGCGCCCCCTCTCTCCCGCCCCCCGGCCCGCCCCCCCGCCCCCGCCGCCCCCCTGGCGCGCGGCGCCCCCGCGCCGCGGCGCGCTTGGTGCTTTGCAGCGCGCGCGCTCGAGGCGCGGCGCATTGGGCCCCGATGGGCCCTCGAAGTTCCGCCGCCGCCCGCCTCGCGATAATTTGTCGCGGCCGCTCCCGGAATGCGCCGGGGGCGGGGGGGGGCCATGGGGCTCGGTTTACTGCGCGCGGGGGTGGGGGTCCCAGCGCGGCGCGCTCGCGTTGTCGGTCTGGGGTTGAGATGGATGCCCGCGCGTTGCGCGCGTACGTCGACGGCGTTTCGCGCTGTCTTGGGGGCGGGGTGGGGGGCCCCCGCGCGGCGCGCCCACGTCGTTTATTCGGTGCGGGGGCGGGGGGGGGGGGCAGCGCGGCGCGCGTTGGAACGGGGGCGGAGGTGGGGGCGGGGCTCGTGGCGCAGTCGTTCCAGGGGCGGAGGTGGAATCAACGGCGGCGGCGGGCGATCTGCGATTGCGACGCGCGCGGGGCGGCTGGCGCGCGCGCTCGCGGCGGGGCGCCGGATCGAGCGCGACGCGACCGCGCCGCCAGTTGCATAATTCCACGCAGGTGCAGCTTTGCATCGCCTCGGCTGGCCGCGCCTCCAGGGGGCGGCCCGGCCGCGGAAAAAAAACACGCGCGCGCTGGCATGGTTTACGCGCACCCCGCGAGGGCGTCGCCGCAACTGCGGCTTTGCAAGCTTAGCAAACGCGCGCGCAGCAGTGGAACTGACAACGCCGCTCGGACACGCGAGCGTTGCAGGTCGGAGCAGCAACTGGCCGCAATTGCAAGCGGGGCCTCTTCAACGCAGGCGCCGCCCCCCCGCTGGTCGGCCGCGTCGTTCATCGCGTGGCGTTTCGACATGGCACTGCCCGTCCCAGACGCAAGTTTATGTTAAACCATGTGGTTATAATCCGGGATTCGGAGCTGGCCGGCGCCGCCGACCATTTCGAGGCGCCAGTGCCCGGCCAGATCGTCTACACTTGCCGTGGCCGAAGCAGCCTTGATCGACGATGCCGCCTGCTCTGCGCCAGGCGCGCCGCCCAGGTGAACTTCGACAGCGCGCCGAAGGAGCGCGTGCAAAACCAGGAGCTCGCCTGCAGGTGCTCCACAGTCTTCTGTTGGGCGCTCACGATTTCAAAATATGTCGCATCGCTGGCGGCCCTCGCCGTTCCCGCAATGAAGTCCCAAGAACCTCAGAGCGCGGTGAACGCAGGAGCGGCGCATCGATTGGAAACGCGCTATAGTGCAACTCGGCGTGGACCCAGTCGGCAATCGCAGCGTCGCTGAGATCGACGTGCGCGCGCAGCCCGCCGTCCAGAAGCAAGCCAGCTGGTGCGAATCTAAAGCCGCGTGCTGCCCGCCGTTCCATTGGCTGCCCGCGTCGCACGGGTGGCCTTCAACGCGCGTGCGTAGTTGTGCACGTTCGAGCTTGCGCGCTTCAGGGGGCATCTGGCATCGGCGCATGGAGTATGGGTCAGCAGTCTGCTGATCCGTGTTCAATGCGTTGCAGCGCAAATGGCAAGGCCAACATAACGTCTGCGTCGATGCCGCTTCGTGACATGCGGGGCAGTCCAAGTCAGCCGCCGCGCGCCTCGGCGACGCAGAGAAAAGCAGCCTTGTCTCGCCAGCCGCGGTCACTGACGCGCCTGCCGTCGCCAAGCTACCGGGCTCAAGCAGGTGCTGCTTGAGGTAGTTTCGGACACTGGCGCCCCGAAAGCCCGCTGCCCTGCTCAATTTGCTGTGCATCGCGGCAACTGGGGCGGGCCAGGCCTTGCCGCTCTTGGTTGTGTGGTTCCCTGGCCCGACGCATGTGAGACGCAATGTCATTGACTTTGTGTCCGTTCTTTGCGTCGAGCGCCCTCTTGCAAGGGGGTCTGCCATGACCGATCATGAGTGTCCGCGGACTCTCTTTGCTCGGCGCGCGTCGAGACGCATCGCGGGCGAAGAGGTCGCGCCGGCGGCGCCCCCCCCCCAACCGCGGGCGTCGCCAGTCAGGTCGGTCCGGTCAGCTCCCAGACCCAAGCGCCGCTCCCGACGAGTGGCAGACTCACAGCGCGGCGCAGCGCATTGAGCGGCTCGCGCCTGCAGCCGCGCGGCCGTTTTCGAGAGAAGTCTTGCGGCCATTGATTCGATTGCTCTTTGAAGCGGCGAAGAAGGCAGATCCGGCCGCTCTCGGTCGCAGCAGGGCACGGCGGTCACCTGCCCCCCCCGCCGGGGGCGCCCCATTCGCGCTTTTGCCCCGCGGGGCATATGTCTGGGACCCCACGCAAAAAGATATGCAGCGCGTCAAAGCCCCCGCGACCAACCGTCAAAACAACATTGCATCGAATGCGCCCTATTCGGCAGTTTTCCTGTGGCCTCAAGCCTCTAAGGCTCGAACCACAAAAAAACGCTTCGCTGTTTCTCCCAGCCATCCTGCGGCGTTGGGTCCTTGTTTTGAAGAGACAGCGCCCCGCGTTCACTCCTTCCTTCCTTCCCCCCGCTGCCCCCTCCCTCGTCACCGCGCCCATTTCAGCGCGCCCCTCGCACGCTTCGCGGCCCCATAGGGAGCTCCACCGAAGGCTCCAGTGGCTGCGTTGGCATGGCGGCGCCGCATCCAATTTGGCACACCCCTCGCACGTTTCGTGGCCCCATAGGGTGTTCCACCGAAGGCCTCAGTGGCTGCGTTGGCATGGCGGCGCCGCACCCATGTCGGCACACCCCTCACACGCTTCGTGGCCCCATAGGGAGCTCCACCGAAGGCCCCAGTGGCTGCGTTGGCATGGCGGCGCCGCACCCATTTCGGCACACCCCTCACACGCTTCGTGGCCCCATAGGGAGCTCCACCGAAGGCCCCAGTGGCTGCGTTGGCATGGCGGCGCCGCACCCATTTCGGCACACCCCTCACACGTTTCGTGGCCCCATAGGGAGCTCCGCCGAAGGCCCCAGTGGCTGCGTTGGCATGGCGGCCGCAGCACACCATTTCGGCACATTCACACGCTTCGTGGCCCCATAGGGAGCTCCACCGAAGGCCCCAGCGGCTGCGTTGGCATGGCGGCGCCGCACCGATTTCGGCACACCCCTCACACGTTTCGTGGCCCCATAGGGAGCTCCACCGAAGGCCCCAGCGGCTGCGTTCGCACGGCGGCGCAGCACCCATTTCGGCACACCCCTCACACGTTTCGTGGCCCCATGGGAGCTCCACCGAAGGCCCCAGTGGGCATGGCGGCGCCGCGCCCATTTCGGCACACCCCTCACACGCTTCGTGGCCCCATAGGGAGCTCCACCGAAGGCCCCAGCGGTGGCGCTGGCATGGCGGCGCCGCGCCCATTTCGGCACACCCCTCACACGCCTCGTGGCCCCATAGGGAGCTCCACCGAAGGCCCCAGTGGCTGCATTGGCATGGCGGCGCCGCATCCAGTTCGGCACACCCCTCACACGTTTCGTTGCCCCATAGGGAGCTCCACCGAAGGCCCCAGCGGCTGCGTTCGCATGGCGGCGCAGCACCCATTTCGGCACACCCCTCACACGTTCCGTGGCCCCATAGGGAGCTGCACTGAAGCTCCCAGTGGCTGCGTTGGCATGGCGGCGCCGCGCCCATTTCGGCACATCCCTCACGCGTTCCGTGGCCCCATAGGGAGGTCCACCGAAGGCCCCGGTGGCTGCGTTCGCATGGCGGCGCCGCACCCATTTCGGCGCACCCCTCACACGCCTCGTCGCCCCATAGGGAGCTCCACCGAAGGCCCCAGTGGCTGCATTGGCATGCGCCCACCGCATCAATTTCGGCACACCCCTCACACGTTTCGTGGCCCCATAAGGAGCTCCACGTCCACGACTCGCGCGCGTCGCTGGGACCCTCTCGGTGCGATCAGCGCGCGTCGCGCAAACTCCGCGCTGCGCTCTGCCCAGCGCCTCGCCCGGCCTTCGCCGCTTTTCCAGCGGCCAGAGCCAGGCGCGCTATCAGTTAGCCAGCAAGCACTGTCTGCCCTGCACAGCGGACGAACCGCGCGCGTCACTGTGACCCCTTCGGGGCGACCTGCGCGCGTCGCGAGGGCCCCGCGTTGCGCTGCGCCCGCAGCCTTGGACTTTGGAGCGCGCGGGCAAAGAGGAAGGAACACGAGGAGATGAAGCGGGCGCGATCCTCGGTGGGGCGTGCCGACATGGGCGTCGCGGCGCGCGGGCGCTGCCGTCGGGGTTCCAGGGGGGCCCCCTGCGGAGGCTACATTCAGTGTCGCGAGTTCACACTCGGAGACATTTACACTAGGCGTATCCATGCTCGCAGGCATGCGAATAGAATCAATCGCGCGCAGACTCATTCATAATCAGACTCAATCGCGCTCAGACTCACCCGCGCTCAAGATTTCATACTCAGGCCGATCGTCTTCCGTTTCGTATTCCGTTCGTATCGTGTACCCGGCCACACACGTCGGCACCCCCCATCGCGCGGCTAGCGGCCCCGCAGGGCTCGCCACCAAAGAAGACGTTCACAATAGCTGTATTCACAGCTGCATATGGTTGGGTCCTTCGCCAGGCTAATTTTTCTGCGCTCCGTGTTTTTGTTGCTCCCTAGGGTTGCCCGACCATCCCGGGCTTTCGGGGGAAGTGCGATGGGCGCCACTGCAGGACCCGGCGTTTTCGAAATGTTTTTCTCAGGCGCCCCCGGGGCCCGCAATGAAGAACAGCTTTGTTGCCCCAGCCATCCTGTGGCGCTTGTCCTCGTTTTGCAGAGACAGCCCCCCCCCCCCGCGTTCCATCCTCATTTCCCCCCCCCCCCCCTTCCCCCCTCCTCTCGCCCTCGGCCCCTGCTGTTTCGCGCGCGCATTTCGGCGCGCCTCTCGCGCGGTTCGTAGCCCCGTAGGGAGCTCCACCGAAGGCCCCAGTGGCGGCGTTCACATGCGCCTTCCCCGCCCGCCGCATTCCGATGTCGGCGCGCCCGTGATGCGTCTCGCGGCTTCGAAGCGCCCCACCGAAAGCCCCGCGGGCAGCGTGCACCTGCGCCCCCCCCCCCCCCGCCCCCCGCATAGATATTTCGGCGCACCCCTGAGACACGTCGTGGCCCCATAGGGAGCTCCTCCGAGGGCCTCAGTGGGAGCTTCCATGCGCGCCCACCGCATGCCCGTTTTGGCACGCCCCTGACATTACTCGTGGCTCCACATAGGGAGCTCCGCCGAAGGCCCCAGCGGCAGCGCCCACGTGCCCCCCCCCGCCCACCGCGCGCCAATTTCGGCACGCCCATCACGCGTTTCGTGGCCCCGTCGGGAACTCCACCGAAGGCGCCAGTGGCAGCGTCCACATGCTTCCTCCCCCCCCGCCGCATGCCCATGCTGGCGCGCCCCTCGGACGGTTCGTGGCCCCATAGGGAGTTCCACCGAAGTCCTTAGCGGCAGCGTTCACATGCGCCCTCCCCGCTTCCGCATGCCAGTTCCCGCGCGCCCCTCAAACGGTTCGCAGCCCCACAGGGAGTTCCTTTGGAGGCCCCAATGGAAGCGTCCACATGCGCCCCCCCCCCCGCCGCATGCTTGGCCCCCCCACCCCACGCGGTTCGTGGCCCCATAGAGGGCTCCACCGAAAACCCAAGTGGCAGCGTCCACATACGCCCATCCCGCCCGCCGCATGCCCATGTCGGCACACCCCTCACACGGTCCGTGGCCCCGTCGGGAGTCTGGCCGAAGGCCCCGTGCCGCCGGAGAGTTTACAAAAGCATGTGGGGCAGTTTGCGGCGCGCACGAAGCGGTGCAGGAGCGAGGCGACGGCCTTCGCCAGCGAGCTCGGCTTCACCGAGTTTATCCGCGAGGCCTGACCTGGGGAGCTGGCCCGCGCGGTCAACTCCTTCTTTCGATTGTCCGACCTTTTGGTCCCGCGCCGCCGGCGACCCGCCCGCTTCGCTGGAACCCTTTCGGGGCGACCAGCGAGCATCGCGGGAACTCATTGTTGCGGTGTGCCCACCGCCCCGCTGGCCCGTCGTCGCTTTGCCAAGCGGCCGGAGCCTTGCCCGCTATCTGCCAGACAGCTAGCTCTCTTTGATCCGCGCAGCGGGCGACCCGCGCAGCGGGCGACCCGCGCTCGTCGCTGGGACCCCTTCGGGGTGACCGGCGCGCGTCGCGGGGAGTCCGTGTTGCGCCGCGCCCGCAGCCTTGGATTTTGGAACGCGCGGGCAAAAGGGGATACCATGACGGGAAGGACCAGATTGGACTGTCTAGACTTTCTCGTGCCATTCCATCGGGATCATCGAAAGGATCGCGGACATAGGAGGCCCCGCCGAAGGCTCTATAGGGCGTTCCACCGCAGCGTCCACATGCGCCGACCCCGTTTCCGAATGCCCATCTCTGCGCGCCCCTCGCACACATCGTGCCCCCGCGAGGAGCTCCACCGAAGATGATTATCACGACTGCGGTGGTCGCAGCTGCGTGCGGTTGGGCCCGTCGCCAAACGAGTTCTTTGTTTTAACACCCCGACAGCACCACAAAAACCATGAGAGAAACACTCCAACTGCGGTTTTTGTGGGCCCTCCTCAGCCGCGTTAAGGTCGGCAGGTGGAGCACTTTGCCGCTTAATTTATGTTCGGCCCCTCGGTGAGGCCGACTCTTTGGACTCCTCTGCCTTTGCGTCTTCGGCCTCGTCCTCGTCCTTTTCGTTCCGTTTCTCCTCCTCCTCCTCCTCCTCCTGTTCCTCCTCCCCCTCGTCCTCCTCGTCCTCCTCCTCCTCCTCCTCCTCCTCCTTTTCTTACTCGTCTTTCTCCTCCTCCTCCTCCTGTTCCTCCCCCTCTTCCTGTTCCTCCTGTTCTTCCTGTTCCTCGTCATCCTCCAGTGCCTCGTCCTCCTCCTCCGCCGCCTCCTCCTCCACCCCCGACGCGTGTTTCGCATACCCATCGTATCGGTGGAGGAAAGTCGGCCCATCACAGCGGGCCCAGAAACGACAGGGCCGTTTTTATTGGCGTTCCCGTGTTCCGTTGTTGTTCTTTGTGGCGCCGTATGCTTGCCGGTCTTGTCGCCACTCGTTCTGTCATGTTCTGGCTCCTTTTTTCGTTCCATCCAAGAAGGGGTTGGGTATTTCATGTTTTCGATCAAAATACACAAGCAACAACCATTTCCCGATTCAAGGTACAGTTTTCGGAAGCGGTGAGGGAAGAAGAGCTTCGCTGCTTCCGCAGCCGACTACTGCCCAGACGCCGCCGAAACTCGAATTTCGAGGGTTCCTGGGGCCACGGGGGTGTCTCCCCACGGCTTCGGTTCGTTTCCAAGCTCCGGTCCGAACGCAGTTCAGGGGAGATCGGGGTGTCGATTCTCGACCCCTGGAACCCAGGCCCCAGCTGGGGGAGGGGGGGGGGAGGAACGGGCAGGGCAGGGCCCCCCTGGCCCTTGGATGCCAGAGGTCCTCCTGGTCGCGACCGACGAGACCGCGCGGTCGCGACCGCCGGCCACAGTCCCCAATCGCGACCGAGCGAGTTCGGCATCTATCGGTCTGGGCCAGGCCCGTCTCGCGCCAGGGCCCCTTCGCGCGCCCCGCCGCGGAGGCCCCCGCCTTCTCCATCGGCAAGGGCGGTCGGGAGGCAGGCCCCCGGGACGGCTTTCGCGCGCGCGCGCGGGCCCCTGTCTCGAAGGGGGGGAGTGACTTGTGAACACCTTGCGGCCACACGGTGTCCGAAGCCAACGCCCACGCTTTCTCGCGGCGTGAATCTGGCGAACTCCTGATCCGCAGTCGACGGTCTGATATTTTTCAGACAGGTCCAAAATGGAGCTTGGGAAAAGCAGCGTGTGTCACAGGATGGCGCGAGCATTAACGAGGATGTGCTCGATGACACTGCCCACTTGTGAAGGGCCACGTGGGAGAATCCGGGATGCTCAAAGGTTGAGTGCTCTTCCAGGTACATTAATGGAGGGGGATTCGCATGGGTTTGTTCAATGATTGGTTGGTGTTTCAAGTTTTTGTTACCTGGTGGGCGCCTTGTGGGAGCCCTCGTGTCATGGCCTGGCACTCTTCTAGGTCTTGGCATAACGGGCGCCCGCGAGCGCCTCGTGGGGGGGGGCGCCCCGCTCGGTTTCGGGCATTCCTTGCTTTTTGTGGCTGGTCGGCTCCCGTCGGTACCTCGTGGACGCCTCGTGCGGTGAGTGCTGGCTGTTGCCCGACAGACTACAGAGGGGGCGTTCATTGAGGAATGTGCCCAGGAGGCTGCAGACCCTGGAGGATTCCTTTTTATGATGAGGGCGGCGGTAAAATCCATAGCCGATCCACTATTGGATTTCCACACGTTTCCAGACCCTGGATTCCTTATCTAAGGAGTCCTTGTCCATTGCCCCCCACCGTAATGGTTGTTCCCTTCCCTGATCATTGGATGCTGGAGTTTTCCAGTCGCGACCGGCAAATCGGTCGCTACCGTTTTTGTTTCAGATTCCAGTATATCGGTCGCGACCGACTTGCTTCAAAATCGGTTGCGACCGATCGGTCGCTACCGGTCGGCACTCAAAATCGGTGGCGACCGGTCTCGATCGATTCCTATTATTTTAAACATGTTGTGGATGGAAGGAAAACACGATGTCCGCCTGGGCCCCCGTCGGAGGAGCGGAAATGCGCGCGCAGTGGCGCGCGCTGTGGCGCGCGATCCGCCGCTCGTAATAACCTGAATGCGCGGGCGTCGCGGCGACGATGCTGGCGACGGCAATGACGACGGCGGGATCTGCGCAGACGGCGACGACGACGGCGGCAACGGCGACGGCGGCGACGACGAACATCGCGGCGACGGCGGCGACCCCAGAACTCCAGATTCCGTATTTTTTTAATTGTGTTGATTCCGCAACTTATCGCTCAGCAAAACGACTTTAAGATTATTTAGTAATATTTACGCCAAAGGATTCCTAAATAACACAACATATACATTTGCAATTCGTTTAGAATTGTCTGAAAAGTTATTTGATTTTCACGCCTATACCTCCCGCGGGGGTCGGTGGAATTTTCTCGGGGTCGGGGCGGGACTTCTGGATTGTGGTCAAGTGCTGTAGCGTTGCCAGGGTTGCGAACTACATATGACTTCCATTTTTCCGACAGGGGGGCGACTTTGTTGGGGAGCTCAAATTGTCTGCGTTCTCGAGTTGCGCGTCCAAACCGCAGCAGGCACCGAACGTCAGACCCACCCGTAGCCGTTTGGGCTCAAGAACTTGTTCAGGATGTCGCGAGCCGCTCGCCCACAATACCTTGAAGTTGATGGCGAGAAGCTGTTGGCTGATTGGGCGCCCTGCCTCACGCTCCGTGATCCAGGATTCGCGTGGACAGGATCGGACTACAGTCGTTCTGGGGGGAACCAAAGCATCGACAAGGCTGGCCTGATGAAGTACAAACAGGTGTTGGCCCCGCTACTCCGTGCTGCTCCTTCTGGCTTTCCCACACAAGGGAGCCTTCGTGCTGTATTCGTCGTCGCTGATGCTCGCTACGGGGTCCTTGGCACTAACGAGAAAGGCCGTTTCAACGCGTCCAACACCGCCACTGCTATCTTCAGGAAGATGTGCAAGGACGTCTACAACCTTTGCAAGGTTCACGTGCCGCCTGAGCTACAGGAGCTCGCGGACTTGATCACCCCGCAACCTCCGAAGAAGGACGGCCGCGCCAAGCAGTCAGAACCACCAACATCGCAGCCAGCGACGCCGCCACTTGCGAGCGAGCCAGTGTTCGCGACCTTCGATTCGGAGCCAGAGGTCGAGAACCTGATCCCGGAGTCGGACTCGGACGCGGACTCGGTGGAGTTCGTTTCTTGCAAGTGCCAGTGTCCCAAGTGCGTTGGACCTCTCATAATCCCTGGCGCCAAGAAGGGCGAGCAGAAGAAGGACACTACGGGTGGTGATGCCGACGAAGCTGGTTCTGTTCAGAAGTGCCGCCGCATTTGGCACAAAACTGATATGGTGAAAGTTGCGACGAGAACTTCAGCTCCAGTCAATGCAGCAGCAGTTGGGAAAGAATCCACGGCTCCAGCAGCCACAGTCGATGGGTGCGCGGCCGAGTGTACCAAACCGAGCAGGAAGGCGCCTAAGAAGGCCCAGAAGGCCCCCCAGGAGGCGTTGGACCAACCGATCGTCTTCCCCATCGAGATCGTGAGCCGCGCGACGGGCAGCAAGGAGTCATGCATCCTTCAGAACACGTCGAAGTTTCGGTTCGTGGTATCGGTGAAGGAGAAGAACAGCACCAACTACTTGGCCATCGTGAACACGATTGCTGAGAAGATCAGGGCATCGGAGGTCACTACCGCGAATGAGGCGATGCAGCTAGCTTTGGAGATGTCGAATGAGTTCTTAACGATCGTTTGCGGTTGTAGTTGATGCTCCAGTGGGGCTGGAGCCTCAGCGTTGAGACGGGCACGGCATAGCAATGCTGCTGGATCAGCTAGCTAAAACACATCGTCGGAACCATCGTCACCATCATAAGCAACATCAGCATCAAATCCATCACCATCATCACAACCGTGATCGTCATCATTATTATCATGATCACCATCGTCATTGTCGCCATTATTGTCAATATCAGCATTGTCGTCATCATCATGATCATCGTCATCAAACATCAATGGGTAGCTCGTATGGGTGGCATCGTCGGTGTAACCATCGTCGTCGTCATCATCGCAATCGTCAACGCGGCGCTCATCGCCGCAATGTTCGCCACCATCCGCGACATCATTGAGCATCGTCTCAACAGCTACGTCACCATCAACACTGCCACGCCGCCATTTTTCGAAATGCAGCAGCTGCCCCCCGAGGAAACTGAAACGAGACGTTGAAACTGAAACCGACGAAACCGAAAGGGACGAACGTGAAACTGGACTGCTCGAGGTTAGCATTCGTTCCGTAGCCATCTGCGCCCAGCGGTTTCAGGCGCCGCGCACATGTCACGTCAAGCGCGCTCTCTCTTTATCCAGACCGTCCAATGGCCAATCGCCTCGTGTGCATGCTCGGAGGCAGTATCACTCCGAAGGAGGAGGCCAAGGATCCAGCGACCGCGCCCGAGGCAAGCAAGGCGCCGCCGCCGATGAAGGGCACCGAGCTCTCGACGGCAGCCAAATCCAAAGCAAAGCTGAAATCAGTCGGGATGGCCACCCCCGTGGACGCTGCAGATGAAGGGCAATCAACCGCGCCTGAGCCAACCGGCGCCCCAGAGGTTCCCCCTGCTCGTTCGCCTGTCGTGAAGAGTGAAGTCGGTGCGTTTGCGGCCGCCCCGCCGCAGGAGCTCGGGCGGGTGCCGTTTTCCTCGGACAAGGCTCGGTACAACAAGTTCAATTACAAGTTGAACTTGAGTAGCCAAGATACGAAAGACAAGTGGGAGGTGGTGCGAGCTCTCGATTTGTCGAGTCCAAGTGAGTTCAATAGCTTCGTGGAGTACGTGACCAATCAGGACTTCAAGGAACAACGCTCGCGCAAGCGCGCCATTACTCATATGGGCGAGGACGCCGTCGCGAGGAAGTGGGTAGCCTGGAAGGAGGCCGAAGACATGGAGGGTTGCGATGTGTGGCTGGCCCAGCTCAAGGCTAAGACGATCGAGTCGAGGCCCCATGAGAATCCCCCCCCTCGATTGCGGGATCATTGGCCTTATAATTTACAAGTTCGCCGTGTGGTCCAGACGGAAGTCAAGAGCAAGCGCGCCGAGGACTGCGATGCGCTCAGCACCGAAGTCTCTCAGGATGATATCGAGCAGGCCACGGAGACTTTCGAGGCGCAGTTCGCTTCGCACCAGCTTGCGACGGCCTTTGCGACGCCCAACCTTTCGTCGGGTGGGTCTTCGGCGCTGTCGGACGCGGGCGAGCTGCAGAAGACGCCCCAGGTCTCCGAGAAGGACAAGAACACGATCTCGCACGTGCGCAAGGCCCACTCGGCATGGGACAAGCAGAAGCGCGAGACCTTTGCCCTGCTCATTCGCAGCAAAGGCCACCGCAACACCAGCGGGTGCCAGTTCGAGAAGGACCTGGAGGCCCTGATCCCGAAGGGCGACGCTGAGGACAAGAAACTGATCGATGTGGAGGCCGAGCACATCCAGGGGGAGGCCCTGGCCGACACCGAGACTCATGCTGCTGCGAGCGCGACCGAGGCCATCAAGCTCCACATCAAGGCCGCCCAGCAGATTGCCATTGCCATGAAGCCATGGTTCAAGATCTGAGTCCAAGCTGTCGGCTCTGTCGTGGGCCAGCCTCGCCCGCCAGCGACTGGCCAATCTGAGAATCTGAAAATCTGAATCCAGATTTCAGATTTCAGATTTGGTGTTGTACGTATACAACAACATACAGAACCAAATCTGAAACCTGAATATCTGAATTCAGATTTTCAGATTTTCAGTTTCGAGTTGTCTAGCCCGCCCTCCGACGGACGAGGGGGGGGGGGGGGGGGGGTCAAGCAGTGGGGGCGTGCGAGCCCAGCCCACCGCGCAGCCGAGTTTAGGGCTCGTGTCTAGACAGCTGGCGATACAACAGACTGCCCTCCTCCTCTCCCCCCCCCCCCCCCCCCCCCCTCCTCCTCCTCCTCCTCCTCCCCAGGCGGCCCACCAGCTGGAGACTCTGGAAAGTGATGTCAGGCTGCGAGGGGGAATTCGGGGAACCCCCCTTTGGCTCGAATGCAATATTCTGTTCAGTCGGGACCCCCCCCCTTTGGCTTGAATTCGCCCCCCCCCCCCGCCCTTTGGCTTGAACCCCCCCTGGTCGTTTTTTCCCGCGACGTGCCTATGCAGAAGATTGGGGTGACATCCTGCCCCCTCCTCCCCCCCCCCTCCTCCCTCCCTTTGCCTGGCGCATGTTGCTTCACAAGGGGGTCGGGGGTAACGTCCTACCCCCCCCCCCCACAGCTCCTCGCACCCCCGTTGCCTGGCGCATATTATTTCACAGCGGGGATCGGGGGTAACGCATTGTCTCCTCCATTTGCTTGGCACTTGTTATTTCGCAAAGGGGCCAGGGGTAACATGCTGCCTGCTCATCCCCCCCCCCCTCCTCCCCCTTTGTCTGGCACATGTTACTTCGCAGGGGGTCGGGGGTAACGTCCTGCCTCCTCCTCCCCGCCCGCGTCATTGTCCTCTCCTCCCCCCCCCCCCTCTTTCTCGTCATCCCACGTGCTTCAAGTATACTGTGTTGATGGGCGAGATGCTTCGATTTGGGCCCCATGGGGAAGCATAACAATTGCCATCATCGCCATCGCCGCTCATGGCAAGCATAGCCATTCTCATCGCACTCGCCACCAGCATCACCATCATCACCACCGTCAGCATAGCCATCACCATCATCACCGTCGCCATCGTCATCATCAGCATGAATCACACATCATCATCATCATCGTCATCATCATCACATCTGCCATCGTTATCATTAACCGCAGCCGTTTTGGCTCAGTCATTTGTGGCTCATGTCCGTTGTAATGAAGGTCCCTATTGCACTCTTCGCATGTATGGTAAGTCAATTGTGGGCGCCACCACGCGCAGAGGTTCGACTGCGCGGAGGGTGGAGACAAAGACAAGCTGCTCAGCGCTTGGCCGACGAGCCTCAGGCATCGTCGACGTCCTGCTTGGCAGGCGGCCAATTGCTACTGTGGGCAGACGGCGTTATTTCAGCTGCGCAGCTTCAGCGCACGATGGCCGAAGCTGTCGCAGATGGGCTTGTCCATCCAATGGTCAAGCGACTCGCCCAGCTACCTCCTGGTGGCCGCGCCAACGCAGCCCTCGTTCGCTTGCTGATCACACAGACATCCCTCGTTGACAGGCTGATTGCACTCGACAATGGGCCTATCCACAACATGATGCTGCCGTCGGAACTGATCAACACCTTTTTGTACTATGTACCCAGAAGAGTTCAAGTGGTGCTTTGGTGCTGAAGAAAATATGGTGCGCGAGTTTTGGCAGGGGATTCAGTCGTCTACAGCTGCCAAGGCCCATCTTCGGGACCATCCTGCGATCCAAGGGATGACTTTGGATGAGCTGTCGCACGTTATCCCTCTGAGTGTACACGAGGACTCGGGCCCAATAACTAAACGGTTGAGTGCTGGCCACGTGTCGTTCGCATCGGTGCTTGCCGATGGTTCTGGGAAGCGCACTCATCATCTCATTGCCACACATGTGAAAGAGACAGGGGAAGGCGTGCAAACGAGAATGTGGGAACTTCTTTTACGAGACTTTGACTCGCTTCTCCTTGGCGCCTCTGGAGGTCGCATCGTCGCGCCTGCAGGCCCTGGCCAATGCTGGAAATTCTTGTTTCTGTTCTGCAAGTGTGACGAAGAGGCTCGTTCAAATGTGTTTGGGTTTCCACATTGGAGTGCTGGGGAACAGATGTGTTCGGAATGTTTGGCAGACAGAACCCATCGTCCGTTTACAGACCTCCAAGGGTCCGCGGCCTGGCGTTCGACTGAGATCTCATCGCGTGGCCCGTGCATTGCAAGAGTCAGACAACCACTTCACCCGCTCGTGTCGAGCAAGTACTTTTGGCGGTACATGTTTTATCTGGACCTAATGCACGTCATGGATTGCAAAGGGGTGTCGGCCCTGGTGTACGGCGGTGTTGTTGCTACATTAATAGGGGACGCTCGGCTGGGGCCAAACCAGGCTGCGAGATTGGCCCTGGTGAACTCCAGAATGAAACAGTGGTATACTGATCATCCACAATCGGTTCGGCTACCGCCGATTCTGTTGAAGAACGTGTATAATGACGGCTGGGCAGATCTGAGTGGCCCAGCAATCAAAGCAGCAGCCACTCGCCATGCCGCAGGTTTCTTCAGAGACTTGGTTTTGGAGTTCTTTACATCCCAAACGCCACACGATTGCTCGATCAGAGATGTCACTGCCACTCTTGTTGAATTCTACGACATCATATCTCGGCATGGCAGGTTCTTGCCTAGAGGTGCCATCTTGCGCGCGCAGGCTTTGTGCATCAGCTTCGGTACCTCATACCAACGGTTGCGAAACATTTGCAGGGAGAGGCATCAGATGCATTGGCCAGTAAAGCCAAAATGCCACAAGATGCAGCATTTTCCATTGCTTGCGCGCGTCATCAACCCAATGAGGTTGACATGCTACGCAGACGAGGGGCAGGTTGGGACAACCTGCCAGGTTTGGAAGCGCTGCGTGTCAGGGCCATGGAGGCCCCATGCGCAGCGACTCGTGTTGATCAAGAGATTGCTGGCGCTTACGCTGCGTTTTGAGATTGATAGGGCCACGACTCGCTAGGCAACATAAAATGATGCGTGGACTGTTGCAGTTCAGAAATACCCAGAGGCTTTCGCCATTCCGCCAACCCGCCCTGCTACTCCAGAGGCTTTCGCCATTCCGCCGCCCTTCCCTACCCCCTTGTCCTCCTCCTCCTCCTCCTTCTCCTCCTCCTCCCCCTCGTCCACCTCCTTCTGAGGCGCGCGTCTCCTTCTCCTCCTCCTCCTCCTCCTCCTCCTCCTCCTTCCTCCTCCTCCTCCTCCTTCCTCCTCCTTCCTCCTCCTCCTTGCCCATGGGACCCCGCTTGGGACTCCCCTTGGGCCTCGCGTTCCTTGGGCCCCTGGTCGATGCCTTGAGTTCCCCGCCTTTCAAGGCGCCTCTGCCATTGGGTCTGCCTCGTTGGGCCCCGTGGAGGCATGTGTGGCATATATCAGTTATGGTAAACAAAGTAAGCTATAATATGGTAGCGATAATTAAAGATAAGTAAAATTAAAGAGCAACTACTTAAGTTTATTTAACGTTATTTAAAGCTAAGTCCAAATAATTAGCGACGGCGTCATACTTGAAAAACTGCGGAAAACCAAAGTCTGGGACAGGGCCCGGGCCCGCCGGCGACCTTGCGCCCCGCCTTCGTTCTTGGAGTTCCGTGCCAGGTTTTATGGGAAGAGCGACATTTCTACGCGCAGTTTGACCCCAGCCGTCTCTCCGCTTTACTAAAGCTTTTTTTTAAACTTGAGTAAAAGTCGTTTGTTCAGAATGTATTGAGCGGCGCGCCTTTACTAAAGCCGTCTGCTCGCTTTCGTGCGAAGCCGCTTCCTCGCTTTAGTAAAGCCGCTTCTTCGCTTTAGTCAAGCCGTCTGTTTGCTTTCTAGTAAAGTTCACGGTCTGCCTTAGTAAAGCCCTGCGGGTGCGGGGCCAGGGCCCATTCGGGGGGCGGGGGGCTCCGGTCTTCCAGGCAAATTCACCCCGCGATGCATTTGCTTGAATAATCATGGTCGCGCTGCATCGGGTCGCGGCGATCCTTATACATGTTCTCAGCGAGTTGTAGATGCTCTTTGACAGGGGAATCATGGCGCGCCGCCGCGGCCGTCGCGCAACAGAGCAACAGCGTTTGACTACAAGGCTCATTTCCTTTAGCACATACCTCCTTCAAGCTAATGCTGTGAATTTTCCGCTGTCAATTGGAGCGCCGACTTGCCGCTACCGGTAGCGACTTAAAAATAAGCGTATCCAGTGCTATGGGTTAGGGGGAATACCACTCGAACCTTTCGCCCAGGCCATGCGCAACGCCCTGCCCGTTTCCGACCCGCGCTATGGGAGCCCACGCCAAGAAACACCTAGCTTGTCCCCAGGGTGGCTTGGGGTTTCTAGAGTTTTGATGGTTTGGCGACGGCGGGCGCGACGTTCCCAGGGCGCCTTCGGGTCTCAAGGATGGGTTTCTTGTGGAAGGCTTTTTGTGGACCATGTTTCACGGTGATCCCGCCCTTGTAAAACGAGACTACGCTGTATGGGGAAAATATTGGAGGCCTCGCGCGGCGCGTAATAGTTGTATCATCGAGTCCCAACGCAAGTTCCGTAAGCTATGGGTCGACATTTGCGCGGCGATGCTCAGGCGTCAGTCCGACGCACATCCGACGTAGTCCGACGTGAACCCGTCGTAAATTTGGCGCGGATCGGCTCAAGCTTCCGCGCGAGGCCTCCAGGTTTTTCCCCGCAGCATGCGGATCTCTCGGTCTGAGCACGCGCGTGGATTCTCCAGTGAACCGCGCCTGCGGGCCACGTGCGCGCACGCGCCAACACTCGTCCGTCACCGCTGGTGTCCAGCGCTGATCGAAGACGCGGTGCCAGTGCTTGGCGGCGAGGGGGGAAGCGAGAAGGAGGGGGGCGAGGAGGTGGGGGGGCGAGGGGGGCGAGGAGGAGGAGGACGAGGGCGAGGATGACGAGGGGGAGGAGGAGGAGGACACATCATCCCCCGCGGCGAGCGAGGGGGGAGGTGAGAAGGCAAGCTAGGTGCGCTCGCGTCATATCTGACATCCTACCCCTCCCCCCATCCCTTACCATGGCGCAGATCCCTTTTCTACTCGCGCAGTTGGATGTCAAGCAGGGCGATGATCCCGAAAGGGCACGCGATGCATTGTAGAGCACGGCGTGGCATGGCGTAGAAGAGCACTGCGAAGCGTATAATCAACCTAGCATTGCATTGCATGCCGCCGTGGCATGGCACGGGAAATGACGCCAGCACTGCAGCGGGAGCACGAGTCGAAACGAGCGGAAGCGCGGAAATGTGGCCAGCGCTGCAGCGGGAGCACGATTCGGAAGGAGCGGCAGCACGGAAATGAGGCCAGCGCTACAGCGAGAGCACGATTCGGAACGAGCGGGGCCCGAACATGAGGCCGGCGCCTCAGCGAGAGCAGCACTTTGGGAAAACATTGCAGTTAATTCCGGGGAAGGCTTCCTGGGCGCCAGAAGCAGAAATTCAGCATTTTCAGAAAAAAAACAAAAAGTATTGGAATGGCCTTTTTTCGGCGCCGGCCGGAACCGGCTCCGGACGCGGCCCGGGCGCTTGCCCGGGCGCCGGCTCGGGCGTCCGGCCCGGGCGCCGGCTCGGGCGCCGGCCTGGGCGTCGGAATCGGCCCGGGAGGCCTCCTGGGCGCCGGAAGCAAACATTCAGCATTCTCAAAAGAAAAATGTAGATTAGAATGGCGTTTTTCGGCGCCGCCTCGGAACTCGATTTTCCAGCGCCGGCCGCGACCGGCTCCAGACCCGGCTCGAGCGCCGGCCCGGCCGGCGAAAATGATGCCAGCGCTGCAGCGGGAGCGCGATTCGGAACGAGCGGGGCCCGCGAACATGAGGCCGGCGCCTCAGCGAGAGCAGCATTTAGGAAAATAATGCAGGCGAAAACCCAACTCCGGGGAAACCTGCGTGTAAAAAGCAGTACGCGGGGGGGGGGAGGGCGAATGTTCGAATCCCAAGGCGCCACCAGGGGAAGAGGGGGAGTAGTATTCATATTGAGTAATTGTAGAGGTCCTTTTCAGAAGGCGGCGGGACTTCACCGAAACCCTCGCACTTGCTGAGCACTTCATTTCCGGTGTCTTCGGGGCAGGCCGCGGGGAATCTCGCAGGAGGTTTGGGGGGCCCCTGGGCCTGCCGCGAAGGCCTTCTCCTGTCGCGCCCAGGGGTTGCACGCTACCGCGTGGTTTGGTCTCGCCCAGGGGCCCAGGGGCCACCTCGCCGAGCGGGCGCGCACCTTTTCGTGGCAAGTCACGGGGGCCCCCCACGCTGTCCCGTTGGTTCTTGCGAACCGACCCGGACCGACGCCAGTCGACATTAATCGACGCTCAATTGACGTCGATCGACGTTCCGAGCCTGCTGCCCCGAGCCCTCGCTCGCCGCCAGACAGCTGTCTGCGCGCGCGTTCTGTCCAAAAACAGGCGACGGCCATCCGAGGGTGCCGCGCGGGCCACGCGCGCGCGCGTCGGTCGATTTGATTTAACAGTCACCGCGCACGCGCTCCTTCCCCCCCCCCCCCCCCTCGTCCTCCTCCTCCATCTCCTCCTCCTCCTCCGCAGCCATTTTGGCTCAGGGCCATGACTTCCCCAGGGAAGAGAGCGGATTCCGCTAGTCCGCGGCAGTCGCTTCTCGCGTCTAGGGCGGCGGGTCAACGGGGGCTTTTCCTGTTCCTGCCGCCCCGGTCGCGCAGGGCCTCAATGCAGCAGCCGTGGATGGGGGGGGGGGGGCGCGGAGCAGTCAGCGCGCTCAGCGAGTGCCACTCCCGTTGCCTCTGCCCGTGCTGCAAGCCGCAGCGGAGGCAGTGGCGGGCGCCGTGGTCGCCGCCGTCGCGAGCTTCGCGAAGCTGCTGCTGACTCCGCGGGCGCGGCCCCAACTACCCGCCGCTCTGCGCGGCCTCGCGGCGAAGGTCGACCCCGCGCGCACCAGCCGCAGCCGACATCTGACTGGCAGAGGGCGCTGGAGGCAGCGGGGGCCCGAGGCGTCGCACCGAGCCAAATCGCAAGAGAAATCGAAGACGCATCGGCCAACCCGACCCAGGAGGTGGACGCTGCTGATACTGCGATTCCATCCATGGGCTCGAGGAGGGAAGGGGATCATCCGGGGCGCGCGGCAGGACATCATGACCCATGGGCTGACGCCGCAGCACAACTGCGCGATGCATCGCAGATGGCCACTCCGACTCACCCAGCGAGTTCATGAGGAGGAGACGCTCAGCACCCCGCCAGTGGCCCCAGCCCTCCACGGCGGCACTTGTGGGCACCCTGCGAGCGGAGTTGCAGTCGGCGCTGGATAGGCAGGGCGCGGCGCTCGGCCCCATCCTGTCCAGCGGCGCGGGGCAGGTGCATTCCGCGCTGTCGGCCCAGCTGGGGGGGGGGGGGGTCAAGTCATGCGCGCGAGCGCAAGATCTCCGACGCAGCCAACTTCGAGCAGACGTGGAATAATACAAAGCAGAAGTGGTTCGGGCGCAGAAGGAGGTCGCCGACGCCACTGCGCGGCTTGAGACGGAGATGCAGCGCATTGGTCGCATCATCGGCATCGTGGAGGAAGCTCGCTTTGTGCCGCCCTCGCCTGGGCCAGCGCGGTCGCGTGGCGTCGGCAGAGCGGCGGTCGTCATCGCGTCGAAGGCCCCGATCCCCACCGGCGCGCTGGAGGGGGCGCTGCGAGCGGTGGTCATGCTTGCGGAGCTTGGTGGCAAGTACAAGTTCGAGGGGGAGTACATGGGCACCACGTTCTTCATGCGCGTGGAGGGCAACGCCAGCCTCGCGGAGCAGAGGGCCCCCAAGCTGCCGGTTTGCATGCGGATTGGCCAGGGCAGAGACTTGTCATGGAGGGAGCTCTCAGCGAAGCTCCCCGCGGTCGGGCCCACCCGGATCTTCCTCCCTGTGCACAAGAATGGTCGCCAGGCCGCGCTGGAGATCACGGCGAATAAGATGCGCAAAATGGGGGAGACCGTCGTCGGCCAGCGGGTCTTCGCCCACCCCGTTGCCCCGCGCCATTCGGAAGCCGCGCCCTCGCTCAACTGGCGCCAGTTCCTCATGCTTTCCACCCCCTCCCTCGGTGCTTTGCCGGCGGCGCAGTGGAGCGCGAAGGCGTTGGACCACGCGGGGCTCAACCGCGCAGGGCTCAACGACGCAGGGCAGCCGCTCGTGGAGTCTGAAGCTCAAGAGTGGGTACTTTAGCACATTCGCTCGAGTATGGGGGCGCGCAGGAGAAATGGGAATGGGCACTTGGAACAGCCGCGCGCTGTGTCGCCATAATGCTCGCGCGGCTATGAGGTGGACGACGTTCCTCCGCAAGTTTTGGCAGGATGACATGGTTCTGGCTCTCCAGGAAGTGCGCGGTTTTAAATTCAGTCTACGCGACCTCCTCAAGATAGCAGGAGTTCGGGCACAAGTTTTTACCGCGTTCGTCCCAGGTGAACGTGAAGGGTCAGGTGGAGTGGCCACGCTCTTCCCTTGTTTCAAGGGCCCTGGCGAAGTCCTATGGCAAGGCGAAGAGATCGTGCCAGGTAGGGTCCTACGGGTCGCCGCGACGTACTGCGATGACGCGCAGCAGCAGCAGCTTGGACGCAATGTTTTTGTTCATTGGAACGTTCACAATTTTGACATCGTTGCTGCGGTCGCAAGACAGGTGCAAGACGGCATACAAGGTGACCTGACATGGGCAGCCCTCTGAAATTTGGAACGCGTTGTCGTGATATCAGGTGATTTAACGTTGGCGACCACTTGGAGCACCAGAACCTCGAGTTACCCAAGCATGCCATCGCTCGTGCTGCGCACCCCCAGGAGAGACGATGGACTCAGAGCCTCCGCGGTGCCACCGAGGTGGTCGCCCCGCGCGCCGCACCCCGGCACCCTGCGCGGAAGCATGCCTCCAGGATCGACAAGATCTTCATGGGGTGGCCGCCCTGGCTCCTCGGGCAGTCGGCGCAGGTTGCGGAGGTGCATGGCGAGCTTGTGGAACTCCACCGTCAAAACATCAGCGACCACGCTCCGTTCTGGATCACCTGGCGCGCTCGGCCCACGGTAGCGCGCCATCATTACAAGCCTGCCCCGATCGCGGCCCGCGCCAGCCAGCCCGAGAATTTCACATGGAGGACCGAGCAGTATGTTCAGGCGTGCCAGTTGGAGGAGATGTCGGCGGATATCCGATGCCGTGCACGCGCCCGCATCTCGCAAGCTGCTGCCCGCGAGGTGCGTGATCTACTTCTTCGCCATGTCTCTTGGTCCAAGAACTCGGTTGCCATGATCTACAGGCAGGCTGCCCGCGCTCTGGCTCGCCGTGACAGCAAGATGGGCGCGATGCTGCTGGGGGGGCACACATGGCTGACTGAGATGATGGAGATCGACGAGGTGGCGGGCGGGCGGCCCACGAATGCCCCCGAGTTCAAGCGCCGCCACACCCTCGCCCAGAGGAAGGAAGCCAACGCTTCGGGTGTTGAGCTACGGCAAGGGCTAGAAGAATCGCCCGACGGACGGCTGCGCGGCCAGCTGCGGGCTCTCCAGCGTCGCTCGGCCCCCCCCCCCGCCGCTACCTCGCCGCTCTCCGTATCGACGGGATCAAGACCCAGACGATGGAGCAGCTGAACACTGGGCTGGCGGCACACTGGGGCAAGGTCTTCTGCCCGCCGAGCCATGCGCCCGCTGAGCGTGAGCAGCGCGCCCGCCAGGCGCAAGCCTTCCTTGCCAAGTATGGCGTTCCAAAGCCTGACTGGGACGCGATCCCCCTGCCGTCGTCGAAGCACATCCGGATGGTTCTTTCGAGAGCCAAGCCCGCCATGCCTGGCCCTGACGGGCTTCCTGCTTCTGCGTGGCGGGCCCACCGTCTTGGCGTCGACGTCATCACGGCAGCCGTGGATTTGGGCAGCGAGTGGAAGACTCATGAATGTTGGTTTCAGTGATGGAGCATGCGCGTTCCCCCCGAGCCCTCGACTCGGAGGGCGCGGAGGTGGTCGCGGCCCCTGCTGAAGAACGCGGGCGCCAAGGCCATCGCGAGCGCCGCCAACAGGTGCCCGAGCGCGGCGGCTGCCAAGGTGGCCCCTCTCAGCCAGAGAGGTTTCGTGCAGCGCCGCAACTGCATAGATAATGCGATCGAGATGGGCGGCCTCGCCCGCATTGCTTCCATGCGCTCGTTGGAAGCGCGTGAGAGTCAGGGGCCAGCTGCCCCTGCATGGAAGCCCCCCTTCCTCTGCAGCTTCGACTTTGCGCAGGCGTTCCCGAGTGTCCGCCACGACTGGACCGAGTGGGTTCTCAAGCACTGGGGTCCAACGAGCGGCGCTCTCGAGCTGATCATGATCCCGTGCAGGGACGCCCGCGGCCTGGAAACGTCTCCGATGCGCGCGGTCATGTTCGCTATCAGGTCAGGCGTGCTCCAAGGCGACCCCCTCTCGGGCACGGTGTTCGCTCTGGCTGTCTCGCCGCTCACTGCTGCTCACGAGGACCAGCTCGAGTCTCGGCGTAGAGGCCTGGCTCGTGGGTGTGCTGACGACATCGGAGCGGTGACGGTCAATCTTGAAGGAGTGCGATGCTTGGGTCGACTATTTCGCGTGTGCGAACGTCTGGCAGGACTTTCCCTCAAGATCCCGAAGTGCGTATGTGTCCCTCTAGAGTCTAGAGGGCCCCTTTTTCCCACGATGAACTTTTGCAGGTGCAGCAGCTGCTGGAATCAGTATGCCCTGGCTGGGCACGCTTCTCGGTCGCGTCGCAGCTCGAGATGCTAGGCTGCCTTCTTGGGCCAGCAGTGACATTGGAGCAGCAGTGGGCGGCCCCCCTCACCAAGTGGCGCCAACGCGCCGCTGTTGCGGCCGCCACCCCGTTGGACCCAACGACGCTGTTCCGCGACTACCAGACAAAGGTGATCACGGCGCTGAGCTACAAGACGCAGGTGTACTCGCTGCCCCAGGCCATGCACGCTGACGAACAGCTCGTTCTCACCAGGCTCCTGCGGGCGTCGGGGAGCTTGCTTCGGCGTAGCGACCTCTTCCACCTGGATGTTCTCGGACTGCCGCAGATCACCCCCGTGAAGGCGTTCGTGCTGGCCTCGAAGATGCGAGCTGGTGCAACGACGGTCTCCACGTGGCGCGGGGTTGCGAGCAGGATCGACGAGGTGGCGATGGAAACGCTACCCCTGGCCAGGGCTGTGGCGACCCCTTGGCCCGCGTTCTGGCATGCGCCGTCGGTTGCCCACATGATCAGAGCGGTGAGTGATGGGATCAGCTGCACGTCCCTGCCCCTCGACGCGCGCCTGGCCGCAGAAGCCTGGCCGCGCGTCCGTGAGGAAATCGAGGAGGGGGGTGGTGAGGTGGGGTGGGACGATCGCCACAGTCGAATTCCGAGTAGAGTCATCAGTATCCGAGTACAGAGTGAGGCTTTTAAGGCCTCGGTTCTGGAGCTCATTTGCAGGAGGCTCCCCATCTGGTTCCCAGTAGCCCCCAGAGAGCTTGCTGAAATAGATTGGGGATTGGTGCGTGCGTGCCTCGCGGAGGTCCCTCCCGCCTGGAGAATCGCATGCGCCAAGACTTGGTTGGGTGGATGGGTAACCGGCACCCGTCTCCAGAATCCTGATCGTAGGTGTGTGTTGGGCTGCGACAAAGCGAGATGCAGCCTCAAGCATTATTTCGCGTGTCCTCACTTCCGAGGCCTTGTCGAGAGGATGTCTCCAGGCCCTCTGCCCCTGTCCCCCTCTCGTTGCTCTCTCCCTCGTTTCCCCTCCGCCTGAGCGCACGAGGAACGTAGCATTGATGTTTCAGATCCACCGCGTGCTGCATGCGTACAGAGCCCCTGATGCTCCCCAACTGGCCTCGAGTGTCGCCCTGTCAATCGCGAAAGCCGCTCGAAGAGCCGCTGATCTGAATAGGGTGGCTCAGGTGGCAGCGTAGAGTGAGGGAGAACTCGCGGCACGACGCTGTGCCTCCTCCTCCTCCTCCTTCTCCTCCTCCTCCTCCTCCTCTTCCTCCTCCTCCTCCTCCTCTTCCTCCTCCTCCTCCTCCTCCACCCCCTCCTCCTCCTCCTCCTCTCCTCCTCCTCCTCCTCCTCCTCCTCCTCGTCCTCCTCATCCTCATCCTCCTCCCCCTCCCCCTCCTCCTCCTCCTCCTCCTCCTCCTCCTTCATTTTCCATAGGGCGTCCTTCGAATAGTCCGAATTATAGCCAATGGTTGTCGGTCGAGTCAAATTATAAACAACTGCTGCTGGAGTATGCACAGGCAACGCGGTGTGCATAGGCGACGCGGTGCTGCAGTGCACGCGGCTGTTGTGGTGTATGGAGGCACTGTGGTGTGTACACAGGTGGCGCCGTGTTGCGAGCAGGCATTGGACATTGTCGTGTGCACAGGGAGTGCGGTGCACACAAGCGATTGATGCGCCGGTGGCACGGACGCACCGTTGAGGGCGCACGCCGCGGCCGCCGTTACGGGTACCCTCCCGCCCGACCCCCCCCCCGGTAATGGCCGTTACCGGGAACGAAATCAACAACGGTCCCCCCGGGCTACAGCTCGCAAGCGTGCCATGCACGCGGGTGGCCCGCAGGGTGCCGCCACCCTTGCGTGCGATTCTTTTACACGCCTTCCCCCAGCCCTCGGGTGCTGAAGTCTAGGCCTCCCAGGTTGGGTCCGAGCAGGTGGGGTCGGAGGATGGCGCCGCACCGCCGATGCATCGGCGATGCGGCCCGATATGGAACCCGAGTTGCTTCACCCCGACGTCGCCGATGCATTGCCGACGCCAACGATACATCGCCGATCCTCCGACCCCATCTACTGTGACCCAACGTGGAAGGCCTCTATTGGCACGCCTTCCCCCCACCCCACCCTCGGGTGCTGGAGGTGGAACGGGGCCTGCGGATTCGAGAGCTCAGAGGAGGAAATGGTACACATGCCGCTACCCTGCCCCCGTTTTCCCAGTAGGCGGAACGGAATTCGGGCTGGGGCTTGCAGATTCAGGAACAGGGCGTCCACCCATTTGGATTGGTAGTAGAAGGACCCCTAACCTTTGGGGTCGCAACTGGCACACAATCTTAGAGATAGGGGATCGGGGGTCTTTTTAACAGATGTATCAAGCCAAAACCACCCAGATTGATCATCCCTGGAGCAATCACGAGGACCGAAGTAAGGCCACGTCTTCGAATTATGGGTCCTTTGATTCTCTTTGACATCTGCTTTCTTCCGTCCGCTCTCCGCTCTTCCTCTCCAGTGGAGGCTTGGGGGCAGGTGGGAGAGTGCCGGGCGACAGAGGGAGGGTCAGCAGGCGATGGTGAGCTTATCCGCCTGGGCCCCCCCCCGTCCGCCGCCTGCCCGCACCCGCGCTCTTCGCCTGTTGTTCCTCCCGCTCCGCCTCTCTCCAGCCTGCGTCCCTGGCGCCGGCCCGCCCCACCGCTGGGACGCCGGATACGCGCACAGCGTGGCCATCCTCAGGCGGGTGCCAATTGGGTTTTGGCCCGAATCGGGGGTGAGCGAAAGGGCCCCCCAAGGGGCACGTTGGCGCCCCTTTTGGGACCCTGCTGGCTCCCAAAGGGGCCCTAAAGTGCCCCATTCGGGGATCTTTTCTTGTCCCCCCCATTCGGGTCACCCCCAATATTGGCACCCGCCCGACAGCCCGGCCGAGAGAGATCTGTGGATTCACATTCCCATGGCCACATGCCGCACCTGCAGCGCCTGGCCCCGCGTGCTCCGCGAGGCTCCCGCACGCTCCGCACGGGGATGCGGCCGCGTGCCCGGTCATCTGGCGATGTGTGTGGTTTTCAGTGCGTGGCCTCAAGGGTTCGTCACTCCCTTCAAACCCCTGGAGCATATAGGAGGCCATGCCGACCGATCGGCACTCTCAAGCGGTCGCGAGCGATCGGAATCTGAAGCCAACTCGGTGTAGCGACCGACCTCATCTCATCGGTCGCGGCCAGGACAACCTTGCGTCGAGTAATGTTTGCTGGGTGCGGTTTCTCCAGTGTGAGGGGGGCCCAGGGCCCAAGAGCGGGCCCTCGAGGCCGCGAGGAAGAACGCCCAGATTGAAACCATCATACCGCCAGAGATCTGACTGTGTCTCCAGCTTCCCGGCTCATGACATGCCCCGCCGATGGCCGTTGGAGCGTTGGCCCGCCGGCTGCGTCGACATGCTGCGCGCGCCTCCGGAGCGGCGCCCCGCTGGGCGCACCCACGAGGTCCCGGGGGGCCGCAGGACGCCCCGCTGGTGGCGGTGGGCCTCGTCGTGCGGTCGGCGGTGACGGCGGCGGACGCGGGCGTGGCCCTGGGCCAGCGGGCGGCCGCCGCAGACGCGGAGACCGCCGCGGCTCTGAGCCTGCCCGCGCTGCCGGCCAAGAGGCTGGTGCTGCTGCTGTCGCAGCCGGGGGCGCTGCCGGCGCGCTCGGTCGCCCTGGCCCTCGAGTGCGCCCTGCGGCGCGTCGAGGAGATGGACGGCAAGGACTGCGTGCGGCTGCTGCGCGCGCTGGCGGCGCACGCGGGGGGGGCCAGGCTGGAGGAACGCCACCTCCAGGCGTCGGGCGCTGCCAGAAGCGGCACGGGCCCGAGGTGGCCCCAGCTTCCCCAGGGCAGGCGCAGATGGCGTCCAGAGCTCCCCATCACGAGGCCCAGGGGGCCCCCAGAGACCCCCAATCGGGGCGACGAGCTGGGGGCACCTTGGGCCAGGACCACTGAGGCCAAATTCAGCATCGGCGCTGGCATGTCCGTGGTCGCAAACCAGCCTCGATCCGGTTGAATCCTGCGAAATTCCGCCTGGTCCGGTGGAATCCAGCTGAATCTTGCGCGAAGTCTGGGCTAGCGCGGCTCGACGGCTCCGCTATCGGGTTTAAAAATTGGAGAGGCCTGACGGCCGGTGCCGCCGACCCTGATCGAAGGGGCTAGGAGGGGGAGGAGGAAGCGAAGGAGGAGGAGGAAGCGAAGGAGGAGGAGAGGAGGAGGAGGAGGAGGAGGAGGAGAGGAGGAGGACGAGGAGGAGGAGGACAGGGACGAGCACGAGGACGAGGAGGAGGAGGGGAGGAGGGAGGAGGAGAGGAGGAGGAGGAGGAGGAGGAGGAGAGAGGAGGAGGAGGAGAGAGGAGGAGGAGGAGGAGGAGGAGGAGGAGGAGGAGAGGAGGGGAGGGAGGAGGAGGCGGAGGAGGAGGAGGTTAGAAGGAGCAGGAGGAGGAGAGGAAAAGGAGGATGATGATGATGATGAGTAGGAGGAAGAGAAGGAGGAGGGGGAGGAGGAGCAGGAGGAGGAGGAGGAGGAGGAGAAGGGGGAGGCGGATGAGGACGAGAACCTCCTCGCGACGCCCTCCGGGCTTTCTCGAAGGCTGCCGGGGGAGTCGGATCTTGGGGGGGGCCCCCCGGGTCCCCCCAGGGACCCTCCCGGGACCCCAACGGGTCCGCCCCCCCCCGCACCGAGGAAGGGAAAAGGGAAGGGGCTTCTCTTCGAAGTATTGACGACATTCATTCAATTGCTTGGCACGACATGTGCAAGGAAGAGGACTCTGCTGACGGAGAGCGGGAGAACGGTGAGTGGAAGCTGGATGCGGGTAGAGAAAGTCGAGGAGGAAAGAAAACACGACGCGAACGGAGAAACCCCTCACGCACGCCGACAGGGTCGGCGGATTTTGCCCCAAGTCGTGCTTACGAGTGGCCTCCCAGAAGTTGCCTCTTGCAGGCGCTGGGCGCGCAGCTGAGCGAACGCCTCGGCGACATCTCCACCGCCGACATGGCGGAGCTCACGAGCGGCGAACACATCCGTATCCGCGCCCTCGCAGTTTGAACTGTAAGGCGAAATCCCGCGTATACGCGGTCGCACGGATGCGTTCCGCACGGGTCATCCGCGAACATCTTCCGTTGGGTCGCGGCCCAGGGGCCTGGCCCGCGAGGCCGCGGATACGGAGATGTGTTTTCCTGACGAGTCGTCGTCGCAGTCGCCGTCGTCGTCGTCGTCGTCGTCTGCGTCGTCGTCGTCGTCGTCGGCGTCGTCGTCGTCGTCGCTGGCGCCTTCGTCGGCGCCATCGTCGCCGTCGTCGTCGCCGTTGTCGTCGTCGGTGTCGTCGCCGTCGCCGGCGCCTTCGTCGGCGCTGTCGTCGCCCGCGAGGAGCTCGTGGGCGCCCTCGCGGACGCCTCGCTGCCCGCGCTGCCCGTCTACGCGCGCCTGTCCGCGGCCTTCGGCCTGCGCTGCGCGGGGGCCTCCGCGCCGCAGCTGACGCGCGTGGCCGTGGCGTTCTCGCGCGTGCGGCTCGCGGACCGGCGGCTCTTCCCGCGGCTCGGGCAGAGCGCGGTCCACCGCCCCGGCCAGGGCATCGGATATCCTGTGAGCGACGGAAGGAAACGGGTTCGTTTTCGCCGATATTGGCGCGCAGGCTGCCCGCGTGCGGTCGCGCGTAGGCGCCCTCGTCTCCAGTGTCGCGTGCCTGGGAGGCGAAGCTCGCTCGACACTGTTTCGATACTTCCTGGGTGCTCAGAAAAGTGCTTCTGGGATGTGGTCCTGAAGTACGATGGGGGCAACATAAACCCGGACCCCCACCGCATCGTAAAATGTACCACGACGGAGTCTCTCTGCCGTTTTGGCGAGTTTTCGGTATCGAGAACGGGCCTCGCCAGGCCGTTGGACCAACAACAAAATTTCCCAGGGATTGGGTCGGGACCGCTGGGGGTCGACCTGTTCGAAAATGATGCCGTCGGGGTTTTGGGAAAGGTTGCTGAGGGAACCGACCCCTGAGATGTGTCGCTGCTTCTGTACCCCAAGGGCCATTTCAGGGCCGTCAGAAAGCGATTCGGGATGCAGAGCTGCTCCTGGAGAAGGCCCGGCGGTCCGGGGCCCGTTTCCAGGGCTCGTTTCTCTGAGGGCCCGCTTCGCTTCGTGCCAAGGTCAAGCAGCTGCACCACTTCGGCGCCCCCGACCTGCCCGCCTTCCTCGCCGCCTTCGCAGCGGTCGGACTGTGCCACGAGGTGCTCCTCACCGCTGCGGCCAAGGTGGTGGTCTCCCGAGCGCAGCGCCTCGGGGCGATCGACCTCGCGCTGGTGGCTTACGCCTACGCACAGTTTTTCCTCGTCTATCCGGCCGTGGTCTCCATGCTGAGTCACCGGCTGCCCGCGTGCGCGCATGAGCTCCCCGCCGCGAGGCTGGCCGAGCTGGCCGTCTCCTGTGCCCGGCTGCAGGTGCGGCCTCCGCAGCTGCTGGCGACCTTCGACCGCGACGTCAGCCTCTCCGGCCTGAGCGGGCCGCTCTTCGGGGAGGCGGCCAAGGCCCTGGCGCAGCTGGGCCTCGCGGGAGCGCCCGGGGCCGAGGCGCGCATCGGCGAGGAGGTCCTGCGGCGGCTCGGCGGCGGAGTGGACACAGGCGAGTGGGCCCTGAACCTGCTGGAGTGCCTCGGCGAGGCCGCCGAGGACTCACCAGCCTCGAACTTATCCCTATCCCTAAGATTGGCACGCCTAAAGTCGATGACAATCTTAGGGATGCGCCCTCAGAAACTAAGGGAATCCCATAAGATCGGCATCGTGATGATGCGATGCCCAGCATAGGGATGGGGATATGTTCCAGTCTGGTAAAGGACGCCCGCAGGCGCAGGGGGGGCGCCTGCCCCCACTTCCTCGCCGGCGCGCTGCTCGGCGTCGCGCCGCACGTGGAGCGGCTCTGCCCGGCCCTGGGCCCTGGCGAGGTCGCGGGCGCCTACCGGTGCCTCCGGCAGCTGCCCCGCTCCCTCGCGTCGCCCTCGGCGGGGCCTGGCCTACGGGCGCTCCACGAGGCGCTGGCGGCACGGGCGGGCCACCTGGCGGCGGCCGAGGTTCAGGGGGGAAAAGCACGCAGACACAAGGAGTCGTCGATCCCCAGGAAAATTGTGGGAAGATAATTTACGGGAAGTGGGGGAGACGACGAACATGCAGAAATTGTGAGAAACTGCGGGGGATCCTCGGATTTGTGTTCGTTTATTTGTGTGTGTACGTGTGTGTGTGTGTGTGTGTGTGTGTGTGTGTGTGTGTCCCAGGCCCCCTTCAGAGGCGTTCAGCGGCGAGGAGCTGACGTCGGTGCTGTTCTCCCAGATGTGCCTCTGCCCCGAGCTCTTGGCAGAGGACCCGCGCAGGGTGCGCGGGGAGGGGGCAGCACGGCGAAGGGTCCAGCCCTCAACGAAAGCAATCCCCGCCAGGTGGAAGGTGTTGCCCCACCGCCCGGCGGAGAGTTCTCAGAGGCCTCTGAGGAGGGGCGCCGACCTTCCGATCGGGGGCTTTGCTCGCTTGCTTGGCGCGGCGCGCCGCTGGCTTGCTGGCCCGGCACGCTAACCACATCCCAGCCCCCAAGCGTCACCGTCCCGAGTTTCTCGCAGCCTCCCACCCCGCGGAGCGGAGCGACACGCTGTACGCTTGCAGCGCATAGCGTGTCGCTGGGACCGCCGCAGCCACACGCTCAGCGAGAGTCTCTGGCCGCAGTTGGTGTGACTGCGCCTGTACGGTCTGTGGGAGGAGTCACACACGGCGAAGGGGACAATTTCGGTGGGTTTTGTGTCCAAGTGCCTTTCCTGGACCACCCGATGGAACCATAGACAGGGTGGGGGGCAGGCTTTGTTCGCCCCATCCATGCCGTACCCACCGAGTCCGTGACACTCGTCTCTGTGGCATCTTTATCCTTCTGTTTGCGACGTGCCACGGACTCGGCGTGCCCGCGCGAGTCGAAACTCGCGGGAGTGAGCGCAGATAGGGGGAAGGTTGCATGAGCTAAAAAATTACAGATACGATAGGTTGCACCCTGTATGCCGCCTGGAGCACAATCCCACGGTGTGGGATAATTCATGACGCATTTTGCTACACAAGAAGGGGAGGTGGTATGTTAACATTCCAGAGTTGGGATTGGGACTGGGTGCAAGTGTATCAGCAGCCATTCGGCATGGCGCGCTTCCTTTTTTGTTCCCAACCATCCTGTGGTATTGGGTCCTCGTTTTGAAGAGACAGCGCCGCGCGTCCCTCCTTTCCCCCTTCTCCTCCCCCTCCTCCTTCCCCCCCTATTGGTTGGCACACCCCTCACACGCTTCGTGGCCCCATAGGGAACTCCACCGAAGGTTCCAGTGGCGCAGTCCGCATGGCGGCGCCGCCCCATTCTGGCACACCCCTCACACGTTTCGTTGCACCATAGCGAGCCCCACCGAAGGTCCCAGTGGCGCAGTCCGCATGGTGGCGCCGCCCCATTTTGGCACACCCCTCACACGCTTCGGTGGCCCCATAGGGAGCTCCACCGAAGGTCCCAGTGGCGCAGTCCGCATGGCGGCGCCGCCCCATTCTGGCACACCCCTCACACGTTTCGTTGCACCATAGAGAGCCCCACCGAAGGTCCCAGTGGCGCAGTCCGCATGGTGGCGCCGCCCCATTTTGGCACACCCCTCACACGCTTCGGTGGCCCCATAGGGAGCTCCACCGAAGGTCCTGCGCATCGTTATTCTCATTGCCATCATCGCCGCTCGTCCCTCGCACGCTTCGTGGCCCCATTGGGAGCTTCACCGAATGCCCCTGTGGCAGCGCTCGCATGGCGTCCCCGCCCCATTTCGGCACATCTGTCACACGCTTCGTGGACCCATAAAAAGGGGGCTCTAACACAAATGGACCCCCCGACCCATCCAAGGGCGCGTTCTGCATAGGATTGCGAGGCTGAGCCAGCCGTGGCGACGAGACACCCGCCCCCCGGAGGAGGCCCACGACGACGACGACGACGACGACCATGACGATCATGACGACCACGACCACGACCATGACTGCGACAACGATTGCGACGACGACGACGACCACGACCACGGTCACGTCCACGACAACGACCGCGGCCACGACCACGACCACAACGACCTTGACCATGAGCACAACCACGACCACTTCCACGACGACGTCCAAGACGACAATGACCACGGCCACGATCACGACCACGACGACAACGTCGAGGATGGGCACGACGACAACCACGACAATGACCACGACCACGACCACGACCGCAACCACGATCACGACCTCAACCACGACTACAGCCACCACCAAAAACAACGACCGCAACGACGACTACAACGACGACAACCCCGACGTCCACGTCCACGACCACGACCACGACCACGACCACGACCACGCTGACGACCACGACCACGACGAGAGCGACGACGACGACAACGATGACCACGACCACGACCACGACCGCGACCGCGACCACGACGACGACGACGACGACGACGACGACGACAACAGCCACTTTCACGACAACGACCGCGACCGCGGCCACGACGACGACGACCCCGGACACGACCACGACCGCAACCACGATGGCGACGACGTCGGCGATGGCGACTGCGACGACCACGACCGCGACCACGACGACGATCACGACCACGACCACGACCAGGATCACGACCTCGACAACGACCACGACCACGAACACAACCACGACCACAACCACTACGACCACGACGACGACCACGACCACGACCATGATATCGACGACGTCGGCGATGGCGACGACGACGACGACCACCATAACGATCGCGACAAGCATCTCGACCACGACAACGTCCACGACCACAACCACTACCACGACCACAACCACGACGGCTACGACCACGACGACGCCGACGACGGTGATTATCGCGACGACGACGACCACGACCACGCCTTGACCACGACAACAACTCCGATAACCACAACAACGACGACGATTTCGATGACGACGACGACCATGAGTAATACGACGGCGACGAGTATTTCGACAACGACGACGACCACCACGACGACAACGACTACCACCACGACGACGACGACTACGGCGACGACGACGACTACGACGACGACGACGACGACGACGACGACGACGACGACGACGACGATGACGACAACCACGACGACCCCGACGACGACCATGACGGCGACGACGACCACGACGACGACGGAGGGCCGACGACGGCGCCAGGAGGAAGCCGACGCCAGCGGGCGCGGCGCGCCCGTGAACCCGCAGCGGGCCGCGCTGCGGGCCAGCTGGGACGCGCTGCGGGGCGCGCGGGGCGCCGCGCGCGGCGCGGCTTTTGAGGACCCCGCGCGCGCGGGCTCCTCTCCGAGCGGCGACGAGCAGCGCTGAGTGGAGGCGAGCGGCGGCGGCGAGCGGCGGCGAGCGGCGAGCGGCGGCGAGCGGAGGCGAGCGGCGAGCGGCGGCGAGCGGCGACGACGGCGAGCGGCGACGACGGCCTGCGTCGGGCCCAGAGGCCCAGGCCCCCGTCGAGCCGTGGCAGAACACGCGACGGCTGGTGTCCTAAGCTGGATGCGCCCGTTTTGATACGCAGCACGTGCCGTGCTCCAAACGTCCGTGTCAATACGTGCCATGTTGGCTCCACGTATTGGCCCACGTTTTGCCGAACGCAGCGTGTCAGACCTGCGCTTTCTGTCTACGTGTGGAGGTCCGCACGAATACGCTAGAGTCAACCCGCAGATTCAGGATGGGCAAGTTTCCCCAGGGTATCCTTGCATTCTTGCCTCCTTGGTCCCTCCGTGGGGTGGATGGGGGCGCATGCGAACGGTCCTACTGTGACCTTCGGTGGAGCTCCTATTGGGCCACGAAGCGTGTGACAGGTGTGCCGAAATGGGCGGCGGGGACGCATGCGAACGGTGCTATTGTGATCTTTGGTCGAGCTTCCCACGGGAGAGTGTGCCGAAATTGGTGGCGGGGACGCGTGCGAACGGCGCCATTGGGACCTTCGGTGGAGCGAGCTTCCCATTGGGCTACGAAACGTGTGACAGGTGCGCCGGAATGAGTGGCGGGGACGCATGCAAACGGTTTCCCTGGGACCTTCGGTGGGGCCCCGACGTTGCCACGCAACGCGTGAGTGGTGTGCCGGGAATGAGGGCGGGGACGACTGCGAATGGTGCCACTGGGCCCTTCGGTGGAGCTGCCTGTGGGGCCACGAAGTGCGTGAGGGGTTTGCCGAAATGGTCGGCGGGGACACATGCGAACGGTTTCACTGGGACCTGAGGAGCTTTCTGTTGGGCCACGAAGCGTGTGAGGTGTGTGCTGAGCTGGGTGGCGGGGACGCATGCGAACGATGCCATTGCGTCCTTCGGTGGAGCTACCTATGCGGCCACGAAGCGTGTGAAGGGTGTGGCGAAACGGTGGACATGCGGAGGGCAGAGGTAGGGATGGGAGGAGGGGACGAGCGGGAGGAGGAGTTGGGAGGGGCGCGTGGCGCTGTCTCTTCAAGACGAGGGCCCAACCCCACAGCACACCACAGGATGAATGGACAACAATCATACGAGTAAGCTCACCTAAGCCTCAAGAAAAAACAGGCTCTGGTTGTTTGGTCGTTCCGGGGCCCAGCGAGGCCCCCCCCCGAGCTGGAAGGCAGCACATTCATGAGCGACGCAGAGGAGCGGGGCCGTCGGCACCGACGTCGGCACGCAAGCTGCCCGCGTGAGGTCGCGCGTGAGCGCCAGCGTCCGCGAGGTGGCGTGCCGCGAGGGTGGCCCGCGTAAGCCACCGCGCGCGGTCACTACACTCAGAATACTTCTCTGTTGTTGTGTTGTTGTTTCAACAACAAATGCAGCAGTTGTCATGGACTCCAGATCCCGTTTTTTGTTGAAAATCACGAAGCTGCATTGGGTCTTGGGAATTATTGCTGGAACTTCCTTTTGCCGTAGAACTCTCGTGTCTCTGGACCTGGTCTGCCTTTCAAGAACACGCCTGGAATGCAGGCCATTTTCTTAGCGTGAGCTTCTCTTACCTCTCAGTAGGGGTGTATGCCATTTCGCGTAAGGCTCTCTTCTTTGTCCGTGTGCAGTTATCTTCCGGAGGCCTAGAGGTTGAAGCCAGCACCGCTATCGGCGGTGTGCCTCCACCGAGGGAGGAGTATCCCGATCTCGGTGATGGTGGCAGTTTTCTGGCTTCCTAGGCGGCCGACGATTTACCACCAACGCCGAAGTCTGGGATCACCACCCCTCGGTGCAGGCACCCCTCTGTGTTGGTCTTGGTGCTCATTTCCAATCCTCCCCCTCCAGCCTGCAGCCTGCACAGCTCGCTGGCGAGGCCGCTGACGCGCAGCTCGATGTGCCGATGGGGGGCCAACGACGATGACGACGACGACGAGGACGAGGACGAGGACGACGACGAGAACGACGACGACGAGAACGACGACGACGAGGACGACAACGACGACGACGACGACGGCGACGGCGACGACGAGAACGACGACGAGGACGACGACGACAACCGCGACGACGACGGCGACGACGAGAGGGGCTGTTGCCCCCGTCTCGGCGGCGACGGCCGCCCGCGGCGGGCGGCGGCGCGCCCACGGCCTCCGAGGACCCGCGCTCGCGGCTGCAGGATGCCATGCTCGACCTTGCGCTCGCGCCCAGGGCCCCCGGCTCGGCGTGCTGCCATCGCGAGCCGGGGCTTATCTGTAAGTCGGGCCTGTCCCTCAATACGAGGAAGATTCAAAAATAGTCAAACACTCTGGGGGCGATTTTTCGAGTGTTTTTCCACTACTTTGGAGTATGTTTTGACAATTCCCCAATCAGAGCTTGCCTCTGTAGGGGTCCTAGCGGATTCATATGGTTAGGTGAGGTGCGTCACCAATTTCCGCGGCCCGCCCTGGTGCCCAGGTGCCCGGGTGCCCGGGTGGCTTATAGCCCTATAGTTTTGTAGCCTTATAGCCCTTTAGCCCCATAGCCCAATAGCCATGCAGCTCAATGGCCCTACAGCATTGTAGCCCTATTGCCTTATAGCCCTATAGTCCCATCGCCCTAGAGCCCTATAGCAATATAGCCCCATAGCTCTATAGCCCCCATGGCCCTTTCGCCCTATAGCCTTATAGCCCAATAGCCCTATAGCCTCATAGCCCTATAGCCCTATAACCCTAGCCCTATAGCCCTATAGCCCTATAGCCCCATCATCTTATAGCCCTATAGCCCTATATCCCTATAGTTATATGGCTAGCTATAGCCCTATAGCCTTTATAGCCCCTATAGCTCTATATCCTTATAGGCCTATATCCCAATGGTCCTATAGTCATATAGCCCTCGACTCATAGCACTTTGGCACTATAGCGCTACAGTTCCATAGCCCCTGAGCCCCACCGCCCCATAGCACTATAGCACTACAGCCCTATAGCCCTGTGGCCCTATAGCCCTGTAGACCTATGACTCTTTCCCCTATAGCCCTATAGTGCCATAGCCCTATAGCCCCATAGCCCCATCGCCCTATAGCCCAATGGTCCCATAGCCCCATAGTTCTAAAAGACTTTGACTGGGTTTTTTTCTCCGATATCTTTTTTTGTTCGCCCAGACCCTCCCGACTTGAGCTTATCTAGGCCTCTTCGATGGGGCCGGAGTAGTAGATGCGGTCGGAGGATCGCGCTGCATCGCCGATGCGTCGGCGATGCATCGGCGATGCAGCTCGGCGTGGAGGCCGATTCGCTTCACGTCGACGTCGCCAATGCATCGCCCACGTGGGCGATGCATCGCCGATGCATCGGCGATGCATTCGCGATGCGGCGCGATCCTCCGACACCATCTACTCGGACCCCATCTAGAAGGCCTCTAGCTTAAGGGACGGGGGTCAACACTCGGCGGCGAGCGAGGGGGGAAGTGAAAAGGAGAAGGCCTTCTCAGAAGGCGGCTGGTCTTCTCGGAGGCCCGCGCGCCTTCTGAGAAACGTTGTTTGTCGTCGGGGACGACTTAGACAACTTACCAGAATGCTGGGGGACTTCGGAACCTTTGAGAAGGCCTTCTCCTACTCGCTTCCCCCCCTTCGATCGCCGCCGAAATGCAAACGGGGGTCAGCCAGAGCGCCGGATCTTGCAGGATCCTGCAGGGCCAGGGGTGCACTGACTCAGGTTTGGTTGCTGGATTCCGCAGGATCCTGCACGGCCTGACTGACCCGGGTCTACATTGGCCCGGGTCAGTAGATCCCCGAGCGGAATCGGGGCTTTTGTGTGCATCCCCAGATGAGCGACGTGAGAAACGGGGTCGTCTGCGCCAGCATTCGCGCGCAAGCGTCCCGCGTGAGGCCGCTCGTGAACGCTCTCTTGCCCAAACAGTGTGTGCCATGCTGGAGGCCCGCGTAAGCCACCGTGTAAGGTCGCCATGCCATCTCGCGTAAGTCCCGTTTATGACCGTCGTTCAGATGTCCCCGACGCTCGGATTTTGTCGGATGTCCGTGTTTTGCTGCAGTAAGCGCATTGGAACCACATGTGGCCCTTCCTCCTCCTCGCCCTTCTATTCCCCCTCCTCCTCGTTGTTCTCGTCTCCCTTGTGAGGGGGCGAACTGGCGAATCTGGTCCAAAGCCGGTCCCAAATGTGTTCCAAATCCGGTCCAATTCAGACCCAACTCGGACAGCGCCCGGGGCCGCGTAGGCTCCCATGGAACGGACACCAACTTTTTGTCAATCTTGGCTATACCATCAAAAACGGCTCCCGAACGCAAAGTCACCTACCGGGAACGAGTTCAGGTTTCGGGGCCGCGGATCGAACAACAAAAACATCGGCGGAAGTCTGGGAACTTTCCCCCTGCAGACCGGGGATATCAACCGCAGGCGATTTCTCGCCGTCAATCACGGGGGCGTCCAAGAGGTGGAAGGGGAAGGTGGATTTCATGGCAGAGCCACGGGCCGTCTTGCGGCCATCTTAGGCAGTCGTTGGTGTTTCTTGGTTTTCCTGGGATGGATCTCTTCGGGGCATCTTGGGGTCGTCCTGGGCCTTTCCAGAGCACCCCTGGACTCGGGCACCCCCGATTGTGCCCAAGCTCATTCAATTGTATGTGCAGGTACATACCGCAAATTGTCAATGTAGCTTTTCGGGTTCGCTGGCGTGTAGAAATACAGACATGCACATCTATAAGTTGTCTCTCCCTTTCTCTCTCTTGTGTCTCTCTCTCTCTCTCTCTCTTTCGCCTCTCTCCTTTTAAACTGTAGATACACATACATGTCAGAGTGAGGGGGCCGAACAATCATTCTCTGTCCGTGGGTGCATTGCTGAAGTGGGCTTCCGCGGCGCGGATTCTTGAGCTCGAATTTTCGAAACACTAGCGTTTTTGATCCCCACCGTCCGGCGCGCATCGTATTTTTCCACTCGAAGTGCCCTCCCCGGGGCTCGCACATGGTTTCCCTGCAGGAGAACTCGTGAGGCTCAGACTGAGCCTCCGGCCCCCGAGCCACAGCAGCAACGGCTCCCGCCCGATACCCCCTCACGAGTCGGTGGGCCCCCCCGCTCTCGCACGGGGCTTCCCCGCGCTTTGCCCAAGGATTCGCGCGCTCGCTTAAGGCCTCCTTGCAATTGAGGAAGACGCCGCGCTCCCGCCATCCAGGAATTGCGCTCTCGCCTTAAACGTCTTTGCAGATTTCTCGGGCGTCGCGCTCTCGCCCCAGAGCTCCTGGCGAACTACGCAGGACTCGCGCCTGCGCGACCCGTCCGCTCGGTCCGCCCGTCCGGGTCCGCCCGCCGGACCCACCCGGTGAGGCTAAGGCCCGCAGTCGCACCTCGCTGCGTTTCGCCCGTTCCGATGCCCCTCACTGCCCCTCGCGATACAGCAGTCGGATTTGAAGGCCCCGCCGCTGCCTTCGTGGCCTCGATGCCTTTGGTGGCCCCCTTGTTTGAGCCCCTCGATGCTCTTCGTGGCCGCGCGGTTGCCTCTCGTTGCCCCTTCGCACCTTCGTGGCCCCGATGTAGCTCTTCGTGGCTCTCTCGCTGCCTTCCTTGGCCCCTTTGAAGCCCTCGGTGGACCCCTTCCGTTTGAGGTTTTTCCTGTTCGGGGGCGTCGTCCTCGATCTTCTCCATCATTCCCTTCCCATGTTCCCCTTCCTTCAGACCTCGCTTCACGATTACACAATGTGAATACCACTCTCCTCGCTCCCCTGATGACGTCTGGAAGATATTCGGTCCCCCTCTGCATACTGCTTGCTTACACAGAGGATTCCCGGGAATTGGGTTTTCGTTCTTTTTTGTACGTTGCTCCCGCTGACGCGCTGGCCTTATTCTGGGGCTTCCGCTCGTTCCGAATCGTGCTTCCGCTGCAGCGTTGGCCTCATGTTCGCGCTTCCGCTCGTTCCGAATCGTGTTCCCGCTGCAGCGTTGGCCTCATTTCCGCGCTTCCGCTCGTTCCGAATCGTGCTCCCGCTGCAGCGATGGCGTCATTATTTCAAGCGCCATGCCACGGCATGCAATGCAATGGTATGTGGTGTTCCGTTGTGCGATGCCATGCCTTCAGCTGCAATGCTACGCCATGCTATGCCATGCGACGCTTTGATCTGGAACGCCATGCGATGCCATGTTCGGTTCTGTGCCGCTGTGCGATGCCGTTCTGTGCGTTGCAATGCTTTGTGATGCAATTCTTCACTACGCAACACCATGCCGTGCTATGACATACTACGATATGAGGTGCTCTTCTAAGCCCTGCTATGCCGTGTTCTACGATGCATCGCGCACCCTCTCGGGATCATTGCCCTGCTCGACATCCGACAGTATAAGAGCGAAGAGTCTTAACACGATTGCGGAAAACCGACTCCGGAATAATAATAATAATAATAATAATAGTAATAATAATAGTAATAATAATAGTAATAATAATAATGATAATAATGATAATAATACTACTACTACTAATAATAATAATAATAATGATAATAATAATAATAATAATAATAATACTAATATAATAATCATAATAATAATTTGAGGGAGTTTCTGTGGAACTCACGTCATCCTCACCCCCGGCGCGAAGAGCACGAGCCCAGAGCGGCCGCCGGCACCGTTTCCGGACGGATCCGCTGGATCCGCTGGATCCGCTGGATCCGCTGGATCCGGTGACGAATCCCAAACCGGCGCCCTCGCCTGAGACATCCTCACAAAACGGGCCCCGGGGGGGATGCCCAGAGGAGCCCAGAGCGGCCTCCGGCACCGTTTCCGGACGGATCCGCTGGATCCGCTGGATCCGCTGGATCCGACGAATCCCAAACCGGCGCCCTCGCCTGAGACATCCTCACAAAACGGGCCCCGGGGGGGATGCCCAGAGGAGCCCAGAGCGGCCTCCGGCACCGTTTCCGGACGGATCCGCCGGATCCGCTGGATCCGCTGGATCCGGTGACGAATCCCAAACCGGCGCCCTCGCCTGAGACATCCTCACAAAACGGGCCCCGGGGGGGATGCCCAGAGGAGCCCAGAGCGGCCTCCGGCACCGTTTCGGACGGATCCGCTGGATCCGCTGGATCCGGTGACGAATCCCAAACCGGCGCCCTCGCCTGAGACATCCTCACAAAACGGGCCCCGGGGGGGATGCCCAGAGGAGCCCAGAGCGGCCTCCGGCACCGTTTCCGGACGGATCCGCTGGATCCGCTGGATCCGGTGACGAATCCCAAACCGGCGCCCTCGCCTGAGACATCCTCACAAAACGGGCCCCGGGGGGGATGCCCAGAGGAGCCCAGAGCGGCCTCCGGCACCGTTTCCGGACGGATCCGCTGGATCCGCTGGATCCGCTGGATCCGGTGACGAATCCCAAACCGGCGCCCTCGCCTGAGACATCCTCACAAAACGGGCCCCGGGGGGGATGCCCAGAGGAGCCCAGAGCGGCCTCCGGCACCGTTTCCGGACGGATCCGCTGGATCCGCTGGATCCGCTGGATCCGGTGACGAATCCCAAACCGGCGCCCTCGCCTGAGACATCCTCACAAAACGGGCCCCGGGGGGGATGCCCAGAGGAGCCCAGAGCGGCCTCCGGCACCGTTTCCGGACGGATCCGCTGGATCCGCTGGATCCGCTGGATCCGGTGACGAATCCCAAACCGGCGCCCTCGCCTGAGACATCCTCACAAAACGGGCCCCGGGGGGGATGCCCAGAGGAGCCCAGAGCGGCCTCCGGCACCGTTTCCGGACGGATCCGCTGGATCCGCTGGATCCGGTGACGAATCCCAAACCGGCGCCCTCGCCTGAGACATCCTCACAAAACGGGCCCCGGGGGGGATGCCCAGAGGAGCCCAGAGCGGCCTCCGGCACCGTTTCCGGACGGATCCGCTGGATCCGCTGGATCCGGTGACGAATCCCAAACCGGCGCCCTCGCCTGAGACATCCTCACAAAACGGGCCCCGGGGGGGATGCCCAGAGGAGCCCAGAGCGGCCTCCGGCACCGTTTCCGGACGGATCCGCTGGATCCGCTGGATCCGGTGACGAATCCCAAACCGGCGCCCTCGCCTGAGACATCCTCACAAAACGGGCCCCGGGGGGGATGCCCAGAGGAGCCCAGAGCGGCCTCCGGCACCGTTTCCGGACGGATCCGCTGGATCCGCTGGATCCGCTGGATCCGGTGACGAATCCCAAACCGGCGCCCTCGCCTGAGACATCCTCACAAAACGGGCCCCGGGGGGGATGCCCAGAGGAGCCCAGAGCGGCCTCCGGCACCGTTTCCGGACGGATCCGCTGGATCCGCTGGATCCGGTGACGAATCCCAAACCGGCGCCCTCGCCTGAGACATCCTCACAAAACGGGCCCCGGGGGGGATGCCCAGAGGAGCCCAGAGCGGCCTCCGGCACCGTTTCCGGACGGATCCGCTGGATCCGCTGGATCTGGATCCGACGAATCCCAATCCGGCGCCCTCGCCTGAGACATCCTCACAAAACGGATGCCCAGAGGAGCCCAGAGCGGCCTCCGGCACCGTTTCCGGACGGACGACCTGACTGCATAACACGCCTGGATATGCCGACGGGGGCGAAGGAGGAGGAGGAGGAGGAGGAGGAGGAGGAGGAGGAGGAGGAGGAGGAGGAGGAGGAGGAGGAGGAGGAGGAGAGGAGGAGGAGGAGGAGGAGGAGGAGGGGGAGGGGGCAGGCGAGGGAGCCCCGGCCCTGGGGGAGGGGCCCTGAGGGAGCCCTGATGGGCTTCCGGCACCATGGAGAGGTCCTGTGGGGCGGCCGCCCCTTCTTCTCTCGGTCGTTTCCCTCTCGCCCAGAAGCGCGCGCCCCTTCTTCTATATATACAGAAACTCCCGATCAACCGCAGAGCGGCGGATGTTAATTTGAGGGGGTTTCTGTGGAACTCACGTCATCCTCACCCCCGGCGCGAAGAGCACGAGCCCAGAGCGGCCTCCGGCACCGTTTCCGGACGGATCCGCTGGATCCGCTGGATCCGCTGGATCCGGTGACGAATCCCAAACCGGCGCCCTCGCCTGAGACATCCTCACAAAACGGGCCCCGGGGGGGATGCCCAGAGGAGCCCAGAGCGGCCTCCGGCACCGTTTCCGGACGGATCCGCTGGATCCGCTGGATCCGCTGGATCCGGTGACGAATCCCAAACCGGCGCCCTCGCCTGAGACATCCTCACAAAACGGGCCCCGGGGGGGATGCCCAGAGGAGCCCAGAGCGGCCTCCGGCACCGTTTCCGGACGGATCCGCTGGATCCGCTGGATCCGGTGACGAATCCCAAACCGGCGCCCTCGCCTGAGACATCCTCACAAAACGGGCCCCGGGGGGGATGCCCAGAGGAGCCCAGAGCGGCCTCCGGCACCGTTTCCGGACGGATCCGCTGGATCCGCTGGATCCGGTGACGAATCCCAAACCGGCGCCCTCGCCTGAGACATCCTCACAAAACGGGCCCCGGGGGGGATGCCCAGAGGAGCCCAGAGCGGCCTCCGGCACCGTTTCCGGACGGATCCGCTGGATCCGCTGGATCCGGTGACGAATCCCAAACCGGCGCCCTCGCCTGAGACATCCTCACAAAACGGGCCCCGGGGGGGATGCCCAGAGGAGCCCAGAGCGGCCTCCGGCACCGTTTCCGGACGGATCCGCTGGATCCGGTGACGAATCCCAAACCGGCGCCCTCGCTGAGACATCCTCACAAAACGGGCCCCGGGGAGGTGCCCAGAGGAGCCCAGAGCGGCCTCCGGCACCGTTTCCGGACGGATCCGCTGGATCCGCTGGATCCGGTGACGAATCCCAAACCGGCGCCCTCGCCTGAGACATCCTCACAAAACGGGCCCCGGGGGGGATGCCCAGAGGAGCCCAGAGCGGCCTCCGGCACCGTTTCCGGACGGATCCGCTGGATCCGCTGGATCCGGTGACGAATCCCAAACCGGCGCCCTCGCCTGAGACATCCTCACAAAACGGGCCCCGGGGGGGATGCCCAGAGGAGCCCAGAGCGGCCTCCGGCACCGTTTTCCGACGGATCCGCTGGATCCGCTGGATCCGGTGACGAATCCCAAACCGGCGCCCTCGCCTGAGACATCCTCACAAAACGGTGGATCCGGATGCCCAACGAATCCCAAACCGGCGCCCTCGCCTGAGACATCCTCACAAAACGGGCCCCGGGGGGGATGCCCAGAGGAGCCCAGAGCGGCCTCCGGCACCGTTTCCGGACGGATCCGCTGGATCCGCTGGATCCGGTGACGAATCCCAAACCGGCGCCCTCGCCTGAGACATCCTCACAAAACGGGCCCCGGGGGGGATGCCCAGAGGAGCCCAGAGCGGCCTCCGGCACCGTTTCCGGACGGATCCGCTGGATCAGGTGGTTCCGCCGACGAATCCCAAACCGGCGCCCTCGCCTGAGTCATCTTCACAAAACGGGCCCCGGGGGGGATGCCCAGAGGAGCCCAGAGCGGCCTCCGGCACCGTTTCCGGACGGACGACCTGACTGCATAACACGCCTGGATATGCCGACGGGGGCGAAGGAGGAGGAGGAGGAGGAGGAGGAGGAGGAGGAGGAGGAGGAGGAGGAGGAGGAGGAGGAGGAGGAGGAGGAGGGGGAGGGGGCAGGCGAGGGAGCCCCGGCCCTGGGGGAGGGGCCCTGAGGGAGCCCTCATGGGCTTCCGGCACCATGGAGAGGTCCTGTGGGGCGGCCGCCCCTTCTTCTCTCGGTCGTTTCCCTCTCGCCCAGAAGCGCGCGCCCCTTCTTCTATATATACAGAAACTCCCGATCAACCGCAGAGCGGCGGATGTTAATAAGAATAATAGCAATCATTGTTGATCACCTCCCTCGGCGCACATGGTATGTTTCCCAGTTGGGTGCCCCTGTCGTGGCTCGCACCCGGCTTTTCATCCGGGAGAGTCTTGAGGGTCAAGTTGGCCCTCTGACCCACAAGCTACAACAACAACACCAACAACAGTCATTTGAGAATGATCCCTCCTATCTGCTCGCGTGCCATTCAACATGTATATCCCAAACCCTCGATGCCCGCCCTCTTCGTCTTCGATTGTACCACCTCTGAGGGTATATCTTCCGTACCTACGACGTGTAATTGGTGCAGCTCCTGAAACAGGGCCAGGGAGGATGGATGGGAGGGGGAGGGAGGAGGATGGAGCATGGGATTAGCAGGAGGGAGGCTGGGAACAGAAAACACGTGGCAGAACCAGACGGGCCCATAGGGTGTGTATAGCCTAACGGGCGGGTCGGGAAGTCGTGCCGCAGCGGCCATGTCGAGCAGGCGGGTTGCTGAAGCGTGGATATTGCATGAATCGCGAGGGGAGCTCGAGCGATAGCGCGATTCCGAAGTAAATCGTGAGAAAGGCCAAAGCGAGAGCGCGATGCCTGAGTGTCGAGGGCGCGACTTTTGAGTAATTCGGGAGGAACTCCCACGCGAAAGCCCGATTTCCGCATGACATGTGAGGAAGTCCCGCGCGAAACCGCGAGTTTGGAATACACTCCGAGGAAGTATCCGGCTGGAGCCGTTGTAGGCCAGGGTCCCAGTTTGTGACCATTCGTTTTCCCTTGTAGAATCCGGGTGCGAGCCCTGGGATGAGCACTTTTCTTAAACATCATGTGTCCTGGAGGGGGGGATCCGTACGAGTTATTCTTTAGAAATGAGAGTTCTACCACAACAACAACAACAGCAGCAGCAGCAACAACAACAATCATTTTATAACGGTTCGCTCGTATCTGATTGTGTCTCACTGAATAGGCATATCCCAAACAATGGATACCCGCCATCTTCGTCTTCGGCCGTACCCCTTTGGGGGGCTACATTCTATTCCTGCAACGTGTATTTGGAGAAGCCCCGAACAGGAGAACGTAGGGAAAATGAGAAAGGGAGAGATAATCAAATCGAACAGATCGGAGGACAGGAGGGACGAGGGGAGGGGCAACAGGGAGGGCGGACGACGATTTGCGCCTCGAGTTGCGATTCAGCTCCTGCCATGGTTTGCTCGCAATTCTCGTTTCCGAGATGCCCTGAGCTGATGTGGTGAGGCCATTTTCGCCTGAGACATCTTCGCAACTCTGATCTCGGAGATGCCCTGCCCCAGGGAGACATTCTCGCAACTCTCGATCCCGAGATGCCCTGAGCTGAGGTGGTCAGGCCATCTTCGCTTGAAACGTCCTCCCAACTCTGACCTCGGAGATGCCATGCCCCACGGCCCATGGTCGTCCGGCCACTTTCGCCTGAAACATCCTCGCAACTCTCAGATCCGAGATGCCATGAGCTGAATTAGCCAGGTCACTTTCGCCTGCGACATCCTCGCGTGATACATCTTTAGAGCGTTGACCACATCCCTGTGTTGGATTGGTGCTGTCGCCTGTCACATCCCTTATTTGGATATGGTGTTTGCCGCTCGCGCGCTATCCTTTTCTCTTGTTTGCTCCTCCCCATTTACTCATCCCTCCCTTCCCGAGTCTTTGACTTTGCGACATGTGCGGGTGTGCGTTTATACTTTGCGGAGTTGTTCTAGGCTGCATCCGACTGTGCATCGGACTGTGCGCGCATGTGCGGCAATGCTATTGAAGCCCTTTTCGGAGTCGCATGGGCATGCGCATGCGACTGAACTGCATGTGCGTGCATGTGTGGCCCCTTCCGGACCTCAATGTGAAAGTCAGCGTTTTCTTAGTGAGCGCTATAGATATTAGTCTGGTGTGTCAACCCCACGAGGGGCATGTATGGGGCCACGAAGGGCAGCAATAGTGAACCGAGGGCAGCAACGAGGTCACGGAGGGCCACACTGGGGCTATGATGGCTACGAGGCGTTGAAATCCAACTGCGGTACCGCGAGGAGCAGCGAGACGCATCAAAGCGGGCGACAAGCAATGAGGGGCGATTGCGGGCCTTACAGGCGGGTCGAACGGGCGGACCCGAACGGGCCCGTCGAACGGGCGGGTCGCGAATGCGTGATTCCTGATAATTCGCAAGGAAGTCCCGGGCGAGAGCGCGATTCTTAAGTAGATTGTCGGGAAGTCCAAGGCGAGGGCGTTTATTCCGAATGGCGAGCCGGCGGCGCCTGAGTAAATTGCAAGGATGTCTCAAGCGAGAGCGCGATTGTTCAGTAGATTGCGAGGAAGTCTCAAACGCAGGCGGAGTCCCTGAAAATCGCCAAGACGTGAGTTTGGCATTAATCTTCAGAAAGTCCCAGGCGGGAGCGCGATTCTTAAGCGAATTACTGGGAAGTCCCAAGCGAGAGCGCGAGTCCTGAGTGGCGAGAGCGTGGCGCCTGAGTAAATACGAGGAAGTCTCAGGCGAAAGCGCGATTCCTGGGTAAATTGCTGCAAGGAATATCCAAACGAGAGCGCGATTCGTCAATTCATCGCGAGGAAATATCAGGCGGGGGCCGTTGGTGTTGTAGTTCGGGGGCCAGGGGCGCAGTTTGAGCACCAAGGCATTCTGCATTACAAAACAGGGTGTGAGCCCCAGGAGGGGCACTTCATACTGGAGGGTCTACAATAATTGTTGTGCAGGAGTACGATATCAGCAACAACAGCAGCAACCATTTTAAGACTGTTCGCTCTTATCCGCTCGCGTGCCATGCAACACGCTTATCCCAAAACTTGGATGCCCGCCCTCTTCGTCTTCGAACGTACCCCCTTAGGGGTCCACCTTTCTTACCTGCCACACACAGGGGACGAGAGGACGGACGGAAGGAAACGACAAGGCGGAGGGAGGAGGATGGAACACGAGAGGAATTAGCAGGAGGGGGTCTCGAAGCAGAAAACACTCGGCAGAACCATGCGGGCAGATCGGGCGGGTAGATCCTAGCGGGCGGGTCGGGAAGGCGGGCCCAGGCGGCCAGGTCGAGCAGGCGGGCTGCTGAAGCGTGCGTCCTGCATGAATCGCGAGAAGCTTTCGAGCGACAGCGCGATTTCCAAGTACATCGAGAGGGAATCCACAGCGAGCGCGCGATTCCTGAGTGTCGAGGGCGCGGCTTCTGAATACATCTCGAGGCGGTCCCACGCGAGAGCGCGATTCCTGTATAACTTGTGATGAAGTGCCGCGCGAGAGCGCAATGCTTCGATACAACGTCAGGCGGTAGCCGTTGCGCGACTTGATTTGGCCCATCCTTAGCGGGAGCCTTCCCCTTCGGCCCATCCTTAGCGGTTTTCTTTGGCCAGCCTCGTTCGAGAAAAAACAAAACGTTTACGTGGCCCCACCAAGGCCTTTCGCATCCTGAACGCGCATCCTTATATTGTACGAGCTGGCTGTAGCTATGGACAGAGAAAGGGAACGAGAGAGAGAGAGAGAGATTACGATGGATGTTGACAGATGTGGACGAGGGAAAAGGAGAGAGAGAGAGAGAGATAAAGAACATATTACAGTGGATACCCATGCCAGGAAACACCCTGCTTGCCTCCAGCGTGCCCTGGGTTCCTTGGATTTCGATGGTGATGCCATGTGCCATGGACAACGTGACGTCCCCACACCAAACATCAATGGACCTCCTGGCGTCTCATGGTTGGGTTTCTTGTGGAAGGTTTCTCGTGGCCGAGTTCCCACTGAAAGAGAGAGAGAGAGAGAGAAAGAGGCCTCTGGAATTCCTCTCGGGGTCGCTTTGGATGCCTCCCCGGGGCCTCTTGGAGACCTCTCGAGTGGCGTCATGGGGGCGCTCTGGGTGGGCCTGCGGGGCCTCTTGCAGGACTCTTCGGAGCGCTTCGTGGGAGCCTCCTGCGCATCTGGGGGGCTCGTCGGGGGCACGTTGCTTCTCCTCCTCCTCGTCCTCCGCCTCCGCCTCCGCCTCCTCCGCCTCCGCCTCCGCCTGGGTCTTAGGGGCAATCTGCGGGGGAAAGGCTCCCAAGGTCAGTTCGAGTTCCCCCTCTGTGCCCCCTCTTGGCGGCCTTTGGGACGACCGTCTCGGAGGCCCACCTAGGCTCTCTGAGGGGCATCGTGGGCAGTCTCGGAGCGACGCTGGTGGCCTCTTGGGCCCTGTTGGAGCGTTGGAAGGCCGAAGTGGCGTGAACGCTACAATCCTCCAACCACTTAAGGGAGAAGACACATTTGGCCTCGTTGGGCCCAGCCTTGTGTCCTCGTAGGGCCCTCGTGGGGTGTCTCAAGGGCCTCTGGGGCCTTGGGCCGACGCGAGGCCCTCTTGGACCGTTGGGCCCCTCCTTGAGACCCTCTTCGCTTGGGGCCCTGGGAGTCACGCTGGGATCCCCAGGAAATTCTGCAACTGGAGGTCGGGGCCCCATCACGAGCACTTGACCACTCAACAGGGCGAGCCCGAGGGGACCTGAGGCGCTCCACCCTTCGCGCACGGCACAGTGGCGAGTCCAGATACGGGCGCCGATGAAGAGACCGAGAGAGAGAGAGAGAGAAGAGTGAGAGTGGTAACATGTGGAGACGCAGAGGAGGGACATATATATATATATATATATATATATGTATAGAGAGAGAGAGAACAAACGAGTGAGGCATCAAGCAGAGCGGGCGACGGGGCAGCTAAGGACTCGCAGATTGCCGCTGATCTGGCCGACTCTGCGGCTGCGGGCGATCGAAGGAGCGCTCCCGCGCGGCCCGGCGCGATGCGGCAGGCAGGGCCTGGAAAGTCTGCCTGTTTGATAGAGAGCCCCTCCAGGTCTTAGAGGATTGCAAATCGTGCGGTGGGAGGCGTTTTTTCCCGTTGTCCAGATCGACGTTTTTTTTCATTTGGGAGATATGTGGTTTTCTTGGTCGAGGATATGTTCGCACCTTGGTCGGGTTGGTTCCGTTTTGTATGTCAGTTGTTCTCCCGATCTGGTTGCCAATATTGGGCCGACATTCGACACATTGAAAGCGAATGGAAATAGCGTCCCCAGTGCTTTCAATCATATTCAATCGCTTCGCTCATTCCGCCGGCCCATGTTGCATGATCGCTACTGCTTCGCCGAGGGCCCGGGGCCATTGTGGCGCCGCCGAGGAGGAGGAGGAGGAAGATGAGGATGGGGAAGGGGAGGGGAGGAGGAGGAGAGGATGATAAGGAGAGGAGGAGGATGAGGATAAGTAGGAGGAGGAGGAGGAGGAGGAGGAGGGGGAGGAGGAGGAGGAGGAGGAGGAAGGGGAAGGGGAAGGGGGCGGAGGAGGAAGCCTCTCGTTGGCATCTTGTGTTGCTCTTGGGGCCAAACAGGGTCGTCAAGATGCTTCTGTGGGAGGCCTCTCGGGGTCTTTTGAGAAGCCGTTCGGGGGCGCCTGGGAGGCATTTTTGAATTTCTGGGGCCTCTTTGGGCCTCTTTTGGGTCTCCTGGGGGCCTCCTGGGGCCTCTTGGGGGCCTCTTAGCGGCATCTTGAGGCCTCTTGGGGGCTTCTTGGGGGCCTCTCGGGGCCTCCTGGGGCCCTCTTGGGGCGGAAGGCTAGAGTTTTCGGTTCGTGGTCCCCCTCTTGGGCCCCTCCTGGGGCCGTCGCGGGCCGTCTTGGCGCCTCTTGGGCCGTCTCGGGGCCCTCTTGGGCCCTCTTGGGGCCCTCTTGGAAGCCTCTTGGCCCTCTTGGGGCGCTCTTGGGAGCCTCTTGGGCCGTCTTGGAGCATCGGATGGCCGAAAAGGCGACAAGGCCAAAATCCTTCCAAAACCATGATATATTTATGATTTTGGCCTCTCGGGCTCTCTTGTGAGGCCTCGTGGAGGCCACTTGGAGGCCTCTTGGGCCGTCTTGGGGTCATCATCGGCGTCTTGGAGCGCTCTTTGGGCGTCTCGGGGGCCTCTTGGGCAGTCTTGGGGACCTCTTGGGTCAGAAGGGGGGGTAGTCGATTGCGCTCCTCCCCTCGGAGGCCACGATCCTCGTGAGGGGTGCCGAAAATTTACCTGGTCTGGCATCTCTGATCCGAGTGTCCCTGGGGTGTCCCGGGGGTGTCCCGGGGTACTTTTCGTCCGGGGACCCCCAGGGGCGGCCCCGCGCGCGCGAATTAGAATATTGTTTACCAGTTACCAGAGATCTTAGCACGCCCTTGGCCCGTTGGGCCGGCGAATTTAAGTTCCAAGTCATCCCCCCACCCTTCACCTCTCTAAACCCCACGTTCCCCCTTTCTCATCGCCCCTCTGACCCCCCCTCTGACCTTGCCTCTCGCTCCATATTTCTGTCTAGTCAACTGAGGAGTGTTTGTGACTGATGGGGGAGTTAACGTCAGACTGGTTGGTCGTGACGAGTCGCTTCCCACTGCTTGAGCAGCCCTGAGTTTTGACCACCACGGTCTGTCTTTGAGACTCACGCCGCGACCGCCGACTCCCAAAGTTGTGTACAAGCGTGGTTTGTTCGCGAGGCCTTCGAACGTGCTCGGCTTTTTGTTGGGCCTCCGGAGGCCTCTCATCACCTCTTGGGACCTCGGGGCGCTTCTGGTGGAGTTCTAATGGGCACGCGAAGACAAAGTCAGGCCTGCCAGCGGCGCCACCAGGGGATATCGTTTCCTCCGATGGGCTCAGAGACCCAGCAAGCCCACTGGAAGCACCTTGAAGCGAGGGGCTCGGCTGGCGGACGAGGCTGTACGGACAAGTCGGTGACAAGTCGGTAACCGAGAGTTGCCACGAGTCACGTCAGTGTCGCCAGGTGAGGGCACTCCCGCTTGCTCGCAGACAGGGTATCGGCATTGCAGTGTTGCGATGCATATGCAATCCGACCGATGTGTAAGATCGAGGTCGGTGCGGGGAGGGTACCCTAGGGTTCTTCGTGCTTGCTGGATGTACTGATGCATCCTGGGGAGGGTACCCTTGGATGTTCTGTTCGTTTTGGCTGGAGGAGGGTCTCATGTTCTTGGGGGATATTCTTCTGGCCTAGATCTGGCTATATAATGAAGGCCTTGCGGCCGGTGCCTCCGACCCAGAAGGACGACGACGACGACCACGACGACACCGACAACGACGAGCCCCACAAAGTTCGGGATAGGGGCCGACATGTATCCCCCGTTATAGTGGTCGTGTGCCCTTGTGCGTCCCATTTGATACCGCCCTATCCTTCAGCCGAAGCAGCTCGCTCCCAGCGGGAATCCCTGCAGAAGCCGCCCGGCCCGGCGCCGTCCGCCCACGCTTTGCGCCGCCCGCCCCGTGACCACGCCAGAGCGAAGTGGAGCCGAAGAGGCACCCTTGTGCGGGCTCCTGTTCTGCGCCACGCTACAGCGGAAGTCCACGCCAAGACACGGGTTTCTTGTGGAGGCTTCTTGTGGTCGAGTTCCTACTGCAGCCATCGGCGGCGAACAAAGGGGGGGAAGCGAGAGGGGGCGGGACTTCTCAGAAGACTCGGAAGCCCCCCAGCCCTCCGAGGACTGCGCATTCCCCGACGACGCAGACAGTTTCTCGGAAGGCCGGAGGGCTCCTGAGGAGCCTCGCCGCCTTCTGAGAAGGCCTTCTCCTACTCACTTCCCCCACGAGCTCGCCTGCGATACCCAGGCATCCGACGATGTGCTTTTGTTCACTGCGCAACCCCAGAGGTCCCGACCCCTTCCCCAGGGGTGTTCTGTCCTCGTCCTGGACATTTGTTGATGGTCCTGGGGCCCACTCACAGGCCCCATGGGCCGAAATCTAAGAAGAATGACCGGATTCATACAACAAACCTGTCGTCGGAGATTTGGGCTTGCAAGACGATCACAATGATGACGACGAGCAACGAATGCCGCCATCGTTTTGAATGGACGTCGTGTTGGGAATTTCGTTGATGGTCATTGCTGTCTGCCTGCTCGGTGACAAGCTACCCAAGCAGGCCAAACCACCACTTCGTAATCTGCATGTTGGTGAGGCATTTTTGCCGACGGCCCCACGGCTCTGGTAACCACCAGTAGGGTTATCAAACAGCTGGCGATTACGAAATTCGGGCTCACATGTTGATACTTCCATTTGTTTTTGTTCACACTGCGACCCGCCCCAAGACCCCCGACGTCGTGCACTTTTTACCACGTCGACCCCCCGAATTGTTGACGTTTCGCGTATCCCCACCAGCCCATCCAGAAACGATGTTCAGGGGAGTTGAGGTGATCAGGGAAGTCGGGGAGCATGCAGAATAACAAAGGGCGGGGGAAGCTGTCACAGACCCCGAGAGGGGGAGGATGGAAGAGGAATCGTCGTCGTCGTCGTCGTCGTCGTCGTCGTCGTCGGAGGAGGAGGAGGAGGAGGGAGGAGGAGGAGGAGGAGGAGGAGGAGGAGGAGGAGAATAAGGAGGATATGGAGTAGGGCGAGGACGAGGAGGACGAGAAGGAGGAGAAGGAGCAGAGGGAGGAGAAGGAGGAGAAGGAGGAGAAGGAGGAGGAGGGGGAGGAGGAGGAGGAGGGAGGAAGAGGAAGAGGTGGTTGAGGAAGAGGAAGAGGAAGAGGACGGCGAACCGAAGAGCCAGAAGCGTCTTGAATGCCTTTTCGGAAATCCTCTTGAGGCTTCTTGGGGGTCTCTTGGGAGCCTCTTGGAGGGCTTTTGGGGCGCCTTGGGGCATCTTGGGCGCCTCTTGGGACCTTCTTGAGGCGCTCTAGGGAGCCTTCGGGGCGTTCTTGGGGCCATCTTGGAGGGAGTCGATCAAACAAGAGGGGAGCTCCAATTAGCCTCCCCCCTCGGGAGCCCCATAAATCGCCTCTTGGGCCCCTCTTGGAGCGCTCTTGGGCGCTTTGGGGGCCGTCTTGGGGCTCTCTTGGGCCTCTCGTGGGGCCCTTTTGGGCCATCTTGGAGCTATCTTGAGGCCTCGGATGTCCATCGGAAGCGAAAAGGCGAGAAAGCAACACACATTGTTTTTTCCTTAGGTTTTGGGACGATTTGGGCCTCGTCGGGGCCTCCTTAGGGAGCTCTTTGGCCACTTGGAGCCGTCTTGGGATCGTCTTGGGGCCTCTTGGAGCATCTTGGGAGCCATCGTGAGCGATCTTGCGCTATCTTGAGCCATCTTGGAGCTCATCTTGGGCTCTCTAAGGCGCTTTTGAAGCCATCTTTGGCCATCTTGGACGCTCCAACGCGCCGCGGCCCCCCCCGTCCAGGTCCAGGGGAGGGGGTAGGGGGAGGGGTAAACCCCTCCCCCAGGGGGAAGAGGGAGGGGTGGAAGAGGATCTGTTCTAGACCACCTACGCCCAGAGGGCTGGTGGGATTAGGTCGGGCAAGTCCCCCTATTGGCGGATTTTGGAGGAAAGATACACAATAGTCAAGACATATTTCAAAATGAACAAAAAATGCTGGGAAATCCGTCCCTGCATTATTTGTTGTATCATTCTGGGCTATTCCACCAGCGCCCCAGCCATCGTGCCCGCGGCCGCGGCGGCTCAGCGCATGTGCGGAGCAGCCTGCCGACCGCGCGGGGTGGACTCTGCGCGGCCCGCCGCAGCGCGGCCGCAGGCGCCTGGCCCACATGGCCGACGCGGATGGCGCCCAGGAGGGGGCGGATTACCGCGAGAGGATCGCCAGGCTCCAGGCCTCCTAAGTGAGCCACGTGCCCAGACCCCCTCGCGCTGAGAAGAAATCACGACGGAAGGTTTTTCACCACCTTTCGGACTCCGGGGGCCCTCGCCAGGCCCCGGGACCGTCAAAAAACGATTCAGGATGCGAAACCGGCCCCGGGAAAGCGGTCCAGACCTCTGGGGGTTGCTGACGCTTAGCCATAGGGTTGCGCCTCAGAATCCATATCGCGAGGGCGTGGATACGGACACGTTCGCCGCTGGTGAGAGTAGATGGGTTAGATAGTAAAGTCACGGAAGTTTCCGCTCGTTCTGTTTTGAATGTGTATCGTTGGGCAGTGCCAAGTAGCGCGAGGACCGCGCCCAAGAGCGCCCAATAGCCCCGAATAGCGCCCAAACGGCGCCTGACAACGTTCAGGGATGCCATCTGAGGGAGATGCATCACGTCCGCTACTGGGCGCCATTGGGGCGACCATGATCGATGCATCCGCGATGCTGCACGATGCGTGTCGTTTGTTGTCTGTTTGTTTCGTTGTTTCGTTGTTGTTATCCTACGCTGGTAACAGTCAGCGGTCGTTACCTGGCCCCCCCCCCACGGGTCAGGGTAACCATCGTAGGTAACGGGGGTAGCCTTGGACCCCCCTCACACACACGCACACACAAAGACAAACACAACCACGAACAACGCGAAAACACAAAGACGAAGACAAACATAAAAACAAGCACAAACACAAACTCACGCACTTTCACATTCACATTCACACGCACACATGCTGTGGTGCCCAGCCGCAAACTATGGCGATCGCAGCGCACCCGCCCCCTGCCCCGACCTGCCTTATCCCGCCCAGGCTTTACCGTTACCCGTCCCCCATCCCAGGAAGGACAAAGAAGGGGGAACCCTTTCTGGGGCCACAAAACGTGTGAGAGGTGTGCCGAAATGGGTGCGGCGCCGCCACAGAAGCGCGTGAGTAGTGTACCGAAGTGCGTGCGGCGCCGCCGCGTGAACTGTCTCATTGTGGTCTTTGGTAGGGCTCCCCATGGGCCAATGGGGACAGAAGCGTGTAAGAGGTGTGCAGCACCGCCTTGCGAACTTTCCCACTTGGGCTTTCGGTGGGGCTCCGGATGGGGCCACGAAGAGTGTGAGGGGTGCGCCGACATGGGCACGCTGAGGGCAGAGGCACGGATGGGAGGAGGGAGGGAGGAGGAGGATCGAGGAGGAGGATCTAGGAGGAGGAGGAGGAGGTGGTGCAGGAGAGAGGAGGAGCAGGATGATAAGGAGAGAGGAGGAGGAGTGAGGAGGAGGAGGCGGAGGAGGAGGAGGAGGAGGAGGAGGATGGGGAGAGAGGAACTAACACCACAGGATGGTCGGAAAACACAGTCACATGGAGCCCGATGTTCTCCACGTCGATGTCGTGGATGCATCGCCGACGTCGACGATGCGGCGCGATCCTCCGACACCATCTACTCGGACCCCTTTTGGGAAGCCTCGACAGGCTCTCGGACAAGCTGTGCGTGCTCCATGCGGGGCTCGACCAGGACTCGAGCCTATGGTTAGAAGGAGGCTGAAGATAGGAAGGCAGAGACGAAGAGGGAGGAGGAGGATGAGATGCATCGAAAGAAAACATTGATGAGGTCGATGAAGAAAACGGGAAGAGGAGGAGGAGGAGGAGGAGGAACACGAAGAGGAAGAGAAGGAGCGCAGGCGGACGGTAGGGTGGTCGAGGAGGGAAACGATGGCTTTTTGCGGAAGTCAGCGATGGGATGAAAGCAGACGGTAGGCGGCAGGCGCCAGTGGGCGTTTCAAGCTGACCGCGTTGCTCTTGATCAGGGCCCCCCTTGCTTCTCTTCTTCTTCTTCTTCTTCTTCTTCCAACCCGGCTCCCACTACCGTTCCTCATCTGTGCTTCCCTCTTGCCTCTTCCTTTTTTTGGGGCGAAACACATGCCCGTATCCGCGGCCTCACGGTCCGGGCCCTGGGACCGCGAACCCGCGCGGAGCGTATCGTGCGACCGCGCATCCGCGGAACCGCGCCCCGCAATTCTTTCCGCGAGGGCGTGACTACGGATACATTCGCCGCTTGCGACTCGTCTCCTCATCCCTCTCTCCTGCCTGCCTCCTGCCTGCTCTCATCCCCACCTCCCTCCCCTCCCCTCCCCTCCCTCCTCAATTCTCCCCTATCCCCCCCCCTGTCCTCAATCCTTCTCTCCTCTACTCTTCCCTCTTCTCGTCTCCTCTTCTGTCCCCTCCCCCTCCTCGATCCTCAATCCTCCCCTCTCCGCCTCCCTGCTCCCTCATCCTCCCGCCCTCACCCCCGGGCCCCACACGCCAAGGATAGGAACACGCGCTTCGAGCACTTGCAGGGGAAGATGCGGCAGCTGGACGAGAAGGTGTGCGCGTCCCAGGACTCGGCGGCGAGCGAGAGGGGGGAAGTGAGAAGGAAAAGGCCTGGCCAGAAGATTCGGAAGCCCCCCGGGCCTTCCGAGAAGTCTTCGGAGCCTTCCCCGAGGACACAACAAAAGCTCCTCAGGAGGCGCGAGGCCTCCTGAGAAGTCCCGCCGCCTTCTGAGAAGGCCTGGTCCTTCTCACTTACAGTCAACCATGATAGTAAGGATGGGCGGCCTTCCCAAGGGTACCCTTGCATCCTTGCCTCCTCGGTGCATCCTTGGCCACTTCCGTTGGCCTCGCGCCGCTCGAATGCTTCGAAATGGGTTTCCAAGGGCCTTGCATCCTTACCGCGCATCCTTATTATCCTGGTCGACTGTAACCCCCCCCTCGCCTCGCCGCCCGAGGACTCCACGGGCAAGAAGTTCTCGGTGCTGAAGGGGCAGCTCCTCGCGTTCCAGTCGGACCTCGACGAGGAGAGGCCGCGGCGGACCGCGCGCCGAGAGGTTCGAGTAGGGGGATCGACCACAGAACTGCTCTGGTCCCCATCGGTTCTTCGACGAGCACGTCGATTTTAGAATTCCGAGTATTTGTCTCAGGGTTCGACGGGGAGATTCATTTTTGGGGGGGGATCGATCATGTGGTCGATCCCCTGCTCGAAGAGAGGAGGCCAGCGCCAGCGAGGGGGGGGGGGGGGGGGGCGACCGTCCGGGGTGGGGGAGGGGGGCACAACGCGCCGCTTCTCGAGGACGCGCGGTCGCACAGATCCACGCGCGTGGATTCGCGATTGGCGACGGGCCCCGCCTCTGTTCGAAGGAGGAAATCCTCCTCCTCCTCCTCCTCCTCAAACCGCATAAGCGTGAACGTTTGGCGCTAGACCTTGGCCTAGACCCAGGGAGGGGCCTGGCCAGGATCCGAGACCCCGACGTCACCCGAAAAAGAAAACACGGCATAGACACAAATCACCGCCCACCAAGCCACCCAACCCAACCCTAAGGCCTCGGTTTGCCATCCATTTCCAGTGGGGGGGGGGTCGGGGAACATGGAGAAAAATACATGTGGAGCCCGTACCCCCCTCCCCAGACCCGAAATTTGGGTCTTCGGGTTTAGTTGCGGCGGTCTGGTGGTAGGTAGTGAATAAACTTGTGGCGCTCCGCGCGGTTTTCTTGGCTCCGCGCTGATCCCCCCCCCGGCGGCGCCTCCGGCGCCGCCCCTGGCGCGCTCTGCGCGCCAGGGAGGAGGTCCGGCGCGGATCCGAGAAATCTGGTTATGCCGCCGATTCTTCTTCTATGTATGCAACATCGTGGCGCGCCGTCGCCAAAAATCGGGTGGCACGGGCCACGGGCCTCGTGTTTCGGAGGGACCCCTGCCCGACCAGGCCCACGGATCTGCAATCCAAGTTCGTGTGCGCCCGGCTCGTCGGAACAATCTTCTCCCCTCTCCCCAGATCATTGGATACTGATTTTTTTCGGTCGCGATCGGTAGCGACCGATCGGCACTCCAAATCGGTCGCGACCGATCGCGACTGATCCCCAAATCGGTCGCGATGGGTCGCCACCCATCGCGACCGATCGATCGCGACCGATTTTGAAGCAACTCGGTCGCGACCGATGCCGAAAGTCAAAGCAAACTCGGTAGCGACCGACCTCGTCGGTCGCGACTGGAAAATTCCAGTGTCCAACGATCAGGGCTCCCCTTCCTCCCCCTTTTCCCAGCTTCCGGGTTCAGTCAAGATCTGGATGAATTGCCCCATAGGTGTATGATCCGATCCTCCTCATCCTCCCCCTCCCCCTTGCCCTCCTTTCCGCCTCCCCCTCCTCTGTCGCCTCCTCTGCTTCCTCCCTCCACTTTTCATCCTTCCAGGTTACCACATCTGCTGCATGCAGCTGGCTTCCTCCCCGCCGCCGGGCGCACTCCTCCATGCCTGGGGCGCCTCTGGCGACAGCAGGCGCTGGGCAAGGCAGCTATACGTAATGAGCGGATTCGCCAGCCCATCCTTTTCTATGATCCCCTTCCCGTCCGACCCCAGGAGGAGGAGGAGGAGGAGGA
>CAUYUJ010021481.1:301975-349054 GCA_963575745.1 Prorocentrum cordatum
GATCCGCGTGGGACGTACCTCCGCTGGGCCTCCCAGGAGCCCACGAAAGTGGCGACAGTTGCGCAGATCGCAGCCCCCAGGGCACCGCGAGGTCCCGAGGTGATCCGCGTGGGACCCACCTCCGCTGGGCCTCCCAGGAACCCACGAAAGTGGCGACACTTGCGCAGATCGCAGCCGGAGGAGGAGGAGGAGGAGGACGAGGAGGAGGAGGAGGAGGAGGACGAGGAGGAGGAGGAGGAGGAGGAGGAGGAGGAGGAGGAGGAGGAGGAGGAGGAGGAGGAGCCATCCTTTTCTGTCACCCCCCTCCCCTCCGACCCGAGAGGAGCGCTCCTGCCGCGAGAGGCTCGCCCAGGAGCTCTCGGGGCGGGGCGCCAACCGCCGGGCACCTGCACCGCCTGCCGCACCCGTCCGGGCCCTGCCCAGCGGGGCGCCCTGGACCGGGGCGTGCACGCCGCGCGCCCCCGAGAGGCCCGGAGAGGGCGCGGGCACTCGGCCCTGGACCCAGGGAGGGGCCTGGCCAGGATCCGAGGCCCCCCACGTCATGATTCTGGCACGACATTCGAGGAAGAATGATGCACGGCGTGGAGCTCCCCACATGTGCATCCATTCGCATGGACCTGTCCGCCGTGAGTGTCTGGGCGCAAGGTGTTCGAATAGAAACGGGCTTGTGCATGGACGGTCTGGGAATGAATCGAACTGCGAATGGATTGGAGTGTGAATGAGTCTCAGAAGTACGAGCGCGTCTCTGTCTGGGGCCTCCTGGGGCCTCCTGAAACCTCCTGCGGCTTCCTTGGGCCTCCTGGAGCCTCTTGGGGCCCCCTGGAGCCTCTTGGGGCTTCCTGTGGCCTCCTGAAGCCTCCTGGGGCCTCGCGCGGCGTCCTGTGGCCTCCTGGAGCCTCCTGGGACCTCCTAGGGAGGATTCGTGCCCCAGGAGAGGCTCAATCTATAGGAACAGACGCACATCAAACATTGCAATCTATAGGAACACACGTAAAACACCAAGGACTCGTGCCCAGGGGAGGCCCAATATGTAGGAACATACGTTAAAACATTTTTGGATTGGATACACAGGAGAGGACAATGTATAGAACCATAACTTCAAGGATTCGTGTTCCAAGTGAGGCCCGATCTATAGGAGCATGAGGAAAACACGTGGGATTGGAGCCACTACTGTGGCCTTCTGAGGCCTCCTGCTCCTGGGGCCTCTCGGGGCCTCCTATTGCCTTCCAGGGCCTCCTGGTGCCTCCTGGCGCTTCCTGTGGCCTCCTGGTGCCTCCTGTGGCCTCCTGAGGCCTCCTTGAGCATCCTGGAGCCTAGTGAGGCCTCCTGGAGCTTCCTGGGATCTCCTGGAGCCTCTTGGGACATCCTGTGGCCTCTTGAGTCTTCATGTGGCCTCCTGATGCCTCCTGGGCCCTCCTGTGGCCTCCTGGGGCGCCTGGAGCCTGCTGGAGCCTCCCGTGGCCTCCTGGGGAGAATCTGTGCCCACGAGTCTGGCCACCAAACATGCAAACCGATCGAGACATCCTCAACATCTGGCCCCCCTCCCTTCGGGGGCGAAAATGAGCGCCTCGTTCGAGACATCCTCCAAATCTGCTCCGAAAGCGGAGGATGTTGGACATGCAAACAGGCAAACTGCTCGAGACATCCCCGCCATTTTGACGCGAACGGAAGCCGTGAGCCCCCTGGCGGCCCCCTTTGGGGGTGCTCAAACCCGCGCCTTCCTCGAGACATCCGGAGAATTTGCTCCGCCATCATCATCATCATCATCATCATCATCATCATCATCATCATCATCATCATCATCATCATCATCATCAGCAGCAGCAGCAGCAGCAGCAGCAGCAGCAGCAGCATCATCAGCATCATCAGCATCATCAGTATCACCAGCATCATCAGCATCATCAGCATCAGCAGCAGCATCAGCATCAGCATCAGCATCAGCATCAGCATCATCATCGTCATCATCATCATCATCAGCATCATCATTAGCATTATCATTATCATTATCATTATCATTATCATCATCATTATCATTATCATTGTCATGTTCATCATCGTCATCATCATCATCATTCTCATCAGCATCAGCATCATCATCAGCAGCATCCGCATCATCAGCAGCATCAGCATCACAGGGATATGGATAATACCATACCATAACCAAGCAGCTAGCATAACGTAACAGAGCATTGCAAACATATCATAACGCACGATACAATAACATACCATACCATACTTATCGTCACCAGTTGGCATCATCATACGCTGAGTGCATCATCGTACTCTGAGTAGAATGGGGAATAAGGGGGAGGAGGGGACGAGGAGGAGTGAGGTCCGAGGCGTCTAAGTAAAAACAAGAATCCCATCTTAGGACATCGGGAGACATCCCCCCAATCTGGGCGCGCACGGGCCTGTGATACCCCCTGGCGCCCCCCTTGAGACAGCTGAAACCAGCACCACGCTTGAGTCTGATTAAGTCTGAGTAAGAGTGAGTGAGAGTATGATTGAGTCTGAGTAAGGCATGGTGCTGAGCGATGGAATGCTGCGATGAGCGATGAGAGAGTCTAGGTCTGAGTGATGGATGCACCTAGGCGATGAGTGAGTCTGAGTGAGAAAGAGCGAGTCAGAGCACGAGTGAGTCTGAGGCATGTGCTAGTCTGAGCGATGAGTAGGGTGTGAGTGTGACTGTCCTTCCGGCGCGGTGAAGGTAATGATTATGCATTGCGTGGAGCTCACCATATGCGCATCTATTCGCATAGACCTGCCCGCCGTGAGTCTAGGCGCAAGACTTGTCGAAGATAAGCGGGCTTGATTTGTGACGGTTTGGTCATGAATCTCACTTCGAACATATTGGAGCGTGAATGAGTCTCGGTTGTACGAGTGCGTCTTTGCGCATGGGCGTGGGGCCTCCTGGGGGCCTCCAGAAACCTCCTGGGCCTTCCTGGGGCCTCCAGGAGCCTTTTGGGGACTCCTGGGACCTCTTGGGCCTTCGAGTGTCCTCCTGAGGCCTCTTGGAGCCTCGCGTGGCCTCCCGGGGCTTCCTGGGACCTCCCAGGGGGGATTCGCGCCCCAGGAGAAGCCCGAATTGTAGGAACAGACGTACGTAAAACATTGCGGATTGGAGCCACAGGAGAAGGGCAGTCTATAGGAGCGCGCGCAGAGCACCAAGGACTCGTGCCAGCCCCGATCTATAGGAACAGACGTAAAACATTTAGGATGATATACACAGGAGAAGGACAAACTATGGAAACATACGTAGAACTCCAAGGATTCGTGCTCCAGGTGGGGCCCAAGAGCAAGAGCCACTCCTGTTGCCTTTCTGAGGCTTCCCGTGGCCTCCTGGGGCCTCCCGTGGCTTCCTGAGGCCTCCTGGAGCTTCATGGGGCCTCCCGGAGCCTCTTGGGACACCTGTGGCCTCTTGAATCTTCGTGTGGCCTCCTGATGTCTCCTGGGACCTCATGTGGCCTCCTGGGGCCTGCTGGGGCCTCCCGTTGCGTCCCGGGGAGAATACGCGCCCACGAGTCTGGCCACCAAAACAGGCAAACCGATCGAGACATCCTCAACATCTGCGCCCCCTGAGGGGCGACTATGAGCGCCTCGCTCGAGACATCCTCCATATCTGCTCCGAAAGAGGAGGATGTTTGGGGACCAACACAGGCAAACCGCCTGAGACATCCCCGCCAGTTGGGCGCGAACGGAGGCCGTGCAATGCCCCTGGCGGACCCCCCCTAGGAGGCGCCTCGCACGAGACATCCTCAAAATCTGCTCCGACAACGGAGGTTGTTGGGGACCGAAACAGGCAAACCGCTTGAGAAATCCCCACCATTTGGGCGCGAACGGAGGCCGTGCAATACCCCTGGCGGCCCCCTTTAGGAGTGCTAAAACCAGCAAGCCGCTCGAGACATCCTCATCATCTGCGCATCGTGATCATCATCATCATCATCATCATCATCATCATCATCATCATCATCATCATCATCATCATCATCATCATCATCATCATCATCACCATCATCATCATCATCATCATCATCATCATCAACATCATCATCATCATCATCATCATCATCATCATCGTCATCATCATCAGCAGCAGCATCATCATCATCAGCAGCATGATCGTGACGATCATCATCATCATCATCATCATCATCATCATCATCATCATCATCATCAGCAGCAGCAGCAGCAGCAGCAGCATCATCATCATCATCATCATCTCCGTAGCCATTGTGGCTCAAGCTGTTTCTCCATTTCTCTCGCAGGCGCCCACGTGCAGCGGTCAGCGGCGCGCGATTGGGGGATGAGCAATGGCGACGGGGGGCTGCCCACTGGCGCGAGGGCGGGGCGGCCCATCAGGCGTGGCAGCGCGCTGCGCAGGCAGGAGGAGGACGAGGTTGGCGCTTCGGCGGCCCGCCGACGGGCGCGGGCGCGACGCCTCCTAGCTGTCGTGGCGGCGGTCGGCAAGGCGGCCAGCGGCGGTCCAGGCTCCCGGCAGGACCGTGAGGCTGCTGCGCGCCCTGCCTTGCGCTTGGCCGCCTCGGGATGCCGCGCCCCAGGCGCGGCGCGTCGGCGGCGGCGGGGCGCCGCGTGGCATGCGCAGATGGCCCCTGCGGGCGGATCCGCGCGCGCGTCCGCAGAGGGCATCTGGCGGGCCGCGGCAGGGCCCCGCTTGGGACGGCAGCCCGCGACCCCCTGTGGTGCTCGACGGGGCGCTCGGCCATGCCACGCACGGGATCGTCGAGGAAAACGTCGGCGATGCGGAGCCGGCCGAGCCCTTCCGGGCGGCGATTGCCGCGGCGCGCAAGGCTCGCTCTGCGGCGGCGCTCGTCGCGCTTCTGCGGGAGCGGCGCCGCGTGGAGCTGTGCCCGCGGCGGCGCCACGCCTGTCTCACCCCTTCCACCCCCACGTTGGAGATCGTCCGTGAGGGTCTCGACGACGACGTGGATGGTGAGCGCGGGTCCGAGGAGGAGGAGGATGCGCTGCACGGCGCTGCAGTCGATGCAGCGGACGGGCTCGACGACGATTCCAGCGACGTCGTCGACGGAGAGGAGCTCGGCGACGGGATCGACGACGCCCTCGACGACGTCGGCAACGAGACGCTCGAGAAGCCGGCGCGTACCTGCGGTGGGTCAGCACCCCCGCGGAAGCCCTCAGGGATCTGCTGGAGGCGCGAGCAGGCACAGGCGGGTCGCCGACGCCGTTTGCGCGCAGGCGCGCCCAGATCACTGCCGTCGGTCGCGACGAGTTCGACCGCGAGGTGCTGCTGGCGGGGTTGGGATTCGTCGTGGAAGGGCGTGTGGATATCGGCCCTTGCTCGGAGCCGAGTGCGGCTAGCCCGACGGCGCCGCGCGGCTCCGCGGATATGGGGCAGCACATGCAGGTCAGGGACGCGTGCGGCGATAGCAGCGGTCGAGGCTTCTTGGCTGCGGGCGATCTCTTAGAGGCGGCGGCAGCCTCTCGGATGGCCCTCGTCGCGGCCAGCTCTCTCCTCGGGGCGCCACTCGAGACGCCCCGGGCAACGGCCGCGTGGCGGGCCAGGTATCTCGCCGTTTCTTTCTTTCTGCCTGGCCTGCCTTCAGCTCCGCTTCAATCTTCGGCGCCCTGCGGCTCGGGACCCAGCGGCCCGACGAGTGCTGCGTCGCAGCTGCTCGTGTCGCAGGCGGGTCCGAGGATCGCGAATGCCTGCGCCGAGCTGCTGCCTCTGGGGGGGAGGGGCCCCGCGGCGTAGGCTGTACCCAGCGGGGCTCGGCGCGCGCCAGGGTTCACTCACTCCCGGCCCTCTTGGGCAGTATCTTGCGCTTGGCGCCGCCCGTCGGCTCGCTGCAGAGTGGGCGCAGCGACGCGTCGGCGGGCCATGGCGTGCTTGCATGGCCGCCCGATGTTCGGTGCAAGCTTTCTGTCTGGCGCCTGGCGCCGTCTGATCCCAATGTAGCTGCTGGCGCGCGTGTGCGCGACGGCGACGCCTTCCCGTCAGTCGTGACGTGGAGGGCGAACCAGTAGCGTAGGTCCGCCCGCGCTCGGGGTCGTTCTCCGCTGACCTGAGCCGCAACCACGTCAGTTTTTCGGGCCTGGGCCAGGACGGGGTTGCTTCTCAGGTGCGGTGTGCAGCTTGCTGCGTACCCGCCCGTTGCAGCCGTAGCTTTGCTAGCTGCCGCGCGTGCTGAGTCGCTCTGGCTGCCGCGAGCCGTTGATCGCTTGCCTCGGCTGAGGCGGTTGATTCCTTTCGGCACTCGAGCGAATTTGCAAAAGTGCGCCAGGGCGCACGAGACCCAGCGTTGCTTCCGAAGGGCCATAGAAAAACGCCTCGGTCCATTGGGCAGTACGAGCTGGGAGCTCCTGGCTTCATTCGGCGCGTGGACCATCATCATCAACATTCGCATTATCACCATCATCATCATACCCATCCATCATTCAGTATCACCATCATACTCACACCATACTCTCACCATATCATGGCCATCATCATGACAATCATCATCATGGTCTAGTGCAGAGAGGGAGGAGGTGGTAGGTGGTCCGGCGCGGTTGGATAATAACAAGAGCACCACCCTTTGGTTATGGGGAACAAGAACCCCATCTTAGGATATGGGGGACAACAAATGCCACAAACATTAATTTTTGGCGCTCCGCGTGGGTTTCTTGGATCCGCGCCGAGCCCCCCAGCGGCGCCTCCGACGCCGCCCCTGGTGCGTTTCGCGCGCTGGGGAGGGTGGCCCAGCGCGGATCCGACAAATCAACGCGGAGCGCCAAAACATGTACGTTTACATCGTTTTGTTGTTTTAACAACGTGGCCCCGGAGGTTTAAACCTATCCCGCAGGACCAGCTGTTCATTCTATGGTCCCGGGGACCGGCGAGGGCCCCCAAAGGCAAAACATGGCGAAGGGAGTCTTCGGAGGGGGCTGGGACTAGGATACATCTGGCCCGCAGCGTTCTGGAACGCTCTCGGAGCTTTTCGGAGCGGTCCGAGAAGGCCGCGGCTTCCGACACATCCTCCAGAGCCGCGGGATCTCAGAGATTCTCAAGTGTTTCTCACCCGATGCACAATCCTCGTCCTAGGTCCTAGCTTCGTCTTAGAACCACTTCGCCGGACATTCGGCATGCGAGGGGGTCTGGGGGATCGCTGCCGGTGCGCGGCCCGTGACCTCCAAAAGGACAAGCAGGAGGAGATCGCGCGGGTGGACGAGGCCCTGCAGGCTGTCGTGGGCGAGGAGCATGCAGTCTCAGGGCTCGGGGCGATTCCTCCGATTCGACTCGATTCCAGTTCGATGGTTTCCGAATCCAGTCCGATTCGACCTGGGATTCCGATCCGGGATCCGATTTCTCAACGGATGACCGCTTAGCCTGCCCATTTCTGCCGACTCGACTTTTCCCGGCTCGGCTGTCGATTCCGCCGATCCGATGCAGTTCGATCGCCGATCCGACTTATCGATTCGATGTTGAGTTCTCCTGCAGTAAAGCGCCAATACAAGGACCACGTGAGGCTTTGGTCGAAGCAGAAAAAATGCCACAAACATAAACTGTTGGCGCTTCGCGCGGATTTCCTGGATCCGCGCTGGCCCCCCCTGGCGGCGCCTCCGGCGCCGCCCCTGGCGTGCTCCGCGCGCCAGGGAGGGGGGTCCAGCGCAGATCCAAGAAATCCGCGCCGTGCTCCAAAAGTGTATGATTATAATGTTTGTTCGTATTCTATTTGGAGGGCCTCAGGTCTTCGGCCAGCACCTCAGACCTAGGTCGCGGAGTCCATTCGTGGCGCCGAGGCCTAGTGTGGCCGGAAGCGCCACTTCGATCCTCATGTAACGCTCTTCCTCGCAGTGCCATGGCTGTCTCCGTCTCCGCGGCCTCGCGGGCCGGGCCCCGGGGCCGCGACCCTGCGGACACGGGCCGCTCTTGTCTCGGAGGCTGCCAGAAGGGTTCGTTGGACAAGGTTGGTTTCGCTGGACTCGAGGTCCCTCCAGCCCAGCCTGAGGCGCCCCAGCAGCCGTCGGAATCACCCTTCTTGAACCAAACCTTCTCGCCGTCCTCGATTGTCATTGGATGCCCCGCGCGGAACGTGTCGGTGCGATCGCGTACATCCGCGGCATCGCGCCCCGAAATCCAGACCGTGAGAGGGAGAGCTCGCCGCGCGTGAGGCCAGCCTCGCGGCCGAGCAGGAGGCGCGCCGGGAGTCGGAAGCGAGGGTGCTGCAGACGTTCGAGGCGAAGACGCGCGGCATCCGGGAAGAGATGCAGGCGAACGGTCGCCTCCGGATGGACCTCTGGGGCGGCAAGGGGGCAGTGGTGCAGGGGGAGACGAGGTGTACCTCTACCAACGCTCGTCCTGGAGAGCTCTCGTCGCTGCGACTGGCTTTTCCTCGGCGTGCTGGTCAGAGCGCGCCAGGGGGGAGGAGAGGTCCAGGAAGTAGCGTTCTTGGTGCTTGGTCGTTCCCCAGGCGAACGGTCGCCTCCAGATGAGGGCCGCCCAAAAAAATACGGGGTCGTCGGCGCCGACATTGGCGCGTACGCTGCCCGCGTAAGGTCGCGCGTCAGCGCCCTCGTCTCCAATGTGGCGTGCCGCGCGCGCGGCCCGCGCAAGCCGCCGCGTCAGGTCGCTGCGTCATCTCGCGCAAGACCCGTCTTCGATCGCCGCTCAGATGAACACCAGGGGCGCAGAGAGGGGCGGACTGGCACCAGGATGGGGAGTACTGAGGGTGGCCCGCGGGGTCGCGAAGAGAGGTCGCCGCGCCTCGCGCGTCGCGGTCTGAGCCGGCGCGGGTGCCCTCCTGCCGGGGGGGGGGCGGCGCGGGGGCCCCGTGGCGCGAGGAGGATCGCGCGTCGCACGTCGCGGGGTGCGGTGCGCCACGCTGGGGGACCTGTAGAAGCACGGGTATCGTTCTGGAGAGGTCTCGCCACCACCGATGGGCTGTCCTCGACGCTCTTCGTCAGAGCGCACCTTGCGGGAGAAGTGTTCAGGGCGTAGCGGTATCAGTGCCGAGTCGTTCCCCAGGAGAGGGCGGGATCGCCAGGCCTGTTCGGGAGGACGATGACGAAGACGAGGAGGAGGAGGACGAGGACGAGGACGACGACGACGACGACGACGACGACGACGAGACACCGGCGGCCTTCCCTGGCGCTTTTCATTCCTCTTCTGCGTCCTGGAAATTCCTCGTCGCCACGACGGCTGGACCCGCTTCAGCAGGTCGGGCAGGAAGGACCCCTGGGAGAGGTCTGGAGGCCGGCTTTGAGCGGATCGGGCCCTCCCGGAGGAAGCGCTGCTGTCTCGATTTGCCCTCCTCCGACTGGCAAGGCTCGAGTAGGGGATCGACTACAGAAAGGATGTATAGCCCAGGCTTGATTTGTCCGTCGGATGGGCGAGAGAAAGAGACGTAGCATGCTCCATCTGTTCGTCGATCCGGCGAGAAGGGCAAATCTGGGGTAGGTCAATCCTGTGGTCGATCCCAGAGCCCCCACAAAAGCCCGGTCGCGGACAGACAGCTATCCCAGGTATATAGTCCAGGATGGCCTCAACAGGCCCCCCGACCGGGGCGGCGTCATCACCTCAACCCTGGGGAGCGGAGCGCCCCAGGCGCACCGCCCACAGTGGTTCGGGGTGCTGAGACCGGCCCCGGCTACTCGGGGAGCCCGTTGAGGCCAGCTGGGGCTGCCTGGGGGAGCTACCACCTCCGGCCCACATGGCCAATCCGTTCCCCTTTTCGGCTGCAACTCCTGGGAGGTCAGATTCTGATTTTGCCCTGGTCCAAAGTCCAGCTGAATCCGTTTGATTCCCGCTTAATCCGGCTTACTACCGCTTTATCCCGCTTAATCCGGCTCAATCCCGCTTAGTCCGAGGCTCACTCAGGCGTAGCAGTCCCCCAGTGGGGTTAATCCTCCTTCATCCTCCGGACGAAGACCTCCCAGCAGTTGCCTCCTAACCCCTTCTGCTCACCTCAGGACAACGAGGCGAATCTGCGGAGGTATCTGGAGGTCGACATCCCCAAGCTCTACGAGAGCCTCAAGGAGGAGGTCGGCAGTCGGGAGGCGATGGAGCAGCGGATGCTGAGGAAGGCTATGGAGGAGGTGACCCAGTTGCAGGGCGCGGTTCTTGCAGAGAAGAAGGAGCGAGAGGACACAGAGGAGGCGATGCTCAGGATGTCGTCGGCGTCACCCCAACATGCTAATACTATGTGTGCGTCGCCTCTGCATGGACGACGCGCGCACCTAGAATTCTTACAGTCTATGTATCGTGGCGGGCGCTTCCTGGCCACACCGCTCGGGAAACGATCTACTACAAGATGAGTATACTATATGTGCGTGTCGGACACGCGTCTACAAGGAGGACATACGGTACTATAATGTCTCTGTTCGTCCCATGTCCGAGGAGAATGGCACGCCCATACCGACACCCGTCCCCTCGTCTCTTCGGGCCTGGGGGCCCCCATCGACGCTGCTGGAGTCGCCTCGGACTCCTGGCCAGAGCCCCTCCTGGGAGAGCCCCAGGGAGGAGTCGTAGCAGGTGTCGCCCTGCCCCCATACAGGATGATGGAGGAGGTGGTGGCGAAGATGCAGGGCGAGATCGCGGCAGAGCGGCGCGAGCGGGAGAGGACCGAGGAGAGGCTCCAGAGCCTGCTCAGCGACACCTGCGAGAAGCTGCAGAGTGCGTCCCATAGCCTGTAGCAGCTGCGCCCAAGAGGTCGCCCAGGGTGCCCCTGGCCCCTGGCCCCCGGCAACATCTGGACATCCTGCACTCCTCCTCCATCCACCCTATAGAACGGCGTCCGCTCGGCAAGTTGCCGCACGGCCCGGTGCATGTTGCCGAGCTGAGTTCTCGGCCCATCGCGGGCGTCCTTGCGGATTGCGCAAAACGCGCAGCCTTCTGGCGCCCTCAGTGTGCTCGATGTCTAGGACAGACCGGGGCTTGCAATCTCGGAAAAAAAACGATCCCAATGCATGCGCAGGGGGTCGGTTGGGATCGCTCTTCCTCTTCCTGTCTCATGCCAGATCCCCTCCTTCAATCTCCTTCGTTCCTCCTCCTCTTCCTCCTCCTTTCTCCATCTGTTCTTCCTGTCTACGGAACTCTTCGCTATCCACTCCCCCGCACGTGACGGCAGGGCGGGCCAGGCACTCAACATCTTGCACGCTGGCATGTGCAAGAATTGCACGGAGGGATGGGGGGGGTCAGCATGGGGTCTCTCGCCTCAGTGCCGCGCACATCTGTGTCTGCGACCAGTACAGGGATGGAAGGGGGGTCGTTTTCAAAGGGGAGCTCTAACCTGAGCGCCGCGCACATTCTTGCTGAAAGCTTGCAGCCGTGACGATGATGGAGCGGTGCCATTTTCGAAACGGAGCTCTTGCATTGCGCCTGGCATGTCCATCTACAGGAGTATTCAAGAATAGTACAACATATGATGGTGATGATTGTTCGTGCTCGTTTGACTATTCTGTCTTGATGGTTTTGACTGTCTACATTTTTCCTGCGGGAACCCGCCTGCAGGAGGACACGCCCGATCTAATTCTCACTTTGTCCTAAGTCTTGCCACAGTTAAAAGGGGGAGGGCGGCTCCCTTCTCAAGAAGGGGCTCTCACCTGTGCGCCGCGCACGTTCGTCTCAAGATGTTTGCAGCAGTTGCAGGGCATGGAGAGCTGCTCCGTCTTCAAATTACACCATCAGACATCTTTATAAAACGCGCCGACTTTCATGGACTCCAGATTCCGCTCAAGAAAATCAAGATTCTGGGCCGGACCCTGGGCGTTTGCTCGGAGTTCTTTGGTTTCACACAGCTTTCGTATGTGTATATATATATAGATAGATATATGTATGGCCTTGTGCTATTGGTTAAGATCACGCTTCAGATGATGGATGCTCAGTTTCTCAGCGTAAAATTGTCTTAGCTCTAGGCAAGGGTGTAGTCATCTGGCCTCTAGCCTCAGCTCTGCGCAGATTTGTCGTACGAGTTCATCGCTGCAGGGATGAAGGACGGTTCCTTGTTGTGATGGGGCCCTCGCTGCAGACTTCCTTTCCAACGACTCGAATGTTGACGTAGCAGCCCCACGGATGGGGGGAGGTTCGTTTTCAAAATGGGGTTCCCGCTTCCCCGAAGTTCAAAGTCAGAAGGGTAACATGGTGCAGCGTGCTCGTATGCGTGTGCTTGAATGTCCGACGCCTTGTGCATCCTGCGGCCAGGGTCGGCGAGGAGTAGGGGGAGGGTATGAAGGCGGGGAGTTAGGGGAGGCGGAAGAAGAGATGAAGGAGGATTTCGGGGACCTTCTGACCCGGGTCATTGCAAATCCGTGTCAGTCAGACTTTGCAATATCTTGCAAGATCTTGCAGGATCCTTCACGCTAGCCTGGGTCAATGCAGCCCTGGCCTTGCAGGATCATGCAAGGTCTTGCGCCCTGGCTGACTCCCGTTTGCATTGACCCGGATCTCAAGGCTTCCGAGGATGGAGGCTCCCGAGGATGGGAGCAAACGCAGGACCTCCTCCAGAGTCTGCGCTTAGTGATCCTGTTGTGCGTGTGAATGAGGGGCTGTCCTTCTCCATTGTTATCCCTACTAGCTGTTTTTACTTGTACCCCCTCCTCATCCTTTTTCCCCTCCCTGGGGGCCTGACGGGAGGAAGACCGGAGTAGTTGGAGGTGAGATAACGAGGGATCGGAGAGAGGCAGAGGGAGGAAGGATTAGGAGGTACGATGTGGGAGGAGAAGAAGGAGGGAGGAGAGGGAAGGGAACAGGAGGGAGCAGGAGGGAGAAAGTGGGAGAAGGATGGAGGAGAGAAAAGTGAGCAGGACGGAGCAGGGATATGGAGGGGGGGAGGAGGCATGAGGGGAATGAGGCGGCGGTCGAAGCCCCTCCGGTGAGGACCCGGCCCGCCTCCATCGAGCTGCTCGAGACGCTTCGGGACGCGGGGTCAAGCTTTCTCTCGTCAAGTTGCAACTCCTGGGAGGTTGGTCGAGTCTTGCTCCGGCCTGGTGCAGCCTGGCCAGCCTGGTCCAGCCTTGCTCTTCAGGGGAGGAAGAGGAGAAAGAGGAGGAGGAGGAGGAGGAGGAGGAGGAGGACCAGAGTAAACCAAAGAGTCACCAAAGATGTTGGGATAAACCCTCCCCCCAAGCTCCCTCTTCATAGGCCCATACAACAGTTCTCTTCCACAAAGGGACCTGCCTCGTTGGGAGACAACCGTTTGAAGACCCTGAAGCATGCCGAAACAATATGTTCGGCATTACTACGCCACGGGTAAACCTGACTGGTGCGTTTTGACGATCTTGAGTCGTGCTAGAACGCCATTCCTGGGACTCCACTGCGAATCATCGTAACTGTTGCGCGCTCATAATCGTGAATCCTTCCAAAACAAAATTTCTGGTACGCCGATCATGGGAATCCGTGAAACTTTCACCAATTCTGAGAACGAAAGTGCGCGGCGCTAAGGCGAGAGCCACATTTTGAAATAGAACCGCCTTCAGTCCGGGAAGCTCTTGCCAATTCTGAAAACAAATGTGCGCGGCGCGAAGGCGAGAGCCACTTTTTGAAAACCACCCGCCGTCCATCCGTGAAACGCTTGTAACTACTGAACACGAAAGGCAAGTCACTCAGGCGAGAGCCACATTTTGAAAACCACCAGCCGTCAATCCGCAAAACTCTCGTAACTTTTGAAAGCGAATATGCGCGGCGCTAAGGCGAGAGCAACATTTTGAACACCATCCGCCCTCCATGTGTGAAACTGTTGCTAAGTTCTATGCTCCAGGTTCATCAATAGTGGGGACATATCAGGCGAAACGCCCGGCCCGCCCTAAAAAAATAGCCTCGTGGTGCGACAGGGAGGGATTGTTTATCAGAAGCAGGACTGGAGGAGGAGGAGGAGGAGGAGGACGAGGAGGAGGAGGAGGAGGAGACACGTCGAAGACACTTCCCGAGGCGACTGGGGTCGCGTGGAGGAGAGGAGGGGAGGGGGAGCACGCCGCGGCCCCACGGCCGCGCCCTCGCCTGCGGGCACCGCGATTCGCGCGGGCCTGCCCCACAGGCGACGGCCCTTCTCGCACAGACAGTCACAATGCCCACGCCACCACTGCCCGTCCGCGCCCTCTTTGGCGTCCCTTCTCGCACGGAGGCCGCCACTGCCCTCGCAGCGTCATTCTCGCACGAGCTGGCAGCGTCCGCAGACGGCTGCCACTGCCCTCGCCGAGGGTGGGGTCCACGGCAGCGGCGGGGTGTGTAGGGTTGGTAGCAGAGAACCCCGCCGTTTGCCGCACCCGCTCCTTGGCGCTCCGCGTCTCAGCGCTTGGCTGGGCGCTCCCTTCGTTTTGCGCGGGCCGTGATGTACGGCCTATGCAGCAGCACCCTCTGCTGGTGCTCTGCCTCAGCCTCGCGTGTGGGCCTCGACTGGTACGGCAGCCACTTGCTGGCGACGACCCGCCGAGCTGCCCACATCGTCTGGCTGATCCCTCTCCCGCACTCCTTCTCGCACGCGCTGCTCCCAGCGCTGTAGCTGACGATATTGGGCTTTAGCTTCGCCTGCCCCTTCTCGCACGTTTTGGTCTAAACGCTGTAGCTGATGGTGTTGGGCTCTACCTTCGCCTCCCACTTCTCGCACGCGCTACTCCCAGCGCTGTAGCTGACGACATTGGGCTCTAGCTTCGCCTGCCCCTTCTCGCACGAGGAGGGGGGGGAGGAGGAGGAGGAGGAGGAGGAGGAGGAGGAGGAGGAGGAGGAGGAGGAGGAGGACCCCGTAGACGGGCAACCGGCGATGTAGCTAACGGCGATGTAGGTTTTAGTATTGTAGGTGAGGCTGGCTCGCGTGCTGGCGGCAGTGGCTTCGGGGGAACCGTGTCTCGCAGGTGCGACCTGCATGAAAAGCAACCTTGTTTGCATGTATTATTGGATTTCCTACGGACTCATAATATCGCGCCGTTGATGGTTACACGGCGACGCGGATAACGGCGACGCAGGAAAACGATTGAAGGAAAGCGCTGGTGGCGGCCGAGTTGTTTGTAGGAAAGCGTGGCTCGTGCATTCCTACATTTCGCGGTGTCGTTTTCGCTCGATACATTCGCAAATGTTACATGTAGGAAACGATGCTTCGTGATTTCCTACATTTCGTTTTGCGTGGGTGCTGCGTCGCAACGACGTCCGAGTTCAAACGAGCGCGCGCGATAGTTGCACGTGCGGCGCGCGCACGGCTTTGACGCCTGTAAGCGTTCGGGAACACTTGAACAAGGATGTTGGAGCTTGTTGTCGTCAAGATGGAAAGTAAGTGCGCCATGGCACCGAATTCATCGAGTTTACACTGCGAGCGGGCGCTCTTAAACATCAGACTATCAACCTCGCCGTTAAGCAACATCGCCGTTTGCTCGGCTCTGGGAGGAGGAGGAGGAGGGGGAGGAGGAGGAGGAGGAGGAGGAGAAAGAGGAGGGAAGAGGGAGTCGGAAATGGGGAGGAGGGAACGGAGGAAACAGGAAGGAGGGAGGGGGGAAGAGGGAGGAGGGAGGAGGAACGAGGGAGGAGGGAGGAGGGATGAGGGAGGAGGAGCACTCACCCTGCCAGGTCGATTTTCTTTTTTTCCTGCTACAGGCCAGTCGCAAACAGCTATGGCCGAGTTCACCCTCCTTTGGGGTGGCCAGGCGGGCCTCGACCTGCCTTGTGGAAGCCGAGGGCTGTGCCCGCGAGGCGAGTGGCCCCTCCAGGCCCACGAACGCCGCCCAGGGGACGGCCGTGGGCCAGGTCGGGCCTAGTCCGAGTCACCTGAACTCGCAAGCAAACGCGACTGTGTGGCCTCGCTTCTGCGTGGGCGAGGAACACGGTGCTGCACTGGCGGCGGCGGCCGCTTCGACCCAAGTCGAGTTGCCACTTGCTCTCGCTGCTGTCGCTGCTGCTTCTGAATCTCGGCGGTGTTGTACCGCTCTGGTGCTGACATGGTGGCACTCGCCGTGGGGTGCTTGCCAGCGAAAAGTCTGTTGATGCGCCCCTTGTTTCGGGGGGGACTGCCTGGGCATTTGCCAGGCAGAGCTCTGATCACATACTGGGTGTAGCGCCCACAAACAAGACAGAAAAGTATGGGCGCGTCTGGAAAGCCGGCAATTGCCATCTCGTGCGATGCACGGATGGCCTCCAGTCCCTTCCTGAAGGCGCTCTCGAGTGGTCGGCAAGCTTGCTGCTGGCGGGCCACTGCTGCTTCATAAGATCGGGCAAACGTAAAACAGGCCGAGCACCTGTAAGGTACAGGCCCGTCGAGAACCTCCCAAGCGCGCACCACACCACAGCCCTGTACCTTAGAGGGCAGCAGGGCTCTCTCGCTCTTGTGCCTACTCTTCTGGCAAAGGGCGAGCACTCTCGGTGCAAAGACGGCCACAGCTCTGGCGGCCTCGACAGTGCGCTGCAACTCCTGCAGCGCTGCTGGGTTAAAAGTGGGGTGGCAGGCATAGGCCGCTATGGCTGTGGCGTCGGCTGCCGCATTGATTCCAGCTGCTAGCTTGGCCTCTCCAGCCAGAGCTTCGTTATCTTGATGACTCTTTATCTTGATGGCCTGCTGCAAATAGTGTCTACTGTCTTGAGCAAGCGCAAGCTTGTGCAGGCCAGAATACTTTAACTTACTATTGAGTCTAATTGGCAGAGGCCTAGCATGCTGATCGAGGACCGCTTTGCAGTCCACCCAAGTCTTAGAGGGCTTCGTGAGGGCCTCTTGGAGCACCAGGAAGCCCACGTGTTCCCCAGCCTGGGAAGTCTGAGGGGGGATTAGCGCCCACAGCTCCGTAAAATGAGGCCTCTGGGGCCCCGTCAGTACTGTAAGCCACTACCGAAAACGTCGCTCTGTCTAACTCCGCAATTCCTGTCTTGGTGCACGACCCGTCATTCCCCGTGAGCCCTCCGAAGTCGTGTACCGTGTCTGGCTGACCGTCATGTCTCACGAATCGTGCAATGGGGTCTTGGCTTGGCAGCGGAAAATCATCGTGCTGCTCCCCTGGGTGCTCGAAAACTCCGTAGCAGTACAGGGGGCTGTTCTCTGGCGCCTCCAGCGTAGCTCGTAGCACTTCTGGCGGCAGAAACTCAGTCCTGAGGGCTTCCACCTCTGGGTGCTGGCAGCGATAGAGGCGATGGTGGAGGGTGTCCCCGAAGGCCTGGCACAACGGACAAACGCTAGGCACGTCATTTCCTAATTAAGAAAGCTTTTTCTTCGGTCCACCACCCCTGGACCACCGGCGTTTGAAGAATTGCCTTGAACCTAGGCGCAAGCTTCCTGCTTTTCGGGGAAAGCAAGGAACGAACAATGTCAAAACAGGCTCTCTTAAGGGGGGTTGGGCTGGGGATACTTCTAGTGGCTAGCATTCCCATTTCCTTTGACATCCTCGGTGCAGCTGGTCGGAAAGCAGGGGCGGCGAAATGTCGGTGAGCTTGATCGTCCTGCCGAAATGATCCCGCAGGGTGAAAGCTGACGTAAAGCACCAGCCAAGTCTGTGAAGAGCGAGTGCTGCCGCGCTGAGAGGTCATCGCACGGCGTTATAACGCGAGTGTCCTACTGGCTGAATAGTCTGAAGTATCTCCTTGAGTTCCAGAAGCCCCATGGTCCCTGGGGTCGCAAACTTGCCGAGCGCGGCGTGCCAAACTTCCTGGGCCCACCTGGGGACAGGCCCCAGGGCCCAACGATCGGCCCTGGACCCCGTGACGGCAAAGGCCGCGCTCCTGGATTTCTTGGACGAACAGGGCGTGATTTGGGCCAACTCCAAGGACTGCAAACGATACATGGATTTGCTGCTGAGCCCGTCAATAGCAGCCCCAAAAGCCCCAGTGGGCAAGAGGCCCGTCGTGACAGTTTTCCGACATCTTTGACCAGCGGTGACAGTGAGCCTACGCAGGCGTTGGCCTCGGACCACGGCAGTCCTCAGCCTGACCTTGCGCTTGGCAGCTGATCCGTAGCAACCGAAGGACTTGCCAGCCGTGCAATCGCATCCTACATTGGTGGCTACCGCCTGGAGCTTGCCCCCCGTCTTCCCGAGGGCGGAGGTCAGAAGCCTGACTAACGACACCGGCGACGCAACGACAGCTCCTTTGTGAACAGCACTCTTGGCCTCTAGGTCTATCTCGATGAGACGGGCAACCTCCTTGGCAGCACTTATAAAATGCTTGGGGGCCTAGGCCGCGGCGCCGTGGCAAGTGATGGACAAGCCGCCCAGATAGAAATCGAAATAGACTGCCGAGTGCAGCGGTGTGACTCGGAGGAAGGCCTGGAAACTGCATATTCTAACATAGAGAATGCAGAGCGAACAGCCAGCCACGACGCCGTTGGTCGCTGCAAGCGGCCGTGCCACACAACGCCTGCACGCTATGTGGCGCCAGGAGCCGTAACCTGCAAGGTGAAAAGGCGAGCAGCGTCTTAGGGAAATTCAAATCAAGCGCGCGCGCTCGAAGCTTGCCCCTCTTGAAACGCTCAAAGAAAGCTTCCATGTCCCAGGATGCTCCAGCCGATGCCCCTCCTCCAGCAACGGCTCCTTCCACTTTGAGACTCTGCCGCCATGCTACGTCTATGCGGGATCTTCCTGCCCCGCAAGCCAACCAGGAGTAGTCGCGCTTGGCAATCCAGTCCTGCGCGAAAGGCAGGCGCATCTTGCCGAGTATTCTGTGCATCATGGGAATCTACTTATGGGTCTGTAGCCACCTTGAGCGGTCCTAAGGGGCGCCACGAGGACTCATTGGAGTTGCCCAGGGAGCTCACCAAGGACCTCCGAAACGTAAATAGTTCTGGCGAAGGCCTCCAGGGCCTCTTCAGATAACACGCTAAGGTGCCGCATGGGGAACCCGTCGAGCGAGACTGCAGACGCCTTGCCGTAGCTCTTAGAGAGGTCCCTGAGCGCGTCCGCGGTGGGGGCCCCGATGGGCTCGTGGAGGTCGCTGTCCCGATGAAGAGGCTCAGCAGCAGGGTCCCGAAACTTACCAAACTTGGCCCTGTAGGTGTCCAAGGTGCTCTGCATGGAGGCCGTGAGCTTGCCCTCAATCACATTTGTGTCAGGCTCCCACTTGGTGCGCTCTTTTATGGACTTGCGTGCAGCTTTGGCCCCCTTGTCGAGGGCATTGTCAACCCACTCCTTCCAGGACCTGGCTGTGGCTGACCTCGCAACTGAGAGAACTTGCTTGGCGATCATATCTGGCCTCGCCTTGAACGTGTGCAGCTGCGCAATGGTAGCTGCTATCTTGTCACCGCCGTAGGGGGCCCCTCTGATGGCAGCAAGCATCGGCTTAAGATAGCGTTGAATGTCTGCAAGAAGCGCGTGCGTACTCTCATGCTGCATCACGCGCTGCGGTGTGGCGCTCACTAACCGTGAAACGAGGTCGTAGACAGCCGGCCTGGTGGTCCTGCCTATCCCCGTTCTCTTCGTCCAATCCTCCTTCTCCTCGAGTAATCTTGGCGGGCTCAGAAGTCTGGCAGCAATCCAGCTTGACGCTGACGGGAGGAGGCCGTGCTGCTTGTTGGCTTTATCCTGTTTAATGACTGGCCTACGTATGGTCTGCGGGGCACGTCCTCTGAGACCTGGCTTGAGTAACTTGCCCCCCGTGCGCTGGGCGATCTCCTGCTCCGCAGCGTCGGCCCAGCGCGCGTAGGCCACGGCGAAGCCATCGCGCGGCACTGACTTGGGCTGTCTACCTATATCAGAAATCAGGGTACCTAAGAGTTCAGTCACCTCGCTCCAGGAAGCGTTACTGGGGTGGGTGATATCCCCATCCTCCTCATTCTTGTCAAACGAGGAGGGGGGGAGGGAATGGTAGGAAATTGAAGGGCCCAGACCTCTCCGAAGGCGGGAGGCAGGTCCAAGACAACGGGGAAGTGCGGCTTGGCATCCCGCTCGAAATCGACATCGATAGCTCCCACTGCATTAGCGAGTTGCTGTTCGACAGTGAACATATATATATATATATAGATATTACTGCGTTGCTCGCTGTGCATGTGCCCATCGAGCACGTTGGTGCAAACGGCTGACCTTTGATAAAGGCGCAGTACTCCGAGTACTCAAGCTGGTTTTGAGTAAGATTGAAGCCGCCTGCAATGGTGTACTGCATCCGGGAAACCTTGACCATTTCAGACACGGCCTCCAGGATCGCGACGTTTTCTGGCGAGAAGCCCTGACTCACGTGCCCGTAGAGAGACATGCAGAGGATGCCCGAGGTCTGGGTGAATTCCACAACGACTCCGAGGACTCGATGAGGTACCAAAATTCCTTCAGGTGGCCCCACGGGTTCCTCCAAGGTGTAGCATCCAAGATGGTCGGCAACGAAGATAGCGAGCCCATCTGACGCACCTATCTCCCCTGCACCACTCGCAGAGGGGGGCAACATTGGTAGTGGCAACTGACGGGGCCCAAAGACTCTTCCAGCCGTGCCGTATGGCCCAATCCGAGGCCTCGGCGATACTTAAATCCAAGACGAGGTGAACCTCCTGCGCAAACAAAACCTTGGTGGGACCCCACGCAAGCTCCAGGAGGCGCCTCTTGAGGGTTCCCCAAGAGGGCTCGTTAAAGGTCTCAAAGCGGGCGCGCCCTCGAAGGAAGGGATGGCGGGAGGAGGAAATAGCCTTCCCTGCAGCGGCTGCCGCTGGGAATGGCCCGTGCAAAGCTGGCTGATCGTCAGCCTCAGTTGAGGCAGCACTGGTGGTCGCCGTGACACTGCACTTCGCCGATGCTGCCCTGGTTCCCGTAGTAGAGATGGCCGTCACCCATGCGGTGCATGACCTCGGCCTGAGCCAGGCCCCTTGCCTGGCTGGGTGGCGAGCTGCCGAGCGGCAGCTGTCTGCTGGTCCTGGCACTTGGCCCTCGCTTCCCGCAGTGCCTCGAGCTCTTCCTTCGGCGCGTGCTCGGCGAGAGCCTACATCCCTGTCTTGAAACATTCTGAATCGAACATGGGGGTGTCTGCAATCGATGCCGATAGCTGTGGCGCACTGCTGGCTTTCTCCGGCGGCGCCCCCACCATGTTGGACATCTCTTCGATGAGCGTCTGGAACTCTGCGTTGCCAGCGAACTTCGTCTTGGCCTCGGCGATCTTGGCCTTGGATGCCTTTGTGAACTCCGCGAGCGAGCCTGGACCATCATCTGGCGCCGTGTCCACCCAGACCGTCTTGGCGTCCTGCTCTTCGCGCTTCTGATCCTCCTGGGCCAGCTCGAGCCTCTGCTGCTGCTCTTGCATGGCCTTGTCGTTGGCTTCGAGCTGCGCTTGCAGCTCCTCCTTGGCCTTGTGCAATTCTGAAATCTGCTTCTTGATCTTGTCAACCTTCCCGGCTGCCCGCTGCGCGCGTGTGTGGCACCGCGCCACGCGCTGCGCTGGCGGCAGGTTGGCCGCCTGCGTGGCTCGAGCCGCCACCAAGTCGGCCCTTGCCTGCCCTGCTGCAGCTCGGCGGCCACGTCTGGCATGATAGTCGGGTCCAACTGCTGGTATGTGTTGACGAGCAGCTCAAGTTGAACAATCCTCTTGTCGTATGAATCGGCACCCTCTGCGGCCTGAGTGGCCGCTGCGTCCTTGCCCTTGCCTGTGACGCGGGAGCCTTTGCCGTTGCTTGGCGGTGTGCAAGAGGCTGGTACGCTCGCCGCCTTCGACTGGGTCGTGGCGGCAGCTGCTGTGATGTTGGCCGTGACCTGCCTGGCGATGGCGTCCAATTGCTGTTGCGTGAGCCCTGGCTGACAAGCTCCTCCCACGCCTCCATCGCCACCGCCGTCCTTGCCGCCCCCTTTTCGGCTGAGGCCGCTGCGCTGGGACTTGCTGTTGTTGGGCTTCTCATAGTAGAGGCCGCAAGTGTGACACCAGTGCTTACTGCTAGCAATTGGAGTCCAAGAGCGAGGGCCGCATTTCTCGCACTGAACCCACGAGCGCCCAGCAGTCGGCGCCATGGTTGCGCGTGTTCTGGAATGGTGGCTGGATGCAGGACTCGCGGCGCCAGGCGGCTCCCGCGAGGATCGAGCGATATCGGCCACGTAGGCCTAAAGAGAAGCGCCAACGGGTGAGGCTATGCCGCCTGCCTGCGTGGCGCGAGCACGTTGGTCACTGTACCATCTCGAGAAGATGGCAACTTGAGCCAAAATGGCTACGGACCAAGTCGATTTTCTGGTTCTCGAGGGGCTGTGGCGCACCCGCCGGTTGTTGCGGGTGTTTGCGACCGGCGAGGGTCTGGTCTCGAGGCAGTTGTTTCCATTCGGGGGGTGTTTTGCGCAAAGGGAGTTTTGCCCACCCTCGACGGTCTGTCACTCCTCCTCCTCCTCCTCCTCCTCCTCCTCTGCCTCATTCTCCCTCTCCTTCTTCTCCTCCTCCTCCTCCTCATCATCTTCCTCCTCTCTCTCCTCCCCGTCCTGCTCCATCCCGCTCCTCCTCTTTCTCCTCTCTCCCTCCCCGCCTCCCCCCTCCTTCCCCCCGTCCCTCATTCCAGTTTGCGCTGTACTTCCTCTCCCCAAGTTTACCTAGTGCCTGGTGGTCGTTCCAACAGAGGCGTTCAAGAAGTTGTCACCTGATGCAGAGATCTGGGGGAGGAGGGGGAGGATGAGGAGGGCGTTCAAAGATGGAGGAAGAGAGGTGGTGATGATGATGGTGATGGTGATGAGTCGTGCTGAGTTTTTAAGCACGAGAGAGGCCAGGCTCTTGTCAGATTTGGTCCAGCGCGTTCTATCATGTTACCCGTTTCGAAACACTGCCATACAATGTCCACCATGTGAAAAAAGGGCCCCCTCCACGCAACGACTATTTTTTCGAATCGTGGTGGTTGTCGTTCAGCCGATATTCACAGCGCTTGTTCAGTATACCACCCTGAACTGGGATCCGTTTGTTTGATTATAAAATGTTTGACTACTATAGATCCCCCTTTGTGACACGTCAAGTCTCCTATGTGTCCTCAGGGTGTGCCCCCTGTGCTCCCATGGTTCGTGTTGATTCCGCGCGAACATGACAAAAGACATGCCGTACTCGCTTATAGACGTACATATTGTGTACACGCATTTTCAAACACATGAATGACGCGCGTCTTGTGACATACAATGTCGATGTGGACGAACGCATCGGGTAAATATATGATACGGGTGGCACATCGTTTAACCTAAACTACACACAGTACGAATTCTTAGTTCTCCTGCTATAGTCGTGCATTGCATGCGTCACTAACCAACAGTACACCACAAACTGCTCTATGGGTGTGCAAACACAAATTGTTTGGACGAGTTGATATTTCGTTAGTTTGCGATGCAACTTGTTAGTATTTGCGGGCGCGGTTCAAACCAGCATGCGATGCAGGTGGTATGTTCCCATTCGTTGCACAGTTTCTACACCACCTATGACATTGAGACTTCGGTCACGCATTCATAACTCGTCTTCGTCCATGCATGGCTGGGCGCATCGAATGGTTTTACAAGTTCATTCAAGTACTTGGTTTTGATGTATTATACCTATGTCTACGATGTATTGACCTGTCTAGGTCGAGCTGGGGTTTGGAATGGTCCGCAGTGGTGCCTCAGGAAGTGGCGCTGCAAACCCCCATACTTGATGTTGCTATTGGCAACGACGTCGGAGATGGTGACGAGGGCGATGATGATGATGATGCTGGTGGTGATGATGATGATGATGATGATGATGATGATGATGATGATGATGCTGATGCTGATGCTGATGCTGATGACTGGTGATAGGTATGATGATGATGATGGTAATGGTCATGGTGATGATTATGGTGCTGGTGCTTATGGAGAAGACGATGACGATGCTGGTAGTATGGTGGGGATGGTGACGGTTATGATGCTGATGGTGATGGTGATGATGGTGGTGGTGATGATTATGATGATGGTGATGATGGTGATGACGACTATGATGATGTCGACGATGATGATGACGATGATGATGAGAAGGAGGAGGAGGAGGAGGATGGTGAGGATGGCGACGAGGGTGGCGACGATGATGAAACTGATGATGATGATGATGATGATGATGAGGAGGAGGAAGAGGAGGATGAAGAGGTGAAAGTGGAATGCGATGGGGGAGGGGAGTCGGAGAGCGGGGAATGACATCACGAGCGAGGAGGAGGAGGAGGAGAAGGATGAGGATGATGATGATGATGAGGATGAGGAGGAGGAGGAGGAAAATGTGTGGGGGAGGAGGAGGATGTGCTGGACAGGAGCAGGCGCTGGACAAGAAGAGGGGTTGGACACGAGGACCGAAGTGGAGGATGAGGAGAGTGCAGGGAAGAGGGAAGGGGGATTAGGAAGGGGGGGGGGCGGAGGGTGGAGAGAAGAGGGAGGGGGGGGGAGGACGGAGGAGGAGGGAGGAAGGAGGAGGGAGGAAGGGAAGAGGGAGAGGGAGGACGAGGAGGAGGAGGGGTAGGCGGAGGAAAAAGGTCGCCCCAGCGCGCTCGGGGCGCACGCGCGTCCGCCGCGCCTAGCTCGTCAGCAGCGCAGGAGTCGCCCTACAGGCACCCCTGGGGCACCCCGCGCCTGGGCATCAGACGGCCCCTTCGCACGCAGCTGGCTTCGCCCCCACCGCCGGGCGCCCTCCTCGAGACACTGGCGCTTCTAGCCCTGGGAAGCGCCAGGACAGCCAGCTCAGTGAGCTGTTTTGCTAACCTCCCGCTCGGGAAGAATGGGCTTAGGGGGGATGCATCGACCCCCCATCGCTCATTGATCGCCGATAGGGGGCCGATGGCCCACCCTAGCCAGGGACGTGCGATCCCTGTCGGGGGCCCATCGCCGATCTATCGCCCCGGGCTCGCTGTCGGGGGCCTATCGCCGATCTATCGCCGATGTGTAGCCGATTCCACCTCGACGCTCCCCCCTTGAGCTCCCCCCCTAATGTTCCCCCTCTGGTATCCACCTTTCGGCCGCCCCGAGCGAGGGGACTCGCAGCCCTCCAGCGGCCGCTGCTGGCGAGTCGCTGTGCCGTCGCAGCGACCGACCGGCGCCCATGACCCACGACCCACCTGTTGACCGACGGACGCTACCGCGGCTGAGGCCGCAGTCCCGTTTCACGCACGGGGCGTTCCTGACCCAGGCCACTTTGTGTATTGGGGGATTGCAGCAGCAGGTTCCCAAAACAGCTTGTCTGCAAGGATTCTAGATATCCCTTTTCTACGAGACTGGACGGTGGACTGCCAGATCCCGAATGGGTCGGGCGACGTGGCCTCGCGTTGTTCCATGCGTTTTATCCCGATAATGGCAGAGGGACTGCCAGATCCAGAATCGGTCGGGCGAGGTGGCCCGTCGTCTCCTGTGGCCTCCCATCGGCGCCCCTTATCCGTATCCCGCTGCCTGTATCTTTGTCCCTTGCACCCCTATCCTACATCCTTATCCATGTATCCATATCGCTATCCCGGTCCCCCCATCGCGTCCCCCATCGTAATTGTGTAAAGTTGTTTCTGGCCATCTGCCTCAATGGTGTAATGCTGCTATATTTTCGGCCCCTGGGGGCCCTCGCTGGGCCCCAGGACCGTCAGAAAGCGACCAGGATGAAGAGCGGGCCTTGGGGATGGGGTCGGGACTTCTTAGGATTCCGCATTGAAGAGAGGAAGGCATAGGTTATTTTGGGAGTTGACGCTTGTTCTTCCGCCCGAGGTGGCGGAGTGCTGGCGGAGCTCGCAGGGCGTGGCAGGCGTGGCAGTTCCTCGACGCCTGGCAGGCGTGGCATTTCCTCGACGCCACAGGGGGTGCTCTGGGGGTGGGGGCCCTATGCGCTGCAGGCTCCCAGGGCGTGGCAGGCGTGGCAGTTCCTCGACGCCACAGGGGGTGCGCTGGGGGTGGAGAAGCCCTTTTGCGCTGCAGGCTCCTAGGGCGTGGCAGGCGTGGCATTTCCTCGACGCCACACGGGGTGCGCTGGGGGTGGGGGCCCTACGCGCTGCAGGCTCCCAGGGCGCGGCAGGCGTGGAATTTCCTCGACGCCACAAGGGGATGCGCTGGGGGTGGGGGCCCCATGCGCTGCATGCTCCCACGGCGTGGCAGGCGTGGCATTTCCTCGACGCCACAGTGGCGCTGGGGGTGGAGGACTTATGCGCTGCAGGCTCCCAGGGCGTGGCAGGCGTGGCAGTTCCTCGACGCCACAGGGGGTGCGCTGGGGGTGGGGGCCATGCGCTGCAGGCTCCCAGGGCGTGGCAGCGTGGCATTTCCTCGACGCCACAGGGGATGCGCTGGGGGTGGGGGCCCTATGCGCTGCAGGCTCCCAGGGCGTGGCAGGCGTGGCATTTCCTCGACGCCACAGTGGCGCTGGGGGTGGAGGACTTATGCGCTGCAGGCTCCCAGGGCGTGGCAGGCGTGGCAGTTCCTCGACGCCACAGGGGGTGCGCTGGGGGTGGGGGCATCATGCGCTGCAGGCTCCCAGGGCGTGGCACGCGTGGAATTTCCTCGGCGCCACAGGGGGTGCGCTGGGGGTGGGGGCCCTGTCCGCTGCTGGCTCCCAGGCGTGGCAGGCGTGGCATTTCGTCGACGCCACAGGGGGTGCGCCGGGGGTGGGGGCCCTATGCGCTGCAGGCTCCCGGGGCGTGGCAGGCATGGCATTTCCTCGACGCCACACGGGGTGCGCTGGGGATGGGTCGGTGGGTGGGGGGGGGATGCGCTGCAGGTTCCCAGGGCGTGGCAGGCGTGGCATTTCCTCGACGCCACAAAGAGGGTGCGCTGGGGGTGGGGGTCCTATGCGCTGCAGGCTCCCAGGGCGCGGCAGGCGTGGCGGCACCCACCCAGGGCGTGGCAGGCGTGGCATTCCCTCGACGCCACAGGGGGTGCGCTGGGGGTGGGGGCCCCATGCGCTGCAGGCTCCCAGGGCGTGGCAGGCGTAGAATTTCCTCGACGCCACAGGGGGGTGCTCAGGGGGTGGAGGCCCTATGCGCTGCAGGCTCCCAGGGTGTGGCAGGCGTGGCAGTTCATCGAGGCCGCAGGGGGTGCGCTGGGGGTGGGGGCCCTATGCGGTGCAGGCTCCCAGGGCGTGGCAGGCGTGGCATTCCCTCGACGCCACACGGGGTGCGCTGGGGGCGGGGGCCTTATGCGCTACAGGCTCCCAGGGCGTGGCAGGCGTGGCATTTCCTCGACGCCACACGGGGTGCGCTGGGGGTGGGGGCCCTATGCCCTGCAAGTTCGCAGGGCGTGGCAGGCGTGGCAGTTCCTCGACGCCACAGGAGGTGCGCTGGGGGTGTGAGCCCAATGCGCTGCAGGCTCCCGGGGCGTTGCAGGCGTGGCATTTCCTCGACGCCACAGGGGGTGCGCTGCGGGTGGGGGCCCTATGCGCTGCAGGCTCGCAGGGGATGGCAGGCGAAGCATTCCTTCGACGCCACATGGGGTGCGGTGGGCGTGGGGGCCCTCTGCGGTGCAGGTTCGCAGGGCGTTGCAGGCGTGGCATTTCCTCGACGCCACAGTGGGTGCGCTGGTGGTGGGGGCCCTATGCGCTACAAGCCCGCAGGGCGTGGCACGCGTGGCGTGTCCTCGACACCACAGGGGGGTGCGCTGGGGGGTGGGGGCCCTATGCGCTGCAGGCTCCCAGAGTGGAGGCGCTGGCATTTCCCAGGGCGTTGGCACCTCGACGCCACTGGGGGTGCGCTGGGGGTGGGGGCCCTATGCGCTGCAGGCCCGGGCGTGGCAGGCGTGGCATTTCCTCGACGCCACAGGGGGGGCGCGCGGGGGGGTGGGGGCCCTATGCGCTGCAGGCTCCCAGAGCGTGGCAGGCGTGGCATTTCCACGACGCCACAGGGGGTGCGCTGGTGGTGGGGGGCCCTATGCGCTGCAGGCTCCCACGGCGTGGCAGGCGTGGCACTTCCTCGACGCCACAGGGGGTGCGCTGGGGGTGGGGGCCCCATGCGCTGCAGGCTCCCAGGGCGTGGCACGCGTGGCATTTCCTCGACGCCACACGGGGTGCGCTGGGGGTTGGGGCCCTATGCGCTGCAGGCTCGCAGGGCGTTGCAGGCGTGGCATTCCCTCGGCGCCACAGGGGGTGCGCTGGGGGTGGGGGCCCAATGCGCTGCAGGCCCCCAGGGCGTGGCAGGCGTGGCATTTCCTCGACGCCACAGGGGGTGCGCTGGGGGTGGGGGTCTTATGCGTTGCGAATACACACGTCATGTTCCGCTTCACGTGGACCACAGAGTCGTGGCAGCGACTGCTTCACAGTGGAGTCGTGTATGAATACCGCCCAGGGCCAAACACTATTCCGCATAAGGGTTGGAATATGTTCCGGCGCGATGCTCATTTCCTTCGCCAATATTTGGTTGATGTGGCTGTGGTGAACTGGGACGTTCGAGCGCGCGGCTTCCTGCGAAGCCCGGGGACTCTCCGTCGAAGGGCTGGGAAACCATAAACTTGGGTAGCGCTTTGAGACTTTCCGTCGAAAGGCAGCGAAACTGCGCTCTCGAATGTGCCGAAAAATTAGGAAGAGGAGGAGGGGAGGGTAGAGGAGGAGGAGGAGGAGGAGGAGGAGGAGGAGGAGGAGGAGGAGGAGGAGGAGGAGGAGGAGGAGGAGGACGGAGGAGGAGGAGAGGGAGGCGGGGAGGTGGGGCAGCAGCGGCAGCAGCAGCTGCAGCAGCAGACGCATCAGCAGTAGCAGAAGCAGCAGCAGGAGGAGGAGGACACCGATGAGGAGAAGGAGGAGCAGCAGCAGAAGCACCGATGGTACACATGGGAAATAAAATAGGTATGTGGGTTTCCTCGGTAGCGTAATCCTTCCGCCCGAGGTGGCGGAGTGCTGGCGGAAACACGACAGGCGCGGCTCCAGAGGGGGGAAGGTCGGCGTCGTCGTGACGGCTGTCCCCCCCCGCAACGGCAGGCGCGCCATGCGTCATTTTCCAGTTGATTCCCAGGCTATTGCCCACCAGATCTGTTCGCTCGCGAATGTTAGCGACCGATCGACGTTCCAACATCAGTCGCGGCGGCTAGCGGAGAATGAGGCAACAGCGGTAGCGACCGATTTCGTCAGTCGCGAGCAGCGTAATTTGGTGTCCAATGATCAGCCTTGGCATTCCGCTAAACAATATGACCTGGCCGGAGGCCGGAAACTTTGTTTCTCTTCCAGGCGCGCGCGCACGCACCGGCGGGCTCGCAGACGGGTCCGTTGTCAATTTTGGCTACACGCTATAATTTGAATGCATTGTGCCTCAGTCTGTACCGATTGTTTCAGTCATGGCGATTGGCTGCGCAGTTGGCCCCTGGGTGAGCCCTGACTTGGATGCAGAATTCGCCAGTCGGGCGGAATGGCGCCCAGGGGACGTCATCGAGATTCAACGCCGCGACGATTATAACAATGACCAAGGCAAAGGGTTATTGGTCGTCGCCGGCTCTGGCGGGAAGGCCCGCCTATTCGAGGCCACCATGCTGTCCGCGGAGACCGAATGTTATTCATGGTGGATGTTCTCCAATGGTGGCCACCCCAATCCGGGGTTGTACCGGCACGCTTGCGGGAAGGGTGGCGACGAGGAGAAGTTGTTCAAGCGCGCGCCGGTTGTCCCAGTTCGCAAGTGGAGACTGCTGAACACCAACACCCGGGAGCCGGACCTGGGTGCAGCCTCGTGGGTCCCTCGGCGCACGCACGAGAACTTGCTGGAGAAGGTCGCGAACCATCAGGTGGCCTGCGCTCCCGCTACCCCTCGTGCCGGCGGCCGGACTCGGAGCCGCGAGCAGCGCTTGCCGCCGCCGCTGGAGCCCCCGCCGGACCGCAGGAGCGCCCCGAGGGCCGCGCGCCCGGTCTTCCTCGAGGGACCTGGAGGCGGCGTCGCTGGCGACCTCGATGCTCTCAGGTCCAGCCTTGCAGAGGACCCAGAGGGGCGGCTCCAGCGGCCTCGGCACGACGGTCACTCCCGCAGCGCGGCTCGCGCGGCAGACCGCGGCCAGCGCGACGGGGACCGGCGGCGGGGCCGCAGCCCCGGCCGGCGCGAGGGGGCGCAGACGCGGGGGCGCAGCCGCGGCAGGCAGCGGCAGGAGCGGGGCAGGAGCAGAGAGGCAAGGGGGGCCGCGGGCCACGGCAGGAGGCGCGGCAACGAGGACAGGAACAACAGGGACACGAGGGAGGACCGCGGGGGCGCAGAGAGGAAAGCCGCCCGCCGCGTCTTCGCCAGCGACCCGGGGGCGTACGAGAGGGTCCGGAAGAGGAGGCGGCGCTCGCGCGAGCCAGAGCGCCGGCGCCGCCGGGAGTCTCGATCCAGGAGTCGCAGGGGCCGCCGCGACAGGAGCCGCCCCTGCTCGTCGTTGTTTTTTCCCGACGCCTCCTCGTCCGGAGGGCGGCCCTCCCAGGACCGCCTAATGTCTTGGGCCGCGAGGCGCCCAGGGCGTCTGGCCAAGCAGCTCCTCCAGCTCATGGAGGACGCCGCGGGCAGGGACGGGGGGGCGAGGAGCTGGGACAAGGACGACGTGCCGGCGAGCGCCAAGAGCTATTTCATCCACGTGCTGCGCCCCACGGCGGAGAGGACCAGCTCTGTGCGCAACGTCCGGGAGATGCACACCCTGGCGGTCATCCTGGACCACCTCGCTCTGGGCCGCACGCAGGCTGCAGCAGACGTGGCGGCGCAGCGTCTGAAAGCGTTGGAGCTCGCGTCGACGACTGGGGATTGGAACAAGGCCCAGAGGAGTACCTGACTACGAAGGAGGTGGGGCTCCACCAGCGCCTGCACGGCCGGGGCAAAGGCGGCTCCTACGAGAACGACTGGAGCAACTACGCCAGCAGCAGCAGCAAGGGCGGCAAGGACAAGGACAAGGGCAAGGGCAAGGACAAGAACAAGAAGGACAAGGGGGGCAGGGGCAAGGAGCAGTTGATGGTTTTTGTTATCTTTGTTTTTTGAACGAAAACTGGCAAGGGTTGCGATGGAGCCGAGGTTCCGCCGCGCAGCCCGCTTCGGGATGGTCTCCGGGCCAGCGCGCGCTTCATGGCATTGCATGGCATGTCCTTGTCGGTTACTTGGACCGCTCGTTTCGGAACCGTCTGGAGGGAACTCCTCTTCGCCATCCGCTCTCTTCTTGGTCCCCGCCACCGCCGCCAGAGACGCGAAATTCTACTATCAACCGGCCTGCCCGAATCGGATCCTCTGGACTTCCCGAGTGTGGTCAGAGTATGTATGCGGTCGAAGGGTCGCTCCGCATCGCCGATGCATAGGCGATGCGGCTCCATGTGGGGAGCACGATGTTCTGCACGCAGCCGGCGCCTATGCATTGCCGATGCAGCGTCGTTCATACCTCGCCGCTGCATCGGCGTTGCATCGGCGATCGGCGCGATCTGCCGACCTCACCTGCTCGGACCCCGCGTGGGAGTCCTCTAGATCACGAGCCCCCCCTCGTTGTCCTCCACCTCCTCCTCCTCCTCCTGCTCCCCCCCTCCTCCTCCTCCTCCTCCTCCTCCTCCTCCTCCTCCTCCTCCTCCTCCTCCTCCTCCTCCTCCTCCTCCGCCCTCCTCCTCCTCCTCCTCTCCTCCTCCTCCTCCTCCCCTCCTCCCCTCCTCCTCCTCCTCCTCCTCCTCCTCCTCCTCTCGGCAACATATGGCCCAAGCGATGCCTCATGCGGCTGGCGAGCTGGCCGGCGAGCTGCCGTCGGCCACCTCCAGGGTCCCGAGGACGGGGGCCCTGACCGCCAGCGGATAGTTTGCAGCATCCGAGGCCTGGAGGTTGGCAGCAACACCAATATCGGCGGCATGCCTCGGCCGAGGGAAGATGACCCCGATCTCGCTCTTTCGGTCGCCTGGGAAGGTCGAGCAGTACCACCAGCATTGTGCTGGTGGTACTACTCAGTCTTCCTAGGCGGCCAAACGAGCACCACCAACGCCAAGATCTGGGACCATGTTCCGCTGGGGGAGCCCCCCGCCCCCCCCTTGTGTTGGTGCTGGTGCCCATGTCCAAGCCTCCAGCCCAGACCCCCGACGTCACGATTTTTTTGAGCGTCGGCCCTTGAAAGGCTGGACCCACCTCCCCCGGGACAAGGTTTCCTCCTGAGCCGTTTTTTGACGGCCCCGAGACCAGGTAAGGGCCCCTAGAGGTTGAAAATATCAAACAACTACAGTCGGACCGAGGTCTAAGATCCAGGTCGATTCAGGGAGGGTGCCCTGATGTCCTTCGTGTTTGCTAGGCGTTCTTGTGCACGCAGGGAAGAATACCCTTGGATGTTCTGTGTGTTTTGACCGGCGAAGGGGCGCATGCTCTTGAGAGATGTTCTTCTGACCTTGGTTCGGCTGTGCACGTAAGGGTGACCCTTAGCTGGAGTGACCTTTGGTGCGGGCTCACCCGGGCCCCCCCCGATGGTTGAGCGCGATGGGATAGTGGTCTCTTGTGCACTCGGCCTTGGACCCCTTGCGCCCCTGTCATCCGCGCACTAGAGGTCACTCGTGCCGAGAGTCACTCTTGCGTTGCGTGTAGCCCAACAGGCCTCCGCCATGATCTTTTCATGACCCCAGGGGGTCTGGGAACAGCATGGCCGCCAGCGGCCGGCTCGCCGCGATGAGCAGCATACCCGTGCCGCTGAAGCCAGACGGCGCGGCGGCGCCTTGCAGGGTCGGACGGGGATGGGACGAGTCGGCTGGGCTGTAACGTAATGGGCAGTGACCTCCATAGGGGGTAAAGGAAAGAGTGCCCCAAAGGGCCCCGCTTGGACCCTTTGCCTGTTACTTCACCCCCCATTCAGGGCACCCTCCAGTAGAGTGGAGACCCATGCCAAGAAACACCCTGCTCGCTTCCAGGGTGCCCTGGTTTTCTTGGTTTTCGATATTTTTGCGATGGCGAGCGTGGCGTTCCCACACCAAACATCCGTGGACGTCCTGGGGTCTCAGGGTTGGGTTTCTTGTGGAAGGTTTCTTGTGGACTGGCCTCCCCAGTACCACCCGCCCGAACAAGGACCAATCCGTTCCAGAGCGCTCCGGCTTGCTCTGTCAGAGCGTCCCACGCAGTTCTGAGAAGGACGCGGCGCCCGAGACATCCTCCCGTGCCGCCGGGCCCTTAGCTGTTTACCAAACCGCCGATTTTTTTTTTCTGCCGTCCATTTTTCGCTTGTGACCTGACCAAAAGGTGTTAAAAACGGCACCCCGAGTGTGGACGTCAGGAAGTTGGCACTGATGCAACAACAACCGAATCAGAACGTCATAGACACGGAAAGAAACAGATCAAGTGGGCCAGGGGCTGATCCCAGACCTGAAAACGTATCAAAAACGGTGACCATAACTGAAAGAAAGCGTCGATCTCGAGAACGAAGTAATAACGCCCCCAGCGATTTCAATATCATCTAAGACCGGGCCTCAGAGTTTCTCGATTTGGCGTCACCCCAACGTACTAATATTATGTGTGCGCCGCCCCCCCCAGGGGCGACGCACACACCGAGAAATCGTACAGTATATAGTCTTGGCCGGCGCTTCCTGGCCATACCGCTCGGGAATCGATATATTTAGAACATGGGAACACTGGATGTTCGGGGCGGACGCGCGCCCCCAAGGAGGCCATCTAGTACTAGTATGTCTATGTGCGCCCCATCGGTCTGACTCTTTCCAGTACGCGGCCCCAGAGGCCCCGACCCCTTCCCCGGGGGTGGCTTTCCGTCCCAGATCCGTTTTTGATGGCCCTCGCCCAGATCATTGAATACCGATCTTTCTTCGGTCGCGACCAATTTTGAAGCAAAGCGGTCGCGACCGATAACGAACTTTGAAGCAAAATCTGTAGCGACTGTTCTCGTCCGTCGCGACTGGCAAATTCCAGTATCAAATGATCAGGGCGGTCCGATAACGGGCCCTGGAGGCCGAAATCCAAGAAGAGCCGCCGGCTTGAAACAACCATAGCCTTGGATCTCCCTGGGCAGCCGCCGGGCCTCAGAGATTTCATCGATTCGGAAAGGAGGAGAAGGAGCAGGAGGAGGAGAAAGAGGAGGAGGAGAGGAGAGGAGGAGGAGGAGCAAGAGGAGAGAGGAGAATTGAGGAGGAGAAAGAGGAGAGAGATGAGGAGGAGAAAGAGGAGGAGGAGGAGCAAGAGGAGAAAGAGGAGAAAGAGGAGGAGGAGGAGGAGGAGGAGGAGGAGGAGGAGGAGGAGGAGGAGGAGGAGGAGGAGAGAAAGAGGAGAAAGAGGAGAAAGAGGAGAAAGAGGAGAAAGAGGAGGAGGAGGAGGAGGAGGAGGAGGAGGGGCAGGAGGAGTTGGATCCTCGCCCGATGTTGCTCCTGGCCTCGTCCCGCCGGGAGGCCGCCGACGAGTGGCCGCCCCCCGCTCCAGCCCCCGGGCCAGAGGGCGGTGCGGCCGAGCCTGCAGCGGGCGCCTTGCCGCTGGGCGGGAGGGAGGCGCAGACGGCTGGGCTGGAGGCGGGCCTGGAGCTGCCCAGGAGGGAAAGCAGAGGAGGGGAACCTAGACATCCAACGCGTTGAAAGGAAGAAGACGTCAAGACGAGGTTTTCCACAGTTTTGGGCCTCTGGGGGGCCTCGCCCGGCACCGGGACCGTCAGAAAACGACTCAGGATGGAGAACCGGTCCAGGGGGGCCGCATTGAAAGAATCACGACGTCGGATCTCTGGGAAGGTACCCATACCTCTACCTCTTCGCCTGGTTTCCCGTTTTTTCGGCCCCCGGTGGAGGCCCTCGTCGCCACCACTGGATTCGCCTCGGAATTCTGGTCGGACTGCACCCCGGGAGGTCGGGGGAGTAGCTGTATTGGTACCTTCTTGTCTCCCAAGGAAAAGACCCATGAAAGAAGGAAATATGCCATACACGTACACTTGTTGCGCTCCTCCCAGAGGCGCAGACGGCCGGGCTTGAAGCGGGCCTTGAGCTGTCCAGGAGGGAAAAAACACACTGGCCTTGTTTATGGTGCCAGCGAGAGGAGCCACGTGGCGAAGAAGGGGAGCACGACGACGAAGAGACGACACGGGAAGGAGGCGCGGGATGTGGAGAGGGAGGCGCAGACGGCTGGGCTGGACGCGGGCCTCTAGCTGTCTAGGAGGGAAACAACACAGGCACAAGCAAGCAGGTATCATTTTCTGATTCGCCGTTTTGCCGATCGGCGCGGGCCGCCGTGGCAGGCCTACAGGGCTGGAAGCGGGCCTCTCACTGTCCAAGAGGGGAAAGACACATCGAATAATAACAAACACGCCATACACATAAACTGTCGGCGCTCCGCTCGGATTTGTTGGATCCGCGCTGGGCCCCCCGCGGCGGCGCCTCCCGCGCCGCCCCTCGCGCGCTCCGCGCTCCAGGGAGGGGGGTCCAGCGCAGATCCAAGAAATCCGCGCGGAGCTCCAAGAGTTCGTGTGAATCCGTTTTTCTCTCCTGAAGCAGGCACATGTTGTCGCCGGTCATTGAGAGGAAGTCTTTGTTGATGCCCACGCCCCAATCTATTTTAGGCGCCCTCCTATTTCAAGAGTCGAGTGATCTCCCCTCCGCCCTCGTCCTCGCGGGAGTTTTTGTTGGCCGTTTGTTTGGCCTCTGTGGGCCCTCGCCGGGCCCCAGGGCCGTCAAAAAACGATTGGGCATGAAGCGGTGGGCTTGACTTCCACCGCCACCACCATAAGTAGGAGGGGGAGGGGGTCCTCCTCCTCCTATTCCTCCTCCTCCTCTTCGTTCTCCCTCTTCTCATCCTCCACCTCCTTCCCCCCTCTAACTTATGGTGGTGATGCTGGTGGAAACCAGGCCCATCATGAAGATCGCATCCCGGGGGAAGGGCTTGGGTTTCCAGAGGCCCGGTCTTGAAATAATCAGGATATCGCGTGTCGCGCAGAGGGGGGCGGGGGGAATCCCAGGGGGGAGGGCTTCTCCGAAACACCCCTGCTTCACAGAAGGCGCGGGCCCTTGTCTGCAGATTTCGGGCCGGTGCCTTCAAAGAAACAACCCCCGTCTAAGAAGCCCTCCCCCCTTCTCCCCCAACTCTGTGCGCGCCGCCGAGCAATGCTGTGCCCAGATCGTTGGTTGTCCGATCTTTTGTGTGTCGGGACCCATCGCGACCCTCTCGGTCGCGACAAATACCGTAATCTGAAGCAACATCGGTACAGGATCGCCGATCCAAAATGGGGCCCGCGCTGCAGCAGGAACGCAACTTTGAAACACCGAAGACAATCGGATTGTAAGCAGCGATGACGAATGACCGTATACACGCATGTGTATGTTCATACGAGGGGGGTGGGTGCGCCTTTCGCCGTCCTGCTACACGTAGCCTCTTGTGGCTCAAGAGTTTGGCGGGGATTCGGGCGGTCCCCGTGCCGTCAACAGAGCCCCGCCAGCCCCCGTGCCCAGGGAACATTCGGGCGCCCTGCGAGGGCAGCGCGCGCGGGGTCGGGCGGCACCAGGCGGTGCCCGACCTGGATCGCGCCGCGGGATGGGAGGCTGCCGAGGGCGCCCCACTCCCTTCCCCGCAGCGGCAGCGCGCTCGCGGGGGGGGGGGGGGGGGCGCTGGCGGCGACGCTGGCGGCGAGCCGCTGGGTCCCGCCTTCGCCGCAACGGCGGGCGGGGCCCATGGCCGAGGTCGTGGACGACGGGGGCTGGCCGACGTCCCCGCCCTGGGGGCCCCGGGCCCGCGGGCCCGCCCTGCGGCGGCTGCAGGCGCCGACCAGCTTCCAGGGGAGGATGTGGAGCTGGTCGCGCTGGTGGACGGAAAGCTGTACGTGTCCGTCGGCGACAGCAACGTCTTGGAGGTGCAGTGCCAGTTCGTGTGGCTGTGCCAGCGAGCCTCGCGCTGCGGCAGGTTCGCACGCGTGAGGCTGCTCTGGAGCGACGACAGCTACTGGGACTGGTGGTCGTAGTGTGCGGACGAGCGCGGTGCGATCTCGCTCAGGCCCTCTTGCGCATCTGCGACCCCGTGCCGTTGTGCGAGGCCGAGCTGCCGCCGAACCGCGCGGAGCTGGTTCACACCTCGGAAGTGGTGCGGCTGACGGTCGAGGCGGCGGCGGAGCTCTGGCTGCAGCATCGGGTCACAAACTCAGGTGCTATCTGACCGCAGGACCTGCTGGGGCCGCCGCCCGGGGCCGCTGCGCCTGCCGAGGCGCCCGCCGCGGGCGCCCACCCGTTCGAGGACCTCTTCGGCGAGCTGGACGAGGAGCCCTCCGCGCCCGGCGGGGTGGCCGCCCTGCGCTCGCGGCTGATGGAGTCGAAGGACCGCTTCGAAGCGCTGCGGGGCCGCGACAAGGGTGCCGCCCCCCCCCCCCCGCCGAGGGCGCGGCGCAGGCTGCACCTGCGGTCGAGGCCAGGCCCAAGGTCAAGCGGCCGCTGGCAGAGGTGCTCTCGGAGCGCGCCGCAAAGGTTGCTCGCGGGGGGCCGGAGCCCCCGTCCGACGGAGGCGCGCGCGGGGCGCGCGATCGGGGGCCGACCGAGGGCGCGGCGGGCGCCTCCCGCGCGGCGCAGGACCTGGCGAACGCCCTCGCGCGGCTGCTGGACGGGCGCCTGGGCAGCAGCGAGGGGATGGGCTTGGAGGGCGTCGCGGGCGTGGGCGGATCTCTGATCCCGCGCGGGTTGATGTCCAGGCGGGCTCACTGCCGCAGCGTGGCCACTGAGCAGCCTGGGCGCCTCGCCGAGGCAAGCTTAGCCCAGGTGGCGGACTTCCTCGGCGCACAGGAGGGGGGGAGCGCCGTCGACCCGCAGGGCGCGATCGCGCTGCGGTGGCTCCTCACAGTGTACCTCCCGCAGCACCACGCGCGGGAGATCGGCGCGCCCGCGTGCCGCGATTTGCGGGCGCTCGACCTCTCGGCGCAGGGGCGCTCGGCGGCGGTGGCCAACCTGCTAGCGCAGCGGTTCAAGGCGCTCCAGGTCGCGCTCCACGACGGGAACTGGTCGGGGGCGAAGTGGCTGGGGCCCACCCCGCCGAGCGACGAGCCCACCGTGCCGCGGGGCCAGGAGGGGGATCCAGGCGGGCGAGCTCAAGTTGGACGAGCTGGCCGCCAAGCTGCGCAAGCCGGGCAAGGGGTCTGGCCGGGGCGAGGGGGGTTCGCAGCCCCCACCTCGCCCTGCAGGCCTTGCGGGGGGGGGGGGGGGGGGGCGCGCGCGAAGGCCGCCTCGCCGCCGCGGCCTCCAGCGGTGCTGGGAGACGAGCTGGCAGAGGCGAAGGGTTCGAGGGCCCCTCGCGCCGCGCGGGCGGGAAAGGGGGGCTACGCGGGCGCGCGGGCCGACGCGCGCGCGGCCACCCCGAAGATGAAGATGGGCGAGTCGAGCAAGGGGTACCAGGCTCACCTTGCGAGCGTCGCGGCCGAGCTGAAGAAGAAGGGCCCCCCCTGCCCAGACGGCGGCCCGCGCCCCCTGGGCGGCGACGCGCTGAGCGTCGCCCCGCCCGGGGCGCCGCTGTCGGGCGCGGCCCAGACATCCCCTGCTCGCGGCGAAAGCGGCGAAGGTGTAGCGGCGTCGAGCGCCGCCTGCGGGGGGCAACGTCATGGCGCGGGGGCGGGCGACGCGCTGCCGCCGCTGGAGCTGGGCGCTGTCCTGGCCGAGACGGTCGCGCCGCAGGCCAGCGTTGACGGGGCCGAGGCGGCGCAGTCGGAGTCGTTGCCGCTGAGCCTCCTGAGCGAGGTGTCGGAGAGCATGACGGCGCGGCGCGGGAGGTCGCCCGCCGAGTTTGGTCGGCCCATGCGGCGGGTCGGCTTGGCAGTCAAGCTCGTGAGGTTCGCGCGGCTGCATCCTGGCGCCCTGGGTCGTCTCGCAGGGCAGGCGCTCCCATTCGAGCGGAGTGGCGCGAAGGCCCGAGTCCGGAATCTTCCGCCGCTGCCTCTCCCGCCCTTCGAGGAGGCTGCGAGGTGGACCCGGGCTTCCAAGGGCTCGCGGTGTCGCCTCGCACCCGTAGCCAGGGCGGTCGCGGCTGAGGCGTGGACCTGCGTTAGCGTGCTGGGCCTCAACCGCGTGCGCTGCGGGGTCGCTCGGGAATCGCCCCGACTCGGAGCGACGCTGACGCTGGCGCAGGAGACGGCCATGCGGCACATTCGCTCGCGGGCGGCGGAGTTTGCGCAGCAGCCTTTCGAGACCGTGGCCGTCGCTTCTCTGGGCGACGCGGTCGCGACCTCGTCAGTGGATCGCAGCGGGGAGCCCATGATGCGTGCTCTCCCACGCGCCCTCGCGGAGCTGGCCCCTGGCCTGCCGAAGAGGGGGCGCGCGGCGACCCTGAGCGTGATCGACTTCATTGACGACGAGGTGACGCGCTGGCTGGCCGACCCCACGCTGGCGCTCAAGGCGGAGGCGGACTTCCCTGACACCCCCCCAAAGGCGCGGGCCAACGTCGGCTCGCAGTTCGAGTGAGAGGCCCTGGCGATGCACCTCGTGGGCCTCGGGATCTTCACCGTGCTTCCCGCCGCGAGGAGGTGGTCCGCGTCCGCGGCGAGCCTCTGCTGAACCGGCTCTTCGCTGCGGAGAAGGGGAGGGCGCCTGGGCCGGGGGCCGGTCGTGCCACGAGGCTCAGCCTGGACATGGTGCCTGGCAACGCGCTCATCGAGCCCCTCAGAGGGGAGGCGGCCATGCTTGCTGGATCCACGAGCTGGGTGTCGCTGCGCATCCCCGAGGGGAAGCTGCTCCTTTGGTCGGGCGACGGCCAGAAGGGGGCCTTCTTCGTGTGGCGCGTGCCCCGCGCATGGCACCGCTACACGGTGGTGGGGCGGCCATTGGCGGGCTCGCTCTTCGGGCGGCAGGAGCCTGAGGCGCACCTCGCGCCGGCGGTGATGAGCTGGTCTCTGGCGGCCCCAGTGCGCCAGCGCATCCACAGGCGGCTGCGCCGCCTGCCATCGCCGCTGGGCGCGGGGCTGCCCCCGCGGGCAGGGCGGCGCAAGGATGCGCCGCGGCCCGTCGCCGCCACTGCAAAGGAAGGAGACTCAGCGCGGTGGCAGGTCTACATCGACGGCTTCGACGCGCCCGAGATCGTGGAGGAGGTGCGCGCCAGACGCCTGATCGGCTCTTTGGCGGAGATGCAGGTCAGAGCGCGAGCCAACTATGACACGGCTGGCGTCGCTTACTCGGCGGAGAAGGCTCACTGCAGTGGCGGCTTCGGGTCGAGCGCATGGGGGCCGACGTCGACGGCGAGTCTGGCCGCCTGGCCGCGCCCTTGGCCAAGTCCCTCAAGGCGATCGCGCTGTGTCTGGCCTCCTCCAGGCTCGAGGCCGCGCCGTGGCGGCTCGCGATGACTATTCTCGGGCGCTCTCGGGCGCTTAGCTCGGCTCTTCGAGTTCCGAAGGCCCCTCTTCAGCGTGTTCAGCGAGGTCTGGAGGTTGAGCTCGCAGCGCGGCAGCGCGAGGTTCTCGGCGGCGATGGTCGAGGAGCTGCTGACCGCCATGCTGGTGATGCCGATGGCCGCGGCCTCGCTGCGAGCCAAGATCGAGGGCGTGGCCACGGTCTCGGACGCGTCCGAGTTCGGCGGGGGCGCGCGCGCGTCGGTGGGCCTCCGAGCCGAGGCGGAGGCCAGCCTCGACGGCGCTCCGACGCTGGACGAGCAGATGCACTTGGGGGCTCGCCCGCTGCAGCTGCCCGCCGAGCCTTCAGAGCCCTGGGCGGTCACCAAACAAACCCGCGGGCCGCGGTTCCGAGGGCGCCCGAGGTGCTCCTCGTCGGCCTGTTCGGCGGGATTGGGGGCTTGGCGGCGGCCTTCTCGCGAATGCCCGCTCGGGCCATGGGCTGCGTCGCGGCGGAGACGGACGCCGAGACGCGCAGGGCGGTGCGCCTGCTTCGCCAGGCGCGATCGACTGGGGCGACGTGACGCGCGTGACGGCCGCTGTCGTGAACGAGCTGCGGGGCGCCTACTGCGACGAGGTCGACCTCCGCGCGGCGGTCGCGGGCAGCCCTTGCCGGGACCTGGCCAGGCTGAACGCGTCGGGCGCGGGCTTGCGCGGCGCGAAGTCTGGCTTGTTCTGCGAGGCGCCCCGCTTGCTGGAGCTCCTCAAGGCGGCGCCAGGTCACAAGCTGAAGTGGCTCGTCGAGAACGTCGCGAGCATGGTGGCGGACAACCGGGCTGAGATCAGCCGCCCTTCTTCGTGTGCTCGTTCGTCCTCGTGCCCTGCCGACGTCCCAGGCTGTGCTGGATGAGCTGGGGGCCGCACGTCGCTGCCCCGCTCGCCGTGGTTGCGCGGGGCGGGTTCCGCGAGGTTCGCGCGCCGATGGGCCCCCCACTGCGAGTTGGCCTGGCAGGGCGAGGGGGCCCGCTGGCTGGGCGCTCCAGGCCTGTGCCCAACGCTAGTTTGCTGCAGGCCGCTGCCGAAGTTCCCCTCGGCCTCGACGAGGGGGCTACGGCAGGTCTCGGCGGCGGCGCGCGCACGGTAGGATACGGACTCGTTTCGATATCACTCTGCCCTGTGCGTGCGATGAGAAACTTGCTGTTGGACAGCGCTGCGGCCTCCGTTCCTCGCCCCCCCCCCCGCCCCACCCCGCCCCACGCGCGCGCGCGCACGCGCGCGCGCCACTCCAACTCGGAAATGGAGAGGACGCTTCGATGCGACCTGCGCGTCCGCAGCCGCAAAGGGCTCGAACGAGCGCGACTGCAGCGACGCGCGGGCTTTGCTGTTGGGCAACAGTTTCAGCGCCCACGTCGTCGCATGGCTGGCGCAGGCGGCGATGCTGGAGGCGAAGACGTTGAGCAGGCCACTGGAGGTGCAGCAGCTGGCGCTCTTTGGCTGGCGCCGACCTTCGCGGGGCGCCATCGGGCGGTGCGAGAGCGAGCCGGGGGGCCCAGACACCTTGGGTTCGCGACGGTTGGCGCTGCACTACCTGGCCCGAGCGGTGAAAGGGCGGGATCGACGTGCGCCTCGACTGCGGCCCCCCCTACAGGCCGCGCGGGCGGCCGCGGTCAAGCCTCGACCCGTTCGCGCGGCGGTGGCGCGCGTTACTGAGCATGGCGTGGCCTGCGGCCAAGAGCGCCCGCGTAAACGTCCGAGAGCTGCAGGCGGCGGCGGCGGCGCTGCGGCGGCGCGCTTGCAAGGCGAGTCGGCTTGGCAGCAGGTGGCCCCACCTCGTCGACAGCCACGTCGTCGCGGCGATCGTGGCGAGGGGCAGGAGCAGCAGCCGCCGCCTCCAGCCCGCGCTGGCCAGGTGGGCCGCGGTCGCGGTGGCCGCCAACATGTGCCCAGTCGTCGGCTACGTCGTGTCAGAGGACAACCCCGCCGACGAACCATCGAGGAGGTTGCGGCGTGGCTCGCGGCTCAGGACCGCTGCGCCCAGGCCGCCCAAGCTGCTGCCCCCGCGCCGCGGGGGCCCCCCGCCGCGCGCGCTCGGCTGGGGCCGGGCGCCCTGCGGGCCCAGTCGCTGTTCCTGCCCCGCGTGGGCGCCGCGACGAGGCATCGGTACTCCGCCGCGGTCGGCCGCCTGCTGGAGCACAACGGCGTCGCAGGAGCCGTTCTGCGCCCAATGGTTTTGCAGGCGCTCGATTCAGAACGGCAGGGTGTCTGCGGGTCAATTTGAGCACGCCCTGCTCCCCTCAGTTTCCGCGATGCGCCATGGCGGGCGGGTCCTGGCGCGGCTCCTCGTCTCAGCCTCCCTGGACAGCAGCCTGCCCACGGCATTCTTCATGTTATTTCAACAGCAGGGGCGGGGCGCAGGATACGGCGTGCCGCAAGGCAGGTGGAAGTGCATATCGTGGCTGCGGCAAGAACAGCAACTCGAGCAACTTCTGCAAGCGCTGCGGCTCGACCCGTTCTCCACCGCTCCCCATGCCCCAGCCGCAGCAGCCGCGCGGGGCATGGAGTCATCATCGTGGCAGTCCTCTCGCCCCTGGCCCCCGGGCCCCTCCTGGTCGCTGGCAGCGTCATGCGCTCCAGCCAGGGATCCAGCTTCCCGGGCAAGGCGGAGGCGGAGTGGCTACCTGCACCGAGGGCCCCCTGGGCTCGAAGGATCTGCAGTTTGTCATCGCCGTCGCCATGAAAGAGGGGGACACTGGCACCGTCGAGCGCAACCAGGCCAAGCTCGATGCCATGGTCGCCTCCGCGCCGAAGGTCGCGCCCAAGCCATTGCAGGGGCAGGTCAATGATGTGCACTGGCAGCTTGGCAAGCTCGACAAGCGCACGGAGTTGGAGCTCAACAAATATTTCAAATGGAAGGAGGGCCTCGGTCGGCAAGAAGAGCTTCTGGCCGACCTGGGACGACAGCACAAAGCCATGCAGCAACAGGAGTTGGTTCAGCGTTTGCATTCTCTTGTGGTCGAGGCCGTGCCGCCCATGCTTACGGAGGCTGCTGCTGGGCCCACATTGTGCTTACGTGAGCTTCTGGAAGGCAAGGCCAAACACCTCACCATCGACGATGGCGGATTGTTCCGCGAGGATCTCGTCGGCGAAGGGCTTGATCCGCAGGATTTGGAGGGAGCCAATCGCAGCCGCCAGCAGTTCAAATAATCTATTTCCGAGATGGCAATGGCCCTGTTCGAGCACGCCATGGAAAAGGCAGATGCTGTTCGTGCTGAGCACTCTGCCTACCCGGCGAGGCCCCAGTCCAAGCGTCGTCGCGGAAACGACGGCGAGGCCATCTCGGCAGCAGCACCAGCAGTGGGAGCCGCGGGTGCGGCTGCGGGCTCTTCAGCAACGCCTTCGCCAGACGGCGACGCCCGCGGCCCCGGCAGCTCGCGGGCTCCACCCGATGGGTCGCAGGCTCTCTTACAGCCCAAGGTCCAGCGAGTTGGCCGGGAGGTCGGGCGCATCGCGGCCATGGTCGACAGGCGGGCTGCTGAGTCGCTTGCAAGTGAGCCAGGTGACCGTGACCAGAGTGGGGGCCCCCCCGTGGGCGCAGCCTGACGGGGGGGCTATCGCTAATGTGTTCAATGAGTTCGACAGTCTTGGCCAGAGGGCCTGTGTGGGAGGTCCTCTCTCCCCCTTCCCCCGCCCTCTGTTTCTGCCTTTCACCTTTTCCGTGGCCGCGGTGAATGGCAACTGTTGGAAGCCAGTGACGGAATGGCACCTCTTGTCACTTCGCCCGTTGTGCTCGTTCAGGAGCACAAGCTGGTGCCCTGGGGGGCGCCCATTCGCGGGGGGGGGCGATTTGCGCGCCCCAGAGGGAGGACATGTTGCGTTTCCTCATCGTGCGATTTCGCGTCTCATTCATGCCCCCCCAGGGCGACATTCACCAGTTTTGTTTTGTGTATCCCTGGGACTCAGAGGGTCTCCCGGATAGGAACTTGGATATTCGGTCGACTGCGGGGGCTCTGGGGGCCACGTGTGGGAGGCCTTGTATCTGTGGAGGGGACTGGTGCCTGGAACCAGCCACCTTAGAGCCCGCGTTGTTCGTGGCCAAGTTGGTTGGCCAGCTGCTCACCTTTGGGGCCCCGGCTGGCCACATGGGCGCCCCTCGGGAGTATGATTACATTATCTGTTCTGCTGGCGTGGCTAAGGGGGCCAAGCAAGTGGCGCAGGTTCAGAATCATGGTTTCACCCCTCACACGCCCGCGATGCTAGAGTTTTACGCTGGCTTGGCGCAGATGTCGTACCTGACGTTCCGACGCCCGCCTGAGCTCCCCACCTCCGCGCCCTTCGGCCCCCTGCCTGGACCTCGCGATTTTGGCCGAGTTCTCGACGAGGCGGAGGATTACATGTCCCGTGCTTCGAGGGGGGACGGCCCCCAATTGATCTCAACCCTTCTCGGCGAAGCGCGCGGCGCGTGGGCCGAGCCGCGCGAGCAGGAGCTGCCCAGAGCCCTTGGAGTGGAGCTGCCTGTTTTGGGTTCTCGGAGCACGGGGCCCGTCACCCATTGGAGGCCGCTCTTGGGCAAGGACCTGGGTTTGTGCGAAGTACCCCCACTCCGCGCCATGAAACGGGCGCACGCCAACTTAATGCAGTTTTCGGTTAGATTGTCCGTTCCCGATAGGCCCGACGAGGCCCTTGTCGCGGCCCGTGGTTAGCCGGATCCTCTTCCTAAGGTTCTGAACGTCCCCGACCCCTTTCCCCGACTTCCCTCGTCTTTTGGCAGGTGCGCCCCAGCTAGGTCAGGACTGGCTGGACGGCTCGCGTTCGCATTCCACGCGCCCTCAGCGCATCGACACCTTGCGCGGCGAGGTGGCGGGGGCCCTCGGGCTCTGCGTCGGGCACTATGCGGCGCAGGCTCGCCAGGACTGGAGCTCTTGGCTTTTGGAAAATATCGAATGCGGCGGCCGCAGAGCTCATGCTTATTCCAATGGCCCTCAGGCGTTCAAGCCTTCCACGGCCCTCTCGTCAAAAGGTCGCGTCATTTCGGACCCCAAGGCCCTTTTGCGGGACGAAGCCATTCGGTTCAGAGGCCTCTGGGAGGCTCAGGCCAGGCCCCAGTGGCGGCCCAGCAGGATCTCAGATCCCCTCCCTCCCATCTCGATTGACATGATCAGGAGTGTGTCGGAGTCCTTTGCTCATAGGTCCGCTGTGGGATTGGACGGATTTCACATGAGGCATTTTTCCGTGTTGTCCGACGGGGCCCTGGAGGCCTTGTCGAGCCTCCTGAGGCTCATGGAGACCATTGGGATGCTGCCGGCTCAGTTTCGCGCTGTTATCATTGCCCTGCTCCCGAAGCCGACGTCTGGGTTTCGCCCGATAGGAGTGTTTCCGAGTCTGCACAGGGTTTGGAGCAAATGCCGCAGGGAGTACGCCATTGCCTGGAAGGCGGCGCACATGCGCCCATACTGGGTTGCAGGTCAACACAAGTCTGCCAGCAACGTTGTCTGGCGCCAAGCGGCGCGTGCCGAACAATCCAGATCGAATTCGGAATCGCGTCCATGTGCGTCGCAGGGTACAGGTCGGCCAGGTTCCCGGCGCTTGCAGGTGCGGTTTCTTGCCCCATGCATGCCAGGGTCGGCGTCATTGCGGGGTTCAGCTTTGCGACGACCCACATCCGAATGTTTGCTTTAGACGGCTTCGACTCACTGCCCATTCCTCCGCTTCTGTCTTTCGGCGCTCACATCGACGACATGGGAATCAATGGAGTGGGGAAGGAGGTGGAGGTTGCTAAAAGCATGTGCGATTTTGCTGCCGAGCTCGAAGCTGTCGTGGGCACCATTCTGCACGCTTCCGTTGCACTCGACAAGGTCGGCCACGCCTCCTCCTCCAAGTCTCTCTCTAGATCGGCGGAAAGGAGGTTTGGCAAGTTGGCAGGGAGGCCTCAAGAGTCCATTGTGAACTTCGGGGTCGGTGATGCAGTCGGTGGCGCCATTCGGTCTCGCGGGCGGAACGCCCGCGCCAAGCTTCGAGCGACGCGTGCCAGGCGCCGGGTTGGCCGACTGGTAGGCCAGCGAGCTGTTCTAGGGCGCAGGGCCATCAAACCGTGCGTTTCGGGCCCGCTGCCAGGAGCCACTTGCGGCAGCGAGGTCCGTGGTGGCAGCGACGGTGAACTTTTCAAATTGCGTCGACTATGTGCGGCCACGATGAAAACCAGTGCTGGGGGCAGAAGTTTGACCATTTTGAGTCGGGTAGAAGGGGGCCCTGCTTGGCACGGTGCGTTTTCTCCGATTGTCCGCCGGGCCAAAGGAGCGTGGGCTCGTCACGCCAGAGCCTCGGACTTTTTTCTCGGGCCCAGCTGCGTCCTATTCGGAACGATAGCTTTGACCGACCCTGGTCCTGGAGAAAAGTGGGCGGGCCCGCGGGGGCCATGCGGCTTTCGGTTGACAGGATTGGCTGGGCCATGCCCCCCCCCCCCCTTCCTCTTGAATTGCGCCCTCGGGGCCCGTCGCCCCCTTGCCCCCCCCCCCCCGCCTTCCTCGGGAAGCTCTCTCTTGGAGGAAGCGGTCTGGAGATGCCTCGAGCGGGAAGTGGATCAGAAGTGCGGGGGCGAAGGGGTCCACGAGGCTTTGTCTTGATGTTGTGGTTGCGGCCCGTAGGTCCAAGAAGTTCACGCCCCTCCTGAAAGGAACCATTGGATGCATGACCTGCCAATGACTGTGGCCTCTTGCACGTTCGAGAGCCGCAGGGTACGATATTCCTGACGAGCGTCTTCTTTGCCATGCGCTTGGAGACACTTTTTTTTCATCGACCGTGGTGTTGTCCTATCGCGGAGGAGGTGAGGATATCCATCCTACCTGGCAAAGTTCTGGAGGCAGTCCGAGGCGATCCTGACGCTGGCTCTAGGCTCGCTTTGGCCTCTGGTCTTTTCGAACACCCACGAGATGTAGCCCCCCCACACACACGCGCACACGCACGCACGGACACGCGCACGCACACGCACACACACACACACGCACGCACGCGCACACACACACACACACGCACACACACACACACGCGCACGCACGCACGCACGCACGCACGCACGCACGCACGCACACACACACACACACGCACACGCACGCGCACGCGCACGCGCGCGCGCACGCGCAC
>CAUYUJ010021481.1:349154-364154 GCA_963575745.1 Prorocentrum cordatum
GCCCAAGAGCGCACCAAAAGAGCCCATAACCGCATAAGAGCGTTTCAAAATTGGTCCAACATGCCTTCAAGACAGCCCAAGAGAGCTTCAAGACGGTCAAGATGCCCTCAAAAGGACCCCCACGAGGCACTCAGCGAACACGGTAGGTTTTTGTTTTCACGGTTTTCCCAAGAGTGCACCAAGACGGCCCAAGAGGCGCCCAAGAGGGCCCCAAGACGACCCCAAAAGGGGCCTAAGAGGGAGAACACGAACCGAGCCTTCCGCCCCAAGATGCCTCCAGGAGGCCCCAAGAGGCCCCTAACAGAACCCAAGAGGCCCCACAAGGCCCCAAAGGGGCCCAAAAAGACGCCCAAGAGCACCCCAAACGGCTCCCAAGAGGCCTCCAAAATTGCCTTCAAGAGGCCACAGGGAAGCGACCCACGAATTCCAAACGAACTTCCAAGAGGCCTCTAACCCACAACCCAGACACGGTGGCGGGATGGGCCGAGGGCCAGTATCGGGAACGTGAAACGAGAACCCGAGATCTTCGTCCCTTGAGACCCCCAGGAGGGGTCAAGAGGTCCCGAAGAAGCTGGCGACTGATCACCGGTCGACCAGTCGATGAGAGCGAATGAGGAGAAATGAGGAAGAGGCAGGAGGAAATTGAGAATGATGACCTCATTATTCGTGACCGTCTTGTTGTCTCAATGCGGTCAGCACTCGACCAGCTAGAACCTAAGCGCGCGTGTGTACATTTGCATATTTTGTATAGATGTTTGCACATACAGGTTTTTTACATGTACGTATACAAATACACATACAGTTGCGTTTACAGATACAAATGCACATACATACAATACGTATACATATACACATACTTGTATACATGCATACACACACATACAACACATACAAACACACATACGTATACAGCATGAATATACTCATTTACATACACACAATCATAAACACATGTGTGTAAACTACGTCTACATGTACGTGCAAGTTTATATATGGACATCTACATATGTGCATGCACATGCACAGATCCAAAGACGTGCTCAAACGTACATACGCAAGCATTGGCACATCTATATAATTATAGATATACACACCTACACATCGACATATACACATACATAGACATATACATATAGACAGAGAGATGCATAATATTGCACTGGCGTTTCGTGCCATGCACCTTTGTCCTTCAAGTTTGCAGGCGGAAGGAGAGGAAGGTGAAAGCAAGCTTGGAGATGGCTCTTTGTTGCCTTTTCTGGCATCGTCGTTCTAATACTGTTATTCCTCCTCCTCCCCTCATGCTTCCTCTTCCTCTTCCCGCCCTCCTACCCTGCGAATTCTTCCCCATCCTCCTGAGCTCTTTTTCCCGGAAAGGGCGCAGGCCCAGGGTTCTCTTTTAGGGGTTTGCCCCCGGATCTGACGGCTGTAGGGCTGGCGAATTTCGTTTGCGATAAATAACGAGGTCGCGTAGGGCCGGCGAATTAAAGTTTGAGGACGTCTCGAGCGAAACGCTTGTTTTTCAGAATTTGTTGAGGATGTCTCCAGCGAAACGCTTGTTTTGCGTTATAGATTGTCCTCTCCCGAGGACCTGAATTCAGAGGATCTCTCAAGTGAAACGCTTGTTTTCACGTGCCCAAGTCTTGAGGATGTCTCGAGCGAGACGCTTGCTTTCACGCCTCCAGGTTGCCCAGACAGATGTCTAGCATGAGGATTTGTTGAGGACGTCTCGAACGAGAGGCTTGGTTTCACGTGTCCAGTTCGCCCAGGCGGATGTCTAGCATGAGGATGTGTCGAGGAAGTCTCGATCGAGACGCTTGTTTTCACGTGTCCAGGTCGCCCAGGCGGATGTCTAGCATGAGGATGTGCTGAGAACGTCTTAAGCGAAACGCGTGTTTTCACGTGTCCAGGTCGCCCAGGCACAGCACAGCCCTCGGCACGGTACATCAATATCGATACACTTAACATTGCAGCCTGGCATGTTGCCTGGCACGTTCCGCGGAGCGTCCCGTGGCGAGTCCACTTGGCACGTCGCGCGGTGCACGTCAATTGGCACGTTCCGTAGCGCGTCCCCTTGGCACGTCCTGCGGTGCGTGCCCATGGCACGTCCCCTGGCACGTCGCCTGGCGCGTCCCTTGGGACGTTCCACGGCGCGTCCTCCTGGCATGTCACATCTGTCGATTAGCTCTGGGGCAGCTACCATCTGCTCATGCAACTCGAGCTTAAGATCCAGATCAGTTCGGTCAGGACTCGGTGGCAACGAGGACTCGATCCACAAAGCTATGTATAGAGCACAATCGCGGCATGGCACATCGCAGTTCAGCACGGCCCAGCACAGCACAGCCTTCGGCACGGTACATCAAGATCGATACATTGAACATTGCACCTTGGCACGCTCCTTGGCGCGTTCCGTGGCGAGTCTACCTGGCACGTCGCGCGGCGCGTCACCTGGCACGTTCCGCGGCACGTCCATTGGCACGTTCCGTAGCGCGCCCCCTTCGCACGTCCCGCGGTGCGCGCCCATGGCACGTTCCCTGGCACGTCGCCTGGCGCGTCCCTTGGGACGTTCTGCGGCGCGTCCTCCTGGCATGTCACGTCTGTCGATGAGCTCTGGGGCAGCTACCATATGCTCAGGCAACTCGAGCTTAAGATCCAGATCAGTTCGGTCAGGACTCGGTGGCAACGAGGACTCGATCCACAACGCTATATAGATACAAATATATAAAGCACAATCGCAGCATGGCACATCGCAGTTCAGCACGGCGTAGCACAGCACAGCTCTCGGCACAGTACATCAAGATCGATACATTTAGCATTGCATTTGCCCTTCGCCCATTCAGGTGTCTTTGAAACGTTGCCATGCCTTACAGTTCTATATTCCTTTCCGGGTTCGTGGGTCGATCATGTTGCGGAGGTTCCTCCTTAGAGAGCTCCTTGGGGGCCTCGCGAATTTGTTCAAGGGCGTCTTGGGGCCTTCTAGAGGCCTCCTGGGCGCCTTCTGGGTGCTTCCTCGGAGCGCCCTGCCTTCGACCGCGGTCTCCCTGAACGACCAGTTCACGGTTTGGAGTTCTTCGGGTGGCGTCTTGGGGTCATCTCGAACCATCTTGGAGCTTTGTTGGGCCGTTTTGGGGCTCTCTCGGATTGTTTGGAAGCCATTTTGGAGAGTGTTGAGGCGATTTTCGGGCCTCCTTGGCGGCCTCGGACGCCCACAAGACCGACGAACCGAGTACCCCCAAAATCGGACGACAAAGACACTAGAAATGCATGTGTTTGTTTGTTCCGAGGGCCTTTGGGGGGTCTTCTTTGGGTCGTCTTTGGCCGTCTGGTGGGTGTCTGGGGCCTCTTGGGGCCCTCACGGGGCCAGGGTTGTCGACAACTTACTTTCATGGAGAATTGTGGGCGCTAGTTCATTGAATCAGCGTTAATCAGGAGGGAAAAAACACACAGACACAATTAATCGACGATTCCCGGGAAAATATGCGTAAATATGGGAAGTGGGGGGAAGACGAAAGTCCAAAACATATTGAAAAATATTGGGAATCTTGGGATTTGTGTGTATTTAGTTGTGTGTCCTTGGGCCCCTTCAGTTAAACTGTCATGCAAATAATACCTGTCTTTTTTCCTGCCCAGGCGCAGGAAATTTACGCCAGCCACGTCGGAGACGGTCCGGCTCATGGAGCGATGAGTTGCGAACTAAGTAATTCGTGTGCAGGTGCACGTCGAGCACCTCCATCGTTATTGAATCGCTTCGCTCATCCCGCCGGCCCTTATTGTCGCACCTCTGTCGATTTGGGGGCGTATTCCTGAGGGGGTCGCAGTGACTGTGGATTTGGTTCACGCCGACCGCCGCCCATCCGGCCGAGGCCAAGTTAACAAGGGGAGCGGGCGTGTCCTGCGGGGAAGGCGGAGGATGAGGGCAGAGGAGATGGAGGAGGCGGAAGAGGAAGAGGAGGAGGATGAGGAGCAGCAGCAGCAGCAGGAGGAAGAGGAGGAGGAAGAGGAGGAGCAGGAAAGGGAGGAGGACGAGGAGGAGGAGGACGCTCAGGACACGGAGGCGGAGGGCAGGGAGGACGAGGCGGAGGAGGGCGGAGGAGTCGGAGGAGGGCGAGGAGCGTGGGGATGGGAGCAGGCGTGTCTTGCGGGGAGGGCGGAGGCGGAGGAGGGCGGAGGAGGGGGAGGGGGCGGAGGAGGCGGAGGAGGCGGAGGAGGAGGTCGGCCACGCGCAGAAGGGGTAGGGGGAGGGGGGAAGCACCCCTGCTTCTTAGAAGGCGCGGGCCCTGTCTATAGATGTGAGGCCAGCGCCTTCTAAAAGCAGCCTCCTTCTAAGAAGCATTCCCCCCTCCCCCTACCCCCTCGTGCGCGCCGCCAAGAGAGCGGAGGAGGAGGGCTGAGGAGGCGGAGGACGGCGGGGAGGGGAGTGGGCTGGTCCTGCAGGGCGGGTCCATGGCAGGGTCCACTTCGATCCATTTCGATACGATTTCGATCCTCTTCCTCCTCTTCCCTCTCCCTCATCCATCCTCCTCCTCCGCATGCTCCTCCTCCCCCATCGTTCTTCATCCTCCTTGTCCTCCTCCCTCCTCGTTCTCCCCCCCCTCCTCTCCTCCTCCCTACTCCTCCTCCTCCCGCCTTCTCCGCCTCCCGCACCGAAAAGGGAGCGGGCGGGTCCTGCAGGGAGAGGGGCGCCTGGCAGGGTCCATTTCGAGCCGATTCGAGGTTCTAGGTGTTCGAGGCTCTCCAGGAAGGCCTCTTGACGCTCTCGTGGGGCTTCTTGGCGGCGTCATGGGCCGTCTGGGGGCCTTCTTGGGCGTCTTGGGACGATCTTGCGGGTCGGCAAGCTAGGAAGTTCAAGTCGAGATCCCCCCAATGGGGCCTTTCTTAGGGCTGTCTTGGGCTGTCCAGGGAGCCTCGTGAGCCTCCTTGAGGCCCTCTTGGGCCGTGTTGGGCCCATGTTGGGAGTCTGTTGGGCCATCTTGGGACGATCTTGAAGATCTCTTGGGCAGTATTGGCCGCGCTGGACCTGGAAAGGCCGTACATGGGCAAAACGTACGCTTTCTGAAAGGAATTGGACACTTGTTGCTTGTTGAGGCTTTCTAGGAGAGCCTCTTGAGGCTCTCTTTGGGGCTTCTTGGCGGCGTCTCGGGCCGTCTGGAGGCCATCTTGGGCGTCTTGGGACGATCGTGCGGGTCGGCAAGCTGGAAAGTTCAATTCGAGTTCCCCCGATGGGGCCCCTCTTAGGGCTGTCTTGGGCTGTCCAGGGGACCTCGTGGGCCGTCTTGGGGCCCTCTTGGGCCGTGTTCGGCGCATCTTGGGAGTGTTGGGCCGTCGTGGGGCGATCTTGAAGGTCTCTTGGGCAGTGTTGGACGCGCTGGACCTCGAAACATCGTTTATGCTCAAAATGTACGGTTTCCTAGAGGAATGAGTCACTTTTTGCGTTTTGAGGCTTTCTAGGAGAGCCTCTAAAGGCTCTCTTGGGGCTTCTTGGCGGCGTCCTGGGCCGCCTGGCGGCGACCGAGGGCCCCTTCGGACCGTCTCGAGCACGTCACGGGGCTTTCTTGGAGCGTTCCTGGGACGCTCGGGAAAGCCTGGAAAGCAGCGCCGAAGAAGAAAACCATCTCTGGGTCTCACCTGGCCAGGACCTGCCTGGGTACTTTTCGTTCGGGGGCCCCCAGGGGCCGCCCCACGCGGGCGAACTAGAAAATTGTAAACCAGTTACCGGAGTTCTTAGCACGCCTCTGGCCCGTTGGGCCGGCGAATTTTTCAGTGTCGGATACCTGGTATCAGGGAAGGATAGTTTTCCCCTCTCAGTCGCGCACACGCAGTGGGCACATGCACATGCTCTGGTACCGAGTTTCCCCCCTCGGCGAGAGGCCAACGAGCTGGGAGTGCGAGAGTTCGACGCCGGAGACGCGGCGGCCGGGGCTGGAAGAGGCTGTGGAGGCGAGGGAGACGGGTTCACAGAAGCGTTGCAAAGGGAAAGACCCCCCACCACCACGCCCTTGAGATCCGGGCGCCGTTCACAACGGGCGATTATGTCTCGTTCTTGGCCCGGGGACCATCACAGATCGATCTGGCTCGAAAAATGCCACAGAAACAGTCGGTCCAGGGTTCCAGTCGTGATTTTTCACGATGTTGCAATTTGTTCGTAATATCGGATCTCAGGGCGCAGCCGCAGATAGCAAAAACAAAAGGCACGACAGAGCTGCGCCACTGCAACCTCTGAGCTACCGCGCCGTGGCAAATTTCTCGTGGCCCTCGGTCAGCGGAGCCGTAACGGGTACTTACTAACGGGTACTTTGCAATTTTGCCGAAAGTTGCCACTTTAGGGCCTTTTTCTTGCATTGCAGCTTTGCCCACATCGGGAAGGGCTGGGTTCGCTGAGTCACTGGCCAAAGTACCCGTTAGTGGAGTCCCCGTTTGAGGGGCGCTGACTCGGGAGTCGCAGTGGTTCTTGAGCAACGTGAGGGACCCAGGGAGCGGGCCAGGGACGAATGTGGTGCGGGTTTGGAGAACAGCAAGCGGGAGCGGGAGCAGCAGCCGGTTATGGGGGGAGGCGGGAGGAAGAGGAGACGAGAGGGGGGGGGGGAAAGGAGAGCAGGAGCAGGACGAGGAAGGGAAGGGAAGGGATGGGAAGGGGGAGGGGGGGGGGGAAGGGAGCAGCGGGGGAGCGGGAGAAACGAGAGGCGGGAACGGAGAAGAGCAGGACGGGGGGGCATGCGGGGGGAGGCGTCCGTGGTGCTTGCACGACCGCCCGGTGTCAGCGCTTCTGTGATACAAGGGGAGAGGAGTCGGAGGAGACGAGGTATGGGAAAGGGGGGAGGAGGAGGAGGAGGAGGAGGAGGAGGAGGAGAAGAAGGAAAAGAACTGTCTTGATGCGTGCGTATGGAGGATGGGCGCGGGAGGTTTTGTTTCGACTCAATCTTGGCGGGCGAGTGCATGCCAGACAGGGGGCAGGAAGGAGGGAGGAGGAGGGGGAGAGTAAGCAGGGGAGAAGGTGGAGGATGAGAGGGATCAGAAGAGCATGGAGGAACAAGAAGGGGAAGGAGGACGTGGAGGAGAGAAGCAGGAGGAGGAGAAGGAGGAGGAGGGGAGATGGAAGAGGATGAGGGTAACCCTCATCATTATCCTCCCCTCCCTCCTCCCCTCACCTCCTCCTCATCCTCCTCGTCCCCCATGCCTTTCCCTCGCCCTCCCGTTCCTTCCATCTCCATCATCCTTATCTTCCTCATCCTCGTACTCCCCCATGTCATCACTCCTCCTATTTCCTTTGTTTCTTTGGCGGGAGGAGCAGGAGGGGGAGATGAAAGAGGAAAGAGGACGAGGAAGAGGAGAAACAATAGGAAAGAGAGAGAGGAGGAGGCGGAGGAGAAATGACTCCCCATGAATCCGGGGACCCTGTTTAAGTTGTCCCAAACAGTATTTCAACATATGCGCACAGTATATTTAACCAGGGGGGAAGAAAATGTGGGGGCAAAAACCAGGTCCTTGAATTTCTAATTTGAGAATTAAGCATCTCACCCCAGCCTCTCAAGATATTCCCCGAAGAGGCCCAGAGAGCGCCGAGAATCCCGAAGAGGGCACGAGTAAGCGACAAAGGGCGCCAAGGGCAGTTCCAACGCTTCGGGTCGGGCGTCCGCGAGAAAGCCAGCGGCCGGAGGGCATATCCGGGGGAGTGCCAGACGCAGCGTGAGCGTGGCCAGCCGTGCAAGGAGGGGGATCGGAGCGGATCGGATCGGCATTCCGCGAAAGAGCTGTCGAGCAGATGCTGCCAGGGGCGTGACATGGCAATCGTGCCACGGCAGACCTGGTTCCCGCATCTGCGGGTCAACAAAATAAGAATGTCATCTATGGAAGACGATCGACGCTGAAACGAGGACCCTTGACGCCCCTTCAACAAACCACCCATCCCATCATCCACATGCTCATCCCCACCCTTCCCTGAGAGCGCAATTGCCCCGCGGGCGCGCCTGAGTAGTGACGCAACGCGGGTCGATATGCGGGCGGTGGGAGGGAGAGGCAAGACACGAAACAAGAAGCGACCTGCTACCTGTCACAAGCCTGCACCCTCTCCCTCACGCAATGACTCAAGAACCACAGATGGAGCGCACAACGCTGTGCTGCACAAACAAGGCTTGGGAGACGAAAAGGATTACTGTAGCCCTCGTCGGAGCACGCACTCTTGTGCTGCACACCAAGACTAACTGCTAAGATACGGAAGCTGCATAATGCGCGATCACTCCCTCCGTGTATTCATCCCCGCCAGCCTCCCCCGACAAGAATACTGACAGGAAACGGGCTTGGACACGAATGGGCAACAAAAAAAGAAATTGGGTTATGTGTGCGTCGCAGCCTTACAGCACCTATGCAAATCTACGTGGACACAGTCCCTTTCAAACCTAGATGCAGTCTAAACCTCTTCACCGAAAAGGTGCAGAGCAGCAATGGGAATGCGTCTAGCCTCAACATCTCGAGCTCTTCCTCGTCTCAATGCTTCAGCACGGTTTGTCGCGATTCTGTCAAGCACTGACTGCGAAAGTGGAGGAGGAGGAGGAGGAGGGGGAACCCCAGAAGGAGAAACAGCAATGTCCTCCTTCCTCGGAGTCGCAGGCACAGGCTGAGCCTCGATAGCAGACATGATGCCGACAGAATGAGAATTCTCGAGCTCCTGCTCATCATTCACAGGATGGTCTGTGAATCTGGGATCTGAAGCCTTCCTGATGCGAGAGATCGCCGACCCCACTCTCTTGGTCGACTTATCTAGAGCGAAATCTGGACCCATCTCAGGAGCATCTGGCGAAACGGAAATGGAATCAACGAAGAACCGAAGCAAGTCATCAGTCTCGGCCTGGTCCGCATCCTGCACGCAACATTCAACCGATGGAATGACGGCATCCAGGAGCGCCTGACCTAAGATTCTGCACATTGCTTCCGGGTAAACGTTCTTGGGAGCTGTTCGGAAGGGATTGTTGTCAGGGTCTCACCCCAGCAGCGTCGCATGAGCTCTGGGCCCGCGGCTCGTGTGCCTCCTCCAGGAGTGTCTCGCAACATGTTGTGCAATGTGCCTAGACGCACAGCCAGTATCCCTGTAGGTGCTCTACCTGCTTCCTGACCGAATTCACACTGATCGAACTTTGCATATGAAGCATACGGGCCACTAGCAAGGGCTCTCACGGGTTTAGCGCCAAGAGGGAACTGCGCGGGGCTCCCAAGTGGGGAAAGCAGGATGTTCTCCCCATCCGCATCCCCATACCTCAGCACAAACCGTAAGTAACCCTGTATGCGACATGAAGAGGACATTTGCAATCTGCACTTGCAAACGTTGCCTAGGAGTAAGAACCTCTATCCAGAACGCAAGGGAGGGGAGCCCCCATCCTTCCACCGAGCTGCCAAAAAAGTTTCGCATGGGGGCCCCCCCTCCTACGGCCGCCACGCGGCCTGCCCTAATTTGCACACTCCATATGCTTACAGTTCCTGGCTTGCTGAGGTCGCCTGCGTCTTTATCGATGAGGACATCGATAGACAACACACGCAACTCAACATCAGGTAGAATAGGTTCAAACATTATCTCAACGTCTGCCTGGACATCGCCCTGGCGTCGTTGACCACAAAACAGATTAGCAATGACTGCAGTCCTACGCGCCAACCTGCGAGGGATGGAGCTAGGGCTCCAGAATAGGCCTCATGCTCAAATGGCCAGTCCAGAAACACGCCTCGGACCGATCCTGGGGCTGCCTGACCTACCTCAAACTGCTGAAGCCAATGCCTAGACCTACCCGTCACACGCTGGAGAGTGTTCTGTACATAAAGTTGCGCCTGCTCGCGCGTGCACATATCCTGCACCATCCGCGCTGCAGGATCGATGGGGCCAGGAATCACGCGCGACGGCACCTCAGCATGCGAGGTCGAGTATCCCTTGCGCCGTGCCTGCTGATTGGCCTGATGTTTCTCCAGTGCCAATAGTTTCCGTTCGTCTGGCGAAAGCACATGCACGTGCATCAAGTAAAAAACCAAACACGATGACCTCCACGAAGTGACATGGCGGAGGGGGAGTGATCTCGATGTGAAAGAGCGGCGGCAAGCGGCACGTGTCGGTCCAGACACGCGCCGACGAGCCAGCCCTGTGACCGCGACGCGTCAAGGGCGCACGCGCGCGTCAAGAGAAGCAACCGACAGAGCTTCAAACTCGCAGCAAGGGATTCTCATTTCCGGCACCTGTGGGTATTCTTGAACATCGCGGGCAGGAGGAAGACCCATTCTCGGCATGCCCAGGAATCGAGCTCCATCCAGATCTCTTCTAGCTTTCTCAACACACGCCTTGACCGCCTCAGCAAGAATACGCTTCCAAGCCTGGGACGATGACTTCACCTTGTTGACCCACATCTGTGAGTCGGAGATTGGCGTGGGGAAGGTTCCTTAAGCCTGGTGGCTAGAACGCAGCCAAAGCAAATCCTCCTGGACGTGATGTAACCAAGACTTTCTTTGAGTATCCTCCGCACGTTTGTATTCAGAGTGCGGTAGGGCAAGTAGAGGACCTGGGGCCGCATGATATATCTGCCCAAACAAGCGTAAACGATCCAACCGAAGTAATGTAGTGATAGTAGGCCTCGCTGCAAAAGCCATAACGGCATCGTCCGTAGGTCCGTGCGTTTCAAGCCTAGGTCAACGCAATACCCTCGCGTATCGTTTAGCATAACAATCCCTCAAAATAGTTACAGCATGTCCATATAGATCGTACCAAGTGCCTGCATCATACAGAGCCGAGTTAAGTACTAGCGAATCCGTGAAAGCAAGCTTGGGCAGAAATGTGTTATTAAATGCACGCCTAAAAGCCTTGCCCAGCTGCGTCAACGGGACTCGCGCCTCTGCCTCTGTGTACAAGCTCAGGGCCGAGAAGTGCCTTGTCCGTGAGTACCGCCCCAAGATATACAGACTTGCGGACGACATGCATGTGCGCACCACCACACATGAGCATGCGCACAGGGAAGCGCGCCTCAAGCGCGTGAAACACATGACGCCGAAATACAGCAGAGCCAGGTCCGTGCAAGTGAAGCACGATCTCTGTCTTGCCCACCTCGAGATGGGGAACTAAGCCTGCCGGAGCAAAAGAGTCAAGCACAATCCTGCAAAAATCCTCGAGGTGCTTTTCGAAAATATCCATGGGAGCCAGGAACGCAGACATATAATCATCCGCGTATACTTGCCCAGGGAACGAACTCTTGTGCTCGTCGGTGGCAGCCTCGAAGATATTCGCGCCTGGTGCGTTCAGGGTGAGCGAGTTGTCGAGCGCCTTCAGCTGCCTAGCTACACCATTCATGACCTCAGTGATGATGAACAGAAAAAGCGCATCCCCGAAGGGGGTCCCAGGACGCGCCCCAGGAAAGGCAACTGCAATCCGAGTGGCCCCAGGGAACAAAAAACAACCCATCCTGAAGGCCTCCTCGAACATGGTCTTGAAATGATTGTTGAGGTCATGTCGATGCAAGCACAGTCGCTGTGCCAGCAAGGGTAAGTATGATTATGTAAGGCCAGCAACGGACAGCAAGGCCTTCAAAAACTAAGGCGCGTGATCTATCTTGAGCACGAGCTCCCTGATCGCAAAATAGATTGCGTTCATGACATCGACAAAGCGCATTGCCAGACAGAGCCCAGCCTTCAGAGAATACTGTTGTAGCACTCTAGCCGTAAGCAATGGCAGCTGAGCACCTCTGCCTGGGACCCCGGCGTGTTGATGTGTTCCTACTGTTTGTTGCATTGCTGGTATATGCTTGCGTCGTAGACATGCGTTATATGTTTTGCCTATGTGTGCTGCTACTAGAATTGATCTTGAAGCCGACGTAGTATATACAGTACCCTTAGCTTTAGGCATCCTTGGCAAATCCCCACCCTTCCAATGCAACGGTTCAGATATGAGTAAGCCCGATTTGACAACCAGTGCATAGTGTGCCTTTGCCAGGGAACTAGCATATGCACGTGCAAACATACGATGCAGACCGTCGGAACCTCCAGCACTATTCTTGGTGCGCCTCAATTACCTGTGGAAGTCCCGGAGAGATGGGATATTATGCATATGTCGGATTATAGCATCTTGAGGCAGACACCTGTCATAAAGGGTGTCCATGAAAGCTTGCGGCGTAACCTTGCCCGCTAGCTCCTGCGCAGAGAAATGTTCCAGCCATAGTTCGGTGGCCTGCTGTACCGTCGAGACGAGCTCGCCTCCTGGACCTTCGACTGCCGCTAATACTTCAGCCCAGCGATGCCGTTTGCCCGCTGCGCCAAGCTTGCGCAACGCAGAAAACGCATCGCCGCACTCCTCAGCAGACCACAAGTCACCGATCGAGTCAGCCACTTCATCAAGAGACCGATCGACATCTCGACGCGAATGATAATGAGCAGCACGATTGAGGGGTTGAAGAAGGATAAATTGAAAATCTTGAACACGATGGGGTAGTAGACGATATAGTAGAGCCAAGCCCGACCAGTATCTACAACCAGTATATGACACAGCCAACCTAAGAATATCGCCAAGGAGCGTGAACCATTTAACCCTCGTGCGAGCATTACAGAAACTATCTTCATCACGCATGAAGTTGTCGGCCAGTAGGCACTGTAAAGCCTCCTTTGACAACTGTCCAGCTCTGCCAGCATCCGCTAGCAAACTGTGATTGGCCTTTGAAATCCAATATGCTGTAAAAATATCCTCGCCCTTCTGCGCCAAGACATGCCGAGCACGAAAAAGGACTGCCTGCCACAACTTAGCGACTGACTGCCTGACTTGCTGAAGACCTTTGACATTTGCGATGCGATCGAAGTGATGACAAATACCTTAAAGTAACCTCTGACAATCCTGCTTTCTTCTGCTGTATATCATAATTAGCGAAGCACTCCTCCATACCCTGCCGTACATGCTGCGTGACGAGCGTGCAATGTTCTGCCGGGGGTACCGCCCACGCTGGAACAGGACATTCTAGCATGTGTAAGCTGAAATCGCGCAAGCACTCTGGATCCTGCAACTTGCGCCTGTCCAGCAGCGGCTTCGCAGAAATACTTCGATTAGCTCGCACAGTAGGCACAGGCACATTTACGCACAATTGAACGAGGTAGTGATCAGGCTGTGAGACAGTGAGCTCCACGTCCTTAATCACCCTTGATCCCGAGGAGGAGTATGGTAGACGCGACTTAGGGACCCCGACGTAATTGATACGTTTTGCAGGGAAAAGCCAGCGGGAGGTACCCAGTTTTGTGCTCAACCAACGGCCCGAGGAAGGTACACGGCAAACACAAGTCCAGTCCCCTAAGCATTTGATGTAAACATGTCCCACAGAACGATTCCGCCTCAGCCCCGACATTTCCAATAGAGCCAGAGATTGTCGAGCCCACAGTAGCGTTGGCGTCCATAAGCAAAACTAATAGTCGGCCTGACCAGCCGCTCTTCTCAAGGTAGCAGTAGTTGATTTCCACCACGTCTGCATGTCATTGTCATTGTGCCCTGAATGAGGTGCGTGAGCCACACGAAAGGTGGCACTTAAAGAAGTAAGTGCAAATTTCGACCAGCAAGGTAGGGGTAGCAGCTGCCACGTTAAGCTTGTTTCTGGAGATTCTCGAACCCTTCATACCTGGGATGAGTTCCTTATGTGGACGTAGCCATAACGAACATCCATGATTCCCGCTTTCATGGAGAGGGCCATGCAGAACAAGAAACGAACCAACATGACACCGTCTTGGATTAGGCATACGTGTCTGTTGCGCCAGCAACCGCAAAGTCGTGATGACGAAATTGGTCAGCTAAAAGCCTGGGACGACCAGCTAGATATGCTCCAACAACCTTGCATGTGCCTTTTGCTGCCAAATTGCTTGCCAAGACACTTGATCTCCGTAAGTTGCAGAAGGGTGAGCACGTTAGCGAAAGCTAGCTTAATCTCTAGCCGAGAAGAAGCAACTGGCCCTTGTCGACCCTCAGGTGTGAACAAATCTAGAAAATGTCCTACACAGCTGTGGATTGGCGGAGACTCTGCAGGAAAAGCGCGGGTCGGCAATAATCAATTCACCGTTCTCTATGTTTGGATATTGGCTTCGCCAACGCCTCGGCATAAGAGACATCCATGCCCACATCGCCGACAGTGGGTCGTGTAGGAAAGGGAGCCGTGGACATGCCATTCTATAATCTATGATACCCATGCCTGCAAGTGATCCAAGTGTGCCCACGTGCTCATGAACAGAATGCTGAGCATTTGCATGAATATGACTAAATACGGCAGCGTGCTTGTACTACATGAGCACGTGAAACACAGAGCTTAAACATGTTGCCAACCTTGTTAATGGCGGTATGTCCCATAGCCCTTGCGCTGCATTCATGGCCGCAACGTTATCAGGATGAAAATGGTAGTGCAGGTCCGAGAAGGGAGCCTGGAGCGCCCAAGCCATTGCCCACAACAGAGCAAGCGTCTCCAACACCAGGCTTAGCTGAGTGGGCGAACCACTGAAGTCATCTCGCAAAAAAAGCTCCAGCATGATCAACGAAATAATGAGACTGTCCATCCCCAGTAACGATAAGGACAAAGAACGCCCAGGATGGTTTCACATCTGAAGGGGCCGAACCGCCGCTTCCATATGTGAAAATCTCGATACGTAGGATATCTGATAGACGCCATCCCAAGCAGAAAGAGAACTGAAGAAGTCCCTGCAGCAGCCCAATATAAATCGCTCATGCGTTCGCCAATCAGTATTGAGCACCTCATCCCAAGGACGGATGAGTGAAAAGGCAATGTCAGGATTGTCAACGTATCCCGATTTGACCCCTTGAAACTGAGCAAGATTTGCATGATCGGAGGGGTCGATACCGCTCATGTCAGAACTTGTTGCTACCCCAGAGGGCTCGTAGCCCTCTCGCAGCACCAAGTCGTCGATGTCGTCCACACCTGCAGGGGAAGCCGCCGCCACCGCCTCCTCCGCTGTGCCGCCAGCCGCCGCAGAGCTCTGAGCTGGCCCTCTGCGGCCAGGGGATGGGCT
>CAUYUJ010021481.1:369154-431133 GCA_963575745.1 Prorocentrum cordatum
GGAGAGGCTCTGCAGCGCCAGGCTGCGCCTCCCATCCCCGCCCACATCGGCATCCTCCCGCCCGCCGAGGCACGATCGAGAGGTGAGGCCCGGCACCGGCACGAGACACGGCAGGCCCGAAGCGAGGAGCAGCATTTCCGTGATCAGAACGACCATCTGCTTGCACGACGGGGGTGCCTGTGTCCAGCCCGACTCTTTTGCCCCCCCTCTGCTGATTAAAGCTGTGCGTGGCCCGCTTAGCTTCTATCGGAAGAGGCTCGCTCTCGACCCGCGGATCAAAAAAGTGTCCAGCCCGAGCGGGAGGCACCGGGTAGCGAGGACGGCTCCGCCCAGCGCGGAGAGGGTCGTCACGGCCAGCGGCAGCAGCGGCTGGCCAAGAGTCCGAGCAGCCAGCGGGTGTCGCGGTGCGTGCCGCAATGCGACCTGGCGTGCGCCGGCGCGGCGAGGCGCAGAGGCCCAGGGCGCGCCGGAGGGGCGGCACATAGCGGACGCGTCGAGGAGGAGGCGGAGGACGGAGGACGGAGGAGGAGGAGTAGGAGGAGGAGGAGGAGGACGAAGGAGGACGGAGGTGGACGGAGGAGGAGGAGGACGACGGAGGAGGAGGAGGACGACGGAGGAGGACGACGGAGGAGGAGGAGGACGAGGAAGGAGGAGGAGGAGGAGGTTGGTCGGGCGCGACATTGCAGCAGTCTGTGCGCCGATGATCGGTGGGCTCTTGTTTCCCCAGGGCCTAGGTAAGAACAGGGGTGCGCGGCACTTCCCGCGCGCCCCCTGGAAGCAATGGGAGGCACCCAGCAATGAGACGCCAGGCGGCCCAGAGCAGGCCAACGAGAGGACGCGGAATGGCGACAGCCACGCCAAGTAGAAGCAGTACAGTACACCCGCATAGCAAGGATGAGCAACTTTCCAAGGTTACCCTTGATTCCTTGCCCCGTCGGCCCATCATTGGCGACTTTCTCTGGCCAGCCCCGTTCGAAAACGCCGACATGGCCTTCCAAGGCCCTTGCATCCTTACCGCGCAACCGTATCAGACGGGTTGATTGCACAACGGAAACATCCGAATCAGCGAAGCACGACGCGAAGTCGGCAAGTCAAGCGAGAGGCCACGAAGCACAGTCCTTGAGAAACATCCGCTGCACGACTGTGAAGCAGAGGGGGCCAACGACAGCCCAACCAGCAATCAACTACAGCTGAATATCACAAAGTGGACGGCACCAGGGTATGCAACATCAGAACTCTCGAGAGTCCTGGGAGCCGTCATCCACGGACGGGTTGGTACATCCAAAATGACCATCACTTGCGCTCGGACCTGACATGGTGCGGACTCGGTGCGTCGCGCGCTTTTGCGATGACCCGACGAGCAAGATTTCGCAGTAGAGCGATGTCACGGAGTACACTCCTGGAGCGCTCTCCGTTCACACAGCAGCTTGAGCGAATGTCCTGGAGGCCGCTCTTCGCAGATAGGCTGGTACACCCAAAATGACAATCATTGCCAGCCGCGGCCCTGAAATGTCACGCGGCAGCGATATACGTGTTCGACTGGCTCCCATAGGGCTTGAACGGTAAGACATGTCGACCTGGCAATTGCGGCACATTATTCGAAGAAACAAAATCCATATAAATATAAATTGTTGGCGCTCCGCGCGGATTTCTTGGATGCGCCCCGGGGCCCGCGGCGCCTCCGGCGCCGCCCCTGGCGCGCTCCGCGCGCCAGGGAGGGGCGTCCAGCGCGAGTCCAAGAAATCCGCGCGGAGCGCCAAAAGTTTATGCGTATGTGGTTTTTTGGGTATAATTATAATACGGGCGGATGCATGTTCGTACTGTTTGGTTTCCCTTCCGTGGCCTTGGAGCCCCGCCCCTGCTGCTCCCGATGGGCGTTCCTGCCGTGGGAAGGTTTCCCATGACCGGGCCTGCCAGTACGGCTTTCGAAGACGAGCTGCATGCTCGATCCAAGGAAGCGCGTGGGAACACGGACAGCTTGGCCGAACTCGCACTGGTCCACCTCGGCTGCGTGCGTGATGGGCGCCAGCATGAGCGCTTGGAGCGGAGCACAAGAGAAAGAGTTTGGAGCACGCGCTTCCCATCCGCAAGACTGAAAATGCTCCATCCAACCGCTGGTGCCAACCTTGGCATGCCCGGCAAGTAAGATGACCCGCGCGGTCAGGAGAGCGTTGCCGATGGTCAACTGCCGAGCCTCCCGCGCGGTGGCCGTGCTAACGCCCCGTTCAGCCTCATGGGTGCGGATTGGGGGCGCGCCGGGGAGTTCCGCCCACCATGCAGGGAACCAGGTCTCACAAAGAGGGCCACCACCAGTGAGCACCATGCTTCGGGCAAGTACATGGTGCGGACCATACGGCAAGGGAGTCGGCACGGCTCAGGTCGCCTTCCTCGGCGCAGGAGGAAGAGGGAGCGGGGAGGCCGCAGGACGGAGGACGCAGGACAGAGGACGGAGGACGGAGGACGGACGCGGGGAAAGGGGGGAGGAGGAGGAAGGAGGAGTGGAAACGAGAGCGAGGGCGAGGGTAGTAGGAGGAGGAGGGGACGAGCAGGAGAAGGGCAGGAGGAGGAGGGGGCGACGAGGAGGGGAGAGGAGGAGGGGGGACGAGGACGAGGGCAGGAGGCAGAAGCGTCACGGCGCCTCCTGGGTCCCACGGCGATTCCTGGCCCTCCGTGGCTGCAGAGTTCGCCCAGTCCTCGCCCTCCCGATTGCTAATTCATCGAGGCCTGGCGCGAGGCCCTCTCTTCCAGGTGGTCGGGCGCGTCTTTCCCATCCTCCTCCTCCCCGTGCCCCCGTCCAGCTACTGTTCCGGCTACTCCGGCGTTTCGGGTGAGATTCACGCGTTCATTGCCTTGCTTATTGAGGTAATCGAAAGTGCTGGTAGAACAACGGCGCGCGCTGCTTCTGCTGCTGCTGCTGTTGCCGCCGCCGCCGCCGCCGCCGCCGCGGCTGCTGCTGCTGCTGCTGCTGCTGCTGCTGCTGCTGCTGCTGACGCTGATGCTGATGCTGATGCTGACGCTGATGCTGATGCTGATGCTGATGCTGCTGCTGCTGCTGCTGCTGCTGCTGCTGCTGCTGCTGCTGCTACTGCTGCTGCTGCTGCTGCTGCTGCTGCTGCTGCTGCTGCTGCTGCAGGTAGCGTAGCGCCGATACGATGATATCACATCGTCAGGTACTCAAGCAATACTGGAGCGGCAGATCTCGTGATGGCTACAGCGAACCGCCTCGTCTTCCACGCGCGATCGTTTCTTGATCTCCGCCGGGCTCGGGGAGGTCGTCTGCTCCCCCACGACATGGCAAGTATCGATCCCACAATCGCTTCGCCGAGCCGCCCCGAGCTTCTGCATCCAAGTGATCTGTTCTGGGTGGTGCTCCAAGACGGGCCGCCGCTTCGAAGAATCGATGGGTTGACGTCTCGCCCTGGGCAGTGGCCGGGAGGAAGCAGCGCCAGGGCAGTTCCGCCAGAGGAGGCGGGTGGAGGCAAAAAGTCGGCCCCACAAGAGAGTCAAGAAGGGCATCGTCTTCGAGGATTCGGGGGTTTGACATCTCGACCTAGGCGGCGGCTGGCAGAAGCAAAGCGAAGGCGGTTCCGCTGGCCGTACCTCCTCGTCCTCCGCGCCCTGCTCTTCGTGATCCTCCCCCTCCTTCTCCGCCTCCGCATTCTCTCTCGTTTCGACGGCGAGCGAGGGGAGAAGTGAGAAGTAGAAGGCCTTCTCGGAAGGCGGCGGGACTTCTCAGAAGCCATCGCGCCTTCTGAGTTCCGAGACTTCTGAGAAGGCCCGCCCTTTCTCACCTCCCCCCTGGGCTCGCCGCCGATCATTCTCCCATCACCTTCCCTCTCTCGTTTGCCCCTTCTGTACCCGGACATGCTCGCGTCGTGAAAAAATCACGACTGAAGGTTTGTGGCTGGTTTCAGCCTTTGGGGGCCCTCGCCAGGCCCCGGAACCGTCCAAAAAAGCTCGGGGTGAAAAAACCGGCCTTGGGGAGAGGATCGGGCTTTCCTGGAGACCTCGCATTGAAAAGATCAGGCCACCAGATGTTTGGGCAGCCACTTTGGCGCAAGTCACTCGTTCTGGCCCCGCATTGGGCTACGCGTAAGAGTGACTTTTCGCTGGACTGACTCTGGTGCGGGCCCACAGGGGTCCCGCCAGCACTGGCCGGCGCGCTTGGACTGCGTTGACCTGGCCTCCCCAGCAGGCCCCCGCAAGCCGCGCACCAGAGGCCACTCCTGCCTGGGGCCGCCCCTGCGTGCAGCCGAGGGATGCCGAACGCCCAGCACACCGGTGTCGGCATGGCAGCCGACAGCCGGCTGGCTGCCGCTCTGCCGACGCCGCTCGCGCCGACGAGGGGGCGAGCGCACCACCAGGCCTGCGAGGAGCCCCCGCCACCAGCGCCGGCGGACCCCTCGCGGTCTGGGTCGCCGCCTTGCGCGGCCGAGGCCTGGAGGCTGTCCGGCGGGCTGGAGGCTCAGCATCGTCTAACCTCACGTCGGGCGTGTCCCTCCACAGGAGCAACGTTCAAGAATGGTCCAGAAGTCGTCTGGGGGCGATGTTCCTTCTATTTCTGGCTCCTGTTGAATGTGTTTTGACTATGCTCGAATCTTCCTCGAAAATCCGCCTGGAGGATAACGTGCCCGACCTAACTCTACCCCCGGGATCCCACGCATTGGGAAAATCAAGACAGACGGAGGTTTGTTGCCGTGTTCGGCCTTTGACAGGCCTGGGCCGGGCTCCAGGACCGTCAAAACGGCTCGGGATGGGGAGCCGGTCCTAGGGAACGGGTCGGGGCTTCCAGGGGGGCCCCGTAGTCAAGACATCGAGACGTCCGATGTCTGGGAACCCGTCCCCATTGGCACTTGGCCATGGTATCTTCGCCCGACAGGCCCACCCTCCAAGGTGGGGATAGGTTTCGCGAAGCCCAAACGAAGAGGCAGATCCCTCGTTATAGAGTCTTACAATCCAGGGTAGGGCGAAGCCCCCCCCAAGAGAAACAGGACCCCCAGATCCGCGGCCCTGGGGACCCCCTGGACGCCCCTGCTGGGCCTAGCCAGCGGGCCCAAATCCGTCAGAAGAGCGGCCGAGCGGCCCAGCGAGAGCCCCGAGCGGCCCCAGACACATACCAGACGTCCGAAGAAGACCCAAAGATGACCCCAAGAGGCTTTGGAATCCCCAAGAAACATGAATTTCCAATTGGTGTTTGCGTCATTTGAGGCATACTCGGTCTTCTGGGCGCCCGAGACCGCCCAAGAGGCTTGAAAATCATTCCGAAACGACCCAAACGGCCCCAAGACGGTCCAACAAGGCCCCGAAAAGAGCCCCATGACGGCCCAAGATGGCCCCAAGACGCCTCCGAAGCAGTCCAAATCGGGACCTGGTCTTTCAGGGGGATTGCGATAAAAAGCAGTGTGGCCCGAGGAAGCCGCAAAATACCCCAGAAGGCGCCCAGGAGGCTTCAGGAGGCCTCAAGAGGCCCTTAAACGCTTTCGTGAGGCCCCCAAGAAGCTCTCCAAGGTGGAGCCTCCGCAAAAAGAGCTGGGGAGCATACTGTCAATGTTCGCAGGGTAGGGCAAAGAATGAGGGAGAAGACGAGGAAACATGAGGGAAGGAGAAGGAATAACATTACGATGCCGTAAAAGGCAACAGTGAGTGATCGCTGTATCTACTGTGTTTACTCTCTTTCCGCTTGTATGCCAAACCTGAAAAGCGAAGGTGCATGGCACGACGCGCCAATGCAGTCTTGTATATGTATACAGAGAGATCGATAGACATGTAGATGTTGGTGTGCAAATAGGCTCAAACAAATCGCTATACAAACATACATACAGACAGACAGACAGACAGACAGACAGACAGACAGACATACAGACATACAGACATACCGACATACAGCATACATGCATGCATACATACATACATACATACCTGCAGTGGCGTTTCGCGCCATGCACCTGAGTCTTTCGTGCTTGACATGCGGGCGGAAGGGCAGGAAGGTAAAACTGCACATTCAGCGATAACTCAGTGTTGCCGTTTGTCCGACATCGTCGTTCGAATGATGTTATTAAAGTATCCTTCCCTGCTGCTTCACCTTCCTCATTCTCGCCCTACCCTGTGAATGTGTCCCCATCCTCCTTGACTCTTTTTGCGGAGGCTCTTCCTTAGAGAGCCTCTTGGGAGCCTCACTTACGTGTTCAAGGGCTACTTAGGGGCCTTCTGGAGGCCTCCTGCGTTCTTTCGCGAGGCATCTGGGGGCTTCCTCGGGCCACCCTGCTTCCAACCGCGGCCTCCCTTAACGACCAAGTCACGATTTGGAGTGCTTCGGGGGGCGTCTTGGGGCCATCTTGTGCCGTCATGGGGCTCTCTTCGGGCCATCTTGGGTCCCTGTTGGCCAGTCGTGGGGCGCTCGTGGGCTGCCTGGAAGCCCTTTCGGGTAGTTTGGGGGCGATGTTCTGGCCTCCTGGGCGGTCTCGGACGCCCGGCAGACCGAAGAACAGAGCACTCCGAAAATCAGATTAAAATATTTTAAGAATTATATATATAGAGAGAGAGAGATAAAGAAAAAATGTGTGTGTTCTTGCGTTTCGAATGCCTCTCGGGCGGTCTTTGGGTCGTCTTCGAACATCTGGTGGGCATCTGGGGCCTCTTGGGGCTCTCGCGGGGCCGCGGGGCCGTCCAGCCGCCCTCCTGGCCGATGTGGGTCCAGTGCCTCGGCCCAGAAAGAGCTTCCAGGAGCCCCAGAAAGCCCAGGGGACCTTCTGTGGGTGCGTCCAGGGGGCCCCGGGGCAAAGGATCCAGGGAGTCGCGTTTTTGGCGGGGATTCCCACTCCCAGGATTCGGGGGGGGGAGAAAAAAACAAAAAACAGAAACTATATAACAGATATGTGTGTACGTATGTATACATATAACGGCGCACCAGGTCCGGGGGCCCGGGGCCGGGACCCCGACCACAAATGTGGGCTCCGGGGGGCCCGGAGGCTCGTCGGACCGCCGGACGCCGTCCAAGATCGTTCGCAGGCGGCTTCGAAACGCGCTCCGATGGCTCCAGATGCCTTCCAAGACGCCTGTCATGACACCAAGAAGGTCCCAGAAGCCTCCAAGACGCTCCGAGAGGCAGCCCAAGAGAGGCCCAAGAAGCAAAAATCGTGCCATTCCTATGGGAAAACGTATATTTTTCGCATGTTCGCCTCTTGGGTTTTCACCGCGTCCAAGACGGCCCAAGAGGCGCCCAAGACGGTCTACGAGGCCTCCGGGAGCGCTCCAAGGCTGCGCACGAGTGTCCCAGGACGGCCCCAAGACGGCCGAAGAGAGCCCCAAGACGAGTTCGAGAGGGGTCCCAGACGGAGAAAGCCAACCTCGAATTCCGAGCTTCCGGCCCAAGAGGCTCCAGGAGGCGCCAAAATGCCGCCAAGAGGCGCCAAAAGGCTCCCAAAAGCACCCCAAGACGTTCCGAGAGGCACCCCAAGAGAGGTCCAAGAAACAAAAATCGTGCCATTCCTATGGGAAAACGTATATTTTTCGCATGTTCGCATCTTGGGCTTTCACCGCGTCCAAGACGGCCCAAGAGGCCTCCAAGACGGCCTAGGAGGCCTCCGGGAGCGCTCCAAGGCTGCGCACGAGTGGCTCAGGACGGCCCCAAGACGGCCCAAGAGAACCCCAAGACGACTTCGAGAGGGGTCCCAGAAGGAGAAAGCCACTCTCGAATTCCGAGCTTCCGGCCCAACATATCCCAGGAGGCGCCAAAACGCCACCCAGAGGCGCCAAAAGGCTTCCAAAATCAGCCCAAGACGTTCCGAGAGGCACCCCAAGAGGTCCAAGAAACAAAAATCGTGCCATTCCTATGGGAAAACGTATATTTTTCGCATGTTCGCATCTTGGGCTTTCACCGCGTCCAAGACGGCCCAAGAGGCCTCCAAGACCGCCCCAAGACGGCCCAAGAAGCTTCCAAGAGGGCCCCAGGACAGCCCAAGAGGGCCCCAAGACGGCCCAAGAGGCGCCCAAGATGGCCCAAGAGGGCCCCAAGACGGGCCCAAGAGGGGGCCCAGAGGGGGACCACGAACCGCAAGCTCGAGCCTTCCGCCCCAAGAGGCCGCCAGGAGGCCCCAAGGAGGCCCCTCAAGAGGCCCCAGGAGACCCCCAAGAGGCCCAAAGGAGGCCCCGAGAAGCCCCAAATCGGCCCCCAAAATGCTTCGAACCTGCTTCCAGGAGGCCCCCGACAGGTTCAGAGGCTCCCGAGAAGCTACGTCAAACTCCCAGCGAGCGGCCGGACGAGGCCCCCCACAAAATCACAAGAGGGTTCCAGTATTTGTATCCTTCAGCGCTCTCTGGCCTTCTTCCCCCTGCCCCCTTCCTTGCGACTTTCGTTGACTCAAGCTCGCCTCCTAGCTAGAACCTAAGCGCGCGAAGCGCGCGCGTGGTTCTATGTGTGTATATATGTGTGAGTACGCACGCCTTGTTTTTTTAGCGGTATTAATTCCGACAGACCGGGACTAATCCCAACCAATTGATGCATGTTCTAACCAGCTCGAAAAGACAAATTGGTACGAATGCCAACCAGCCAAATAACGTCACCGTTTGCGTATTATTGTGAGCCGACGTTAGGGCATCCCAAAAGCAAATCAGTTGCTCATGTCTGCACGTGTATTCCAGAAGCTAACTTGATTGCCTGGGTTCGAATGTATACTCGCTTGTTCCATGGATGTCAGTCTAATTGCTAAAGGATTTAAGGTTTTCAGGGCTTCAAGGCTTAAGGGTTTCAGGGCTTAAGGGTTTAAGGACTTGAGGGTTTAAGGGTTCAAAGGTTTAAAGGCTTAAGGGTTTCAGTGCTTAAGGGTTTTAGGGCTCACTTAAAACTTTAAGTGTTTAAGAGCTTCATGGCTTAAGGGCTCAAGGGCTTAAGGACCTAAAGAGTTTAAGGTTTAGGTGTTTAAGGGTTTACGGTCCTAAAGGGCTCAGAGGTTTAGGGTTTCCATGCTTGAAGGGTTTTAAGGGCTTACGGGCTTGAAGGGATTAAGTTTTAGGTAGTTGAAGGTGTAAGGCCTTAAAGTGCTTAAGGGTTTAGGGGCTTAAGGGATTTAGGATTCACGGGCTTAAGGGTTTAGGGGCTTATGAGTTTAAAAATCTAAGGGTCAGAGGGCTCACAGACTCATCATCAGCATCACCATCATCACCACCACCGTCATCATCAGCATCACCAAGATCACCATCGTCATCATATTTCTGCCATCGTCATCATCATCGTCACCATGATCACCATCATCACCATCATCACCATCACCACCACCTTCACCATCACCATCACCCTTTATCCTTCTGCTGCACCACAAAATCTGTGTACACCACAGCACCCGCGTGCACCACAGTCCTCGTGCACATTCCTGCAGGTTCTTGTTTGGAAATCCCCAGGATCCTGTAAAACGCCTCTCAGAGATGTCGTAGCGACGCCTCTCAGGGACGCCTCTCAGAGACGCCTCTCCGAGACGTCTCTCAGAGACGCCTCTCGGAGACGCCTTTCAGAGACGCCCGGACGACGCCCCTAAGACGCCACTCAGAGACGTTTCAGAGACGCCTCTCAGAGACACTTCTCAAAGACGCCCGGAAGACATTTCAAAGACGCCCGTACGACGTCCGTAAGACGCCCCTAAGACGCCCGTACGACACCCGTAAGAAACCGTACGACGCCCGTGACGTCCGTACGACGCCCGTAAGACGCCCGCACGACGCCCGTAAGACGCCCGCACGACGCCCTCAAGACACTCGTACGACGGCTCCACGACGACCGATGCCTCCAACACGCCTGTGGGGCTTCTCATAGAGGTTGGTTGGAATTCATCCTCGAGTGGTTGGAGTGTGTACCCAACGGGTTGCACTTGTTGTATTAATGTGGTTGAAATTGGTTCTAGTCGGATGTAATTTGTCCCATTTCCGGTGCGACCCTCCCGCCCCCCCGAAACCGGACCCCTTTGGGACCCCCTGGACATCCATGCAGAAGGTTCACCGACCTTTCCGAGGCAAATCGGTCAAAAGAGCGGCCGAGCGGCCCAGCGAGAGCCCCGAGCGGCCCCAGACACCCAACAGACGCCCGAAGACGACCTGGAGACCCAGACGGATAGTAATTTCCTTGTTGTTTTGTTGCGTGATTTGGGGAATTGGGGATCCTCGATTCTTCGGTCTTCTGGGCGCCCGAGACCGGCGAAGAGTCCTGAAAATTTGTCCAAAACGACCTAAACGGGCTTCCGGACAGTCCAAAAGAGCCCCAAGACGAACCAACAGGGACCCAACACGGCCCGAAGAAAGCCCAATGACGGCCCAAGATGGCCCCAAGACGCCCCCCGAAGCTCTCCAAATCGTGACTTGGTCGTTCAGGGAGGCCGCGGTTGGAAGCAGGGTGGCCAGACGAAGCCCCACAAAAAACCAGAAGGCGCCAAGGAGGCCTCCAAAAGGCCCCGAGAGCGCCCTCAAATGTTTTCCTGGGCCCCCAAGAGGCTCTCCAAGGAAGAGGCTCCGCAAAAAGAGCTGTGGAGCATGGGGAGTGGTTCGCAGGGTAGGGCGAGAATGAGGGAGAAAAAGAGGAAACATGAGGGACGGAGGAGGAATCACATTATGATGACCACGATGCCACCAAAGGCAACATTGAGCTATCGCTATATCTACTTTGTTTCCTCTCCTTCCGCCTGCATACCCAACCTGATGGACCAATGTGCGCGGCACGACTCGCCAATGTACACACCCATATATATATATATATATACACACACATATACATACATACATACATACATACATACATACATACATACGTACATACATACATACATACATACATACATACATACATGCATGTACATACATACACACATACATACATACGTACGTACATACATACATACATACATACATACAGACAGACATACATACATACGTATATGTATATGTATATGTATATACAAGACTGCATTGGCGCTGCGCGCCATGCACCTTGGTCCTTCGAGTTCCGTACGCAAGCGGAATGCGTGCGTGCGTACATGCGCGCATGCATGTATACACGCGCGCATGCACATTCCGTATTATATATGTCTAGGTGCATACAATATATTCACATTGTTGTATGTGTATTCAGCGTGCATATGTACATAAAAAACTATGTGTGCAAGGGTATGAACATGCATATGCAATTCGGACGTGCTTTGTCGGTGCACGCCCATATGTATATATATATATATATATATATGTATGTATGTATGTATGTATCTAACTATGGGTTCGCATACACATGCGTATCTCAGGCGGTAGTGGCCTGACCAGTTGCTCAGGGCATCTCGCAACTGAAAGGCGCGAAGGTCTCAGGCGAAAATGGCCAGATTACCATGGGACAATGCATCGCCGAGGTCAGTGTGCGAGGATGTCTCAAGCGAAAATGGCCTAAACATTTCCGCTCAGGACATACCGGAACTCAGAGTTGCGAGGATGTCTCAAGCGAAAACGGCCTGAACACCTCAGCTCAGGACAGGCCGGAACTCAGTGACGCGATGATGTCTCAAGCGAAAGTGGCGGAATACCATGGGGCAGGGCATCTCGGAACCCAGAGCTGCGAGAACGTTTCTAGCGAAAGTGGCCCGAACACCTCAGCTCAAGGAGCCCTGGAACGTAGAGTTGCGAGAAAGTCTCAAAGCGGAAGTGGCTGGACCACCTTGGGGCAGGGCTTCTCCGAGGTCAGGGTTCGGAGGAGGTCTCAGGCCACAGTGGTCTGATTTCCTCAACCCAGGGCACCTCGGAACCGGAAGTTGCGAGGATGGCTCTGGCGAAAGTGACCGGAACACCGCAGCTGAGGACATCCCCGGACGCAAAGTTGCGAGGGTATCGCATGCGGAAGTGGCCGGACCACCTTGGGGTAGGGCACCTCCGAGGTCAGAATTGCGAGGATGTCTTGGGCGCAACTGGCCCGAGCACTATGGGGCGGGGCATCTCCGAAGTCTGCCTTGCGAGGAAGTCTCAAGCGAAGAGTGGTCTGAACACCTCAGCTCAAGGCATCCCGAAATCCCGAGTTGCGAGAAGTCGCAGGCGAAAGTAGGCTAACCACCATGGTGCAGGGCACCTCCGAGGTCAGACTTGCGAGACTGTCTCAGGCGAAATTGGCCTGAACACCTCAGGCCAGGGCGTCTCGGACTCCAGATTTGCGAGGATGTCTCAGGCGAAAATGGCGGGACCACTGCGAGGCAAAGCGTTTCCGAGGTGGGAGTTGTGAGCATACCCGGGCGAAGCGGATCTCACGACTCCCTCTTCTTCCTCCCCCTCCTCGTTTTCTGTCTGGGTGATACTCGCCACTCGTCCTCCGCACTTCCCTTGCGTATAATTCCATCTTCCTGTTTCTTCATTTTCTCACTCGCTGACTGGAACAGGACTTGCAGGCCCAGTTGGACTGGTGAAGTTGTGTTGTGGAGAATGAAGCTTCAGGCAGAAGCTTCAGGCAGGGTTGCGCCACAATCAAAGCAAGTGAATACAGACATGTATGATGTGGCGTATGCGGGAGTTGAAACAATCTGAGCCGACGGCTACGGATGCATTTGTACTTGCATAGTTGAAGAGAACATCCCAATGAATCGCGTGGGCGCCCGCTGGTGGCCTGGGCCGCCGAGGTGCGGAATGCAAAGCAATGGGAAGCCATGCGAGTGAGTGCCAAACAAAGCAACGCAATGTGAAGCCATGCATCATAATTCCAAGCATTGCCAATCCAAGGGAATGCGCGCGTAGGAGTCGATTGCCTCTCAGGGGCTTCTGGGACCCCTGGAGGCCTCACGATCATCTTGTGAAAGTTGTTGGGGGCATCCTCGGGCATCTTCGCTGCATGCCACGAGACCCCCAACGACTGGGTCACAATGTAGAATGTCATGGGAGCAAAATCAATGAATGTTGGCATTCGGAAACATCGGGGGGGTGTTTTCGGGGCCCTCGTGGGCCGTTTTGGCGCCTTCATGTGCCGTCCTGGGGCCTTCTTGGGCCGCCTTGGGGAGCTTGGGCCCGCTGGAGCCCCCCTTGGACCCATCTTGGGCACTTCCGAGGACCTCCCATGGCCCTTTTGGGTCTGTGCTGGGAGCCCTTGGGGGGCCTCTTGGGTCCATTATGGGCTGTCTTGGGGCTCTCGTGGGCGATCGTGGGGCCTGGCTCGGCCGTCTTGAAGCTTTCTTGGAGGCCTTTTGGGGCGTCTTGAGGCGATCTCGGGGGCTTTGGAGCCGTCTTGAAAGCTGATGAAATCCGAAAGGCGAAAATGCTAAAATTGTAAGTTTCACGGAGGGAATGGGACGATTTGTGTGTTTTGAAGGCCCCTTGGAAAGCTTTTCGGGGTGCCTTGGGTTTTCTGGGGGCCGTCCTGAAGCACTTGGAGTCCCTCTTGGAGCGCTCTCGTGCTGTCTGGGGCCTCCCTTGAGCCTTTCTGATGATGACCCCTCTGATCGCTTTGGGTCTGCTGGCAGGGCGTTTGTGGAGACCCGGAAAGCCGGGTGACCTTTTCCAAGGACGTCCAAGGGAGCCCGAGAACCCCAGATCCCGGGGATCCAGTTTTTTGGGGGGGATACATACATACATACATATACATATACATATACCTATACGACCACCCTTCGGGTGATAAGGAGGTTCGGGGGGGGAGGAACCAACGTCTCACTCGATTGGTCTCACTATCGATCTCCTTATCGATCTCACTATCGGTCTCGCTCGATCGATCACACTCGATCGATCTCACAATCGATCTCACTCGATATATCTCATTCGATCGATCTCACAATTGATCGGACGATCGATCTCACAATCGATCTCACAACCGATCTCGCAATCGATCTCACATTCGGTCTCACTATCGATCTCACTATCGATATCACAATCGAACTCACAATCAACGTCATCATCGTCATCCTCATCACCATCATCATCATCATCATCAACAACATCATCATCATCGGGACGCCGTTATCATCATCATCAACATCATCATCATCATCAACGTCATCAACATCATCAACATCATCATCATCGGGACACCATCATCATCACCATCACCATCATCATCCCATCATCATCACCATCATCATCATCATTATCAGCATCATCATCATGGGGACACAGTCATCGTCATCATCAGCAGCATCATAATCACCATCATCATCTTCATCATCGGGACACCATCATGATCACCATCGTTATCATCATCACCATCATAATCACCATCATCATCATCATCATCATCATCGGGACACCATCATCACCGTCATCATCTCATCATCATCATCATCGACATCATCATCATCAGCATCATCATCCTCATCGGGGCACCATCCTCATCATTACCAACACCATCATCATCATCATCATCATCATCATCATCATCATCATAATCATCGTCATTTTAATCATTATCGTCATCGGGACACCATCATCATCACCATCATCATCATCAGCATCACCATCATAATAATCATCATCATCGGGACACCATCATCATCATCAACATCAGAATCATCATCAACATTATCATCATCACCATCGTCATCTGGACACAATCATCATCAACATCATCATAATCATCATCATCATCATCATCATCATCATCATCGGGACACCATCATTGTCATCATCATCACCATCATCAACATAATCATCATGATAATCATCGTCCTCATCATCGGGACACCATCATCATCATCATCATCCTCATCGACATCATCATCCACATCATCATCATCATCATCATCATCATCTTGGTCGGAACACCATCAACATCATCTCATCATTATTATAATCATAATCATAATCATCATCATCAACAACATCAACATCATCATCATCATCATCAACATCAACATCATCATCATCACCATCATCACCTTCATCATCATCATCATCATCATCATCATCACCATCATCGGGACACCGACGGGACACCGACGGGACACCGACGGGACACCGGCGGGACACCGGCGGGACACCGCGGGCCACTGGCCGCCCGGAAGGGGAGTCATTTGGTCCGGCCGCGCCTCAGCCACACGGGACAGCGGGACACCGGCGGGACACCGGCCGCCCCATTTGGTCCGGCCGCGCCTCAGCCACAGGAGACTTTCTCTCGCCCGCCCACGCAGCTTCGCCTCGCCCGCACGGCACGCACGAACACGAAACCGAAATCGATTTCCCGGTAGGGGGGCTCTCCGTTCCACTTCGATCTCAACCCCTCACCTCCGATATACACAACTTCACGAGTATTATGATAAGGACCTCCTCCCCGTACATAAAGCACCCCCGTACAGAAATTCGGCCCTGAGCGCTCCCATCAGGAAAAAATTATGATGTTCGGTTCCGGGGGGGCCTCCAGACCATCTCAAGCCGCCAAAGCAGGCCCAGGATCGCTTCCCAGCCAGTCCCGCGGAGCAACGAAACGGCAGACCGCTCCAGAACAACCAAGCTGGTCTCAGAACGGCCCAAAAGGCTCCCAAGACGCCCCACGAAAGCCCGAAGATGGCCCCCAAGAGGGAGGGCCTCAGACGCCCAAATTCAGTGATTGTCCTTGGGTTTTCGGTAGATGTTAACGTTCTCGTTGTTGTCGAGCTTCCGGCCGCGCAAGACGGCCCAAGAGGCCCCCAAGATCGCCCCAAGACGCCCCAAGGGGCTCTTAAGAGGGCCCCAAGACGGCCCAAAAGGCCCCCACAACGGCCCAAGGGCCCCAAGACAACCCAAGAAGCCCCACAATACGGCCCAAGAGGGCCCAAGAAGGACAACTCGAATTGGCATGTCCAGCTTTTCCCCCGAACATGGCCCTGGAGACAGCCGAGGGGCCCCCAAGAGGCCTCGAGGTCCCCAAAGCCCCCAAGGCGTCTTCAAAACACCCCCCGGAAAAGCCCCAGAAATGTTTCAATGATCTGATCTCGGGGGCCCCCAAAAGACCCCAAGAAGTCTCCCAGACAGGCCTCTGCAAGTCCCTCACGTCCCACAGGTCCCAAAGGTCTCGCAGGTTTCAGAGGCCCCACAGGTCCCGCGCGTTCCACAGGTCCAACAGGTCCGTCCCCCAGGTCCCACAGGTCTCGCAGATCCCCCAGGTCCCACGGGCCTCGCAGGTCCCACAGGTCCCACATGTCCCGGAGGTCCCGCAGGTCCAACTGGTCCCACAGTTGTCGGAGGTCCCGCAGGTCCCATAAGTCTTACAGGCACCACAGGTCCAACAGGTCCCACTGGTCCCACAGGCCCCGCGAGCCCAACAGGTTTACAGGTCTTGCAGGACCCACAACTGCCACAGGTCTCGCATGTCGCACAAGTCCTACAGTTCCCACAGGTCGCGCAAGTGTCGCACGTCTCGCGGGCTCCAAAAGCACAACTCCCACGGGCTCCACAGGTCCCGCACGTTCCACAGGTCCCACAGGTATTGCACGTATCGCAGGTACCACAAATATTACAGATCCCACAGGTCCTACCACAGGTGCCGAAGGTCCCACAATTCCCACAGGTGTCGCAAGTCCCATGGGTCCCACAGGTCCAGCAGGTGCCACAAGTCTGGCAAGCCCGCGGGTCCCACCCATGGGCCACCGTTGCTGCTATTCGAAGGCTTTGATGGGGTAATCGTGCTTTCGGTGTTGTCATCACTCTTCTCGCAGGATGGAGCTACTGTGCCCCGATCCAACCGTCCAGCAGTTCGTGTTCTCCGAGAGGAGGAAGAGAAGAAGGAGGAGGACAAGAAGGAGAAGGAGGACGACGGGGAGCTGTAACAACACTTGCAGGAGCTCCCAAGTTCCAGTTCCAGCTGAAGCCCCAAATCCAGCTCGAGCCCAACTCCAGCCCCAGCCCCCTGAAACATGAACCCCAGCGAGCCCTTCGTTCCTGTTGAAATCGATGAGTTCCGTATGCCGTTCAAACTCCGTGAGACATGTGACCACGTGACATTCAAGAAAAATGCAAACCTGGTGCGTCCTGGAGCCTTCGGGGGACCTTCCGGACCCGTGGCGCCCACGTCCTCTAAAAGCTTTGGGACCGCGCCGCCTCATTCTCCCATTCCCAAGTGACGGCAATGGCGGTCGCAGCGCACCCCGTTGCGCCATGCGACCAATATTGCAACGGCGAAGCGTACCGAGCCAGTAAAACCGTGTGTACCGATGTATGTATATGCATACCTGTATTCATGTAGACATGCATGCAGGCATGTATGTATGTATGTATGCATTCATGTGTACAAATGTGTGTACAGACATAGATGTATATATGTGTATAAGTGTATATGTATGGATGTGTGTATGCATGTGTGCAGGCTTGTGTGTACGTGTGTGTGTATGTGTATGTGTGTATGTATGTGTCTGCATGTGTATGTAATCATGATGGATGTATGTATGTAGGTGTGTATGTATGCATGCACCTGCGTATGTTCATGTATGTAGGCACGCATGTAAACATATGAATGATTGCGCATGTGTATGTATGAGTGTGTGTGTCTGAAAAACGTATGTGTACGTATGCGGCCATGTATGTATGCATGTGTGTATGTGCATGTGCGGGTTATGTGTATGTGTGCGCGTATGTCTGTATGTACGCATGTATACATGTATGTATTTATGTGTGCATGCATGTGTGTATGAATGCATGCATGCATGTATGTATTCACGCACGTGCGAATGCATGTATGTATATACGTATGTATGAGTGTATTGCTGCACGTGTGTATAGATGTATGGGTGTATGTGTATGTATGTGCGAATGTATGTTTATATTATGTGTGTATACATGTATGTCTGTACATATGGACTGATATGAGCAAATATGTGTGTATGCATGGACGCGATCATTTTATTATCAGTATATATGTATAGATGGCTGGATGGATGTATGGATGGGTATACCGATTAGTGGATACATGGGTGTAAGGTTGTATGGATGTATGTGTATGTGCGTGTACATACATGTGCGTGTGCCTATATATATTATCGTGAGCCTGCTGGTGAATGATCCCTCGGTCCTGAAACGCACGCCGTGGCAGTTAGTTGCAGGCCTACCGGCCCATGAGTTTCTTTTCAGGGCTGCTCTTGCTGCTTCCGTAGTTTGCTGGCTCAAGCACCGCATTCGCGCTGGGGTTTTGCCGTGGATGGTTCTTGGCGAGTTCTGGCAGACTGGAGTGCTTGCGGCTGGCAACGTCGCCGGCGCCTGGCTCGGCAGGTGCCCGGCGTGCCCGACGCTGGTCTGCCCAGCGGTGCCAGCCTGTCCCTCCTTGACGTGCCCGGAGGTCTCGCTGGTGTGCGGGCAGGGCGAGAGGCCGGTGGCCAGCTGCCCGGCTTGCCCCGCGGTGGAGCCGGTCGAGACCTCGAGCGCCTGCCCAGGGTTCCTGTTCCTCGTGGCGGTGAGCTGCGACTGCCTGTTCTTCGGCCTGTGCGTGGGCTTCACGAGCGGAGTGGCCTGCAGCAAGCGGAATCATGGCGGGCACCCAGCACTTCGTGGGGCGGTCGTTCCTGGCCAACTACGGGGAGAACCCGGTCGTGTGGCATTGGCGGATCGTGTTGGCGGGGGTGGCGTCCTGGGAATGTAAGGTGGTCGTGCTCACCCCTGACGGGGACCTCTATGAGGAGGACATCACCGAGGCGCAGGCGGTCCGCTGGTGCGGGCCGTCCAACGAGCTCCCGCAGGGGGTGCCGCGACAGAGCATCTACCGGTTCGCCCAGTATCCAGCGGCCAATGTGTTTCGCGACCTCATGGCGGAGGCGCGGGTGATTGCGGCCGCCATCGACCGCCGGGCTGGAGTGGCGCCCTTGCCCGCACCTGCAGGCCCGGCAGCCGGCGCGGGCGGCGGGAGGTTCGTCGCCGCGCAGGCGCCCGCGGCGGACGTCGCCAGCGACGAAGGGGCCCCTGGTGCGGCCGTCCAAGAGGGCCCGGGAGGAGCCAGCGACAAGCTCGCCACCGCGGGCACTTCTGCGACGCCCGGCGGCGGCGCCGGGCGGCAGCGCGGCCTCCCGCCCTCGGCGGGCGCCGGGCCGGCCCCGCGCCGCCGCCGCCACCGCGCTCGCGGGAGCCTCCGCCGGAGCGACACGCGAGGCTCGAAGGGCGAGCAGAGAGGCCCGCTTCCCAGAGCCGGTGAGGCGCCCGGACAGCCGCGGGCTGGCGCTCCTCGAGCGCGAGAGCGTCGGCCCCCACAGCCAGCGGGACTACACGAGGGTCTTCGAGGGGTTCAAGCTGTTCGCGTCGGCGATACGCGCGACGCTCAGCAGCGCAGCCAAGGTGGACAGCGCGGCTGTGGAGTGGTGCCACCAGCAGTTCTTCGAGGGGGGCGACAGCTACGAGGGCTCGAAGCTCGGCGCCGTGCTGAAGTACTTCCTGCCGCACCTGGTGCACGACCGCTCGCTGCCGCGGCTATCCCGCTGCCTCCGGGGCTGGAAGCGGCTGGCGTTTCCCAAGAGCCGCCTGCCGACGCCCTGGGAGGTGCTCTGCCTCATCGCCAACGACCTGGCGTCCCACGGCAACCTTCACGCGGCGCGGCTCGTGGTGGTGATGTTCTGCTTCTACCTGAGGCCGGTGGAGCTGCTCGGCCTCGTCGGCAAGCAGCTGGCGCCGCCGCTCGCGATGCCAGGCCACGACCTGTGGAGCATGGCGCTGTTCCCGCAGGAGGCCGAGACCACGTCGAAGACGGGGGAGCAGGACGAGAGCCTGTTGCTGGACTTGCCCTTCCTCCATTTCCTCGCCCCTGTCCTCGGCATCCTGAAGGACGAGGCCGGGCTCGAGGGCGCCGTGTCGCAACTTTCGCACGCGCAGCTGGCGGCCGCCTACCGCGCGGCCGGGGAGCGCCTCGGCCTGGAGGGACCGCCAACGCTGCACCAGCTGCGGCACGGCGGGGCGGCGTCGGATCTGGCTGCCAGGCGCCGCGTGCTGGCCGAGATCAAAGCCAGGGGCCGATGGCACGACGACCGCTCGCTGATGCGGTACACCAAGGGCGGCCGGGTCACAGAGCAGCTCAGCAAGCTACCGGCCGGGCCGCTCGCCTTCGCCGCGCGCGTGGAGAGGCAGATTGGCAACATCTTCTCCGGTCGCTCGCCTCCTTTGCGACCAAGCTGAAGATGCCAGTCGCGCTGGAGATCTTCTCAGGCTCTGGGCGGCTGTCACGCGCATGGAGGAAGCAGCCCCGTGAGCACGGAGTGTCGATCTTCGAATGGGATGTTCGTTGGGGCCCAGAATGCGATTTGACTAAACGGAGAAATCAACAGTTGATCCGTGGATGGACAAATGGTGGTCTAATATGTGCTATCTGGCTGGGGACCCCATGTAACTCGTGGTCCCGAGCAAGAGATGTCCCCCCTGGGCCGCCTCCTCTCAGAAGTGATTCGTGCATTATTGGTTTTCAGGGGCTAACCCCAAAAGATCAGTTCAAGGTCGAAGTTGGTAATTCCCTGATGCGATTCTCGGCCGGGCTTGTTCATCAGCGTCGTCCTTTGGGTATCCCGATCGCTCTCGAGAACCCCCATCTCTCGCGCATTTGGCTAGCAGGTCCCATGAAGGCTATTGCTAAACACTGCCAGGCGACCGTGTTGGATTTCTGCCAGCATGGTGCTTCCTACCGCAAGCGTACCAAAATATTGTCTTGTAACTTGGACCTCTCGCCTCTCGAGAGGAAATGCTCTGGTCGAGGTATATGCTCGGCCACCCTTCGCCCCCACTTGCAGCTGACCGGAAAAACGAATGGAGGATTGAACGCACCCCTCGCGGAACCGTACCCCTCGGCTTTGTGTGAACAGATTGTTCGTCAATCCCAACTCGTGCTCGCCCATAAACAATCTACACGGCTTCGCCAGTATTGGATCGGCTGAAACCAGTATCGTCTTTGGGAAAAGTATTTTGGAGTTGGCCAAGAATAGAGCTGTCACTTCAGTGCCTGTGTTGCGGAGTTCTCGCTTCGTGTCGAAATCCTCCCTGCGGTCGAGACTGATGCGTTATGAGACTGAGCCTCTGGCGCAGGGAAAGAGAAGAGGGGGATCATTATCGCGAGCCTGCTGGTGAATGATCCCTCGGTCCTGAAACGCACGCCGTGGCAGTTAGTTGCAGGCCTACCGGCCCGTGAGTTTATTTTCAGGGCTGCTCTTGCTGCTTCCGTAGTTTGCTGGCTCCGCCTACCTCCCCGCCGCCTGTATAGTCAACCACTTCTGGAGGAGTTGGTCAAGAATAGAGCTGTCACTTCAGTTCCTGTGTTGTGGAGTCCTTGCTTCGCGTCGAAATCCTCCTTGTGGTCGAGACGGATGCGCTATGAGACTGAGCCTCTGGCGCAGAGAAAGAGAAGAGGGGGATCATATATATATGGCCGCACGGGCCTAACGGGGGGCATCGTTTCCCTGATCTGTTGTTCTTACACACCACGGCAGAGACAATGCAGTGTCACGGATTCGTGAACCTCTATTTGATTTTATATATATACACACACGTGTTTCTATACATATAGAGAGAGATGCTTGTCACCCACAAGATCCTACATATTCTTCGGGTGTTTATAAATATCTATATATATATATATATATATATATATATATAATTTCCCCTCCCTCATCTGCTCCCCGCTCTCCGGCGCTCCTCCTCATCCTCTTATCCTGCTTTAGCGGTGCAGTGCAACCTCGGGCTGAGGGCGGCGGGGTAGCGCAAGGCTTCTTAGTGAGAATCCTTTGGAAAGCACCACAGAGGGATTCTATTGTATTGGAAAATTCAACAACAAAAGGGTTTTGTTATTGGAAAGCCCCACAACAGGAATCCTTTGGAAAGCACCACAAAGGGATTCGATTGGAAAGCAGGAATCCTTTGGAGAGGACTACACAAGGATTCTATTGGAAAGCCTCACAACAGGAATGCTTGGGAAAGCACCACAAAAGGATTCGATTGGATCGGAAAGCGCCACAAAAGGGACTCTACTGGAAAGCCTCACACCAGGCTCCTTTTGGAAAGCGCAACTCAAGGATTCGATTGGAAAGCTGCACACAGGAGCCCTCAGGAAAAGCACCACAAAGGGATTCCATTGGATTGCCTCACAACAGGACACCTGCGGAAAACATCGCAAAGGGTTGTTATTGGAAGGCCTCACAACAGAAACCCTTTGGAAAGCACCACAAACGGATTCGATTGGAGTGGAAAACGCCACAAAAGGGATTTCACTGGAAAGCCTCACAACAGGAATCCTTTGGAAAGCACCACACAAAGATTCGATTGGAAAGCTTTGCAAAAGGAATCATTCGGAAGGCGCCACAAAGGGATCCTATTGGATTGGACAGTGCCACGAAGGGATTCGATTGGAAAGCCTCACAACAGGAATCTTTTGGAAAACGCCACAAAGGGATTTTCGTGGAGACCCTCACAACAGGAATCCTTGGGAAAGCACAACCAAGGGATTATATCGGATTGCCTCACACCAGGGACCTTTTGGAAAGCATCGCAAAGGGTTTCTGTTGATGCTATGGGATCGAAAAGCACCACAAACACATTTGTATTTGAAACCCTCTCACCAGGAAGCCTTCGGAAAACACCACAAAGGGATTGCATTGGGAAGCCTCACAACAGGAACCCTTTGGAAAGCACCACAAAAGGATCCTACTGTATTGCCTCACAACAGGGATCCTTTGGAAAGCATCGCAAATGGCTTCTATTGGAAATCCTCACACCAAGAATCTTTTGGAAATCACCACGGAGGGATTTGATTGGAAAGGAAACCGCCGCAAAGGGATTCGACTGGAAAGCCTCACAACAGGAAACCGCTGGAAAGCACCACAACGGGATTATATTGGAAAGCCTTACACCAGGAATGATTGCAGCGCAACAGGAACTATTTGGAAAGCACAGCCAAAGTATTCGATTGGAAAGCCTCGGATTCTATGGGATTGGAAAGCGCCACAAAGGGATTCGATTGGAAAGCCTTACACCAGGAACCCTCTGGAAAGCGCAACTAAAGGATTCGATCGGGAAGCCGCACAACAGGAGTTCTCAGGAAAAGCACCACAAAGGGATTCCATTGGATTGCCTTACAACAGGAGCCGGTTGGAAAACATCGCAAAGGGTTTCTATCGGAAGGCCTCACAACAAGAACCAATTGGAAAGCACCACAGAAGGGATTCTATTGGATTGGAAGGAAAGCGCCACAAAAGGGATTATATTGAAAAGCCTCACAACAGGAATCCTTTGGAACGCACCTCACAGGGACTCTACTGGAAAGCCTCGCAACAGGAACCCTTTGGAAAGCACCACAGAGGGATTCGATCGGATTGGAGAGCGCCACAGCGGGATTCTCCTGGAAAGACTCACAACAGGAATCCTGCGGAAATCACCACACAAGGATTTCATTGAATTGGAAACCACCACCAATGGATTTTATGGGAAAGCCTCACACCAGGAATGATTGCCGCACAACAGGAATCCTGTGGAAAGCCTCACAACAGGAATCCTTTGGAAAGCACAACACAAGGATTCGATCAGATTGGAAAGTGTCACAAGGGGATTTGATTAGAAAGCCTCACACCAGGAATCTGGCTTGGAAAGCGCAACTAAAGGGTTCGATTGGAAGGCCGCACAACAGGAGTCTTCAGGAAAAGCACCACAAAGGGATTCCATTGGATTGCCTCACAACAGGAGCCCTCTGGAAAACATCGCACAGGGTTTCTATCGGGAGGCCTCACAACAGGAACCCTTTGAAAAGCACCACAAAGGGATTCTATTGGATTGGAAAGCGCCACAAAGGGATTCGATTGGAAAGCCTCACAGCATGAATCCGTTGGAAAGCACCACGCAGGGATTCGATTGGAAAGCCTCGCAACAGGAATCCTTCGGAATGCGCCACAAAAGGATTCGATTGGATTGGACAGCGCCACCAAGGGATTATACCTTCCTCCTCCTCCTCCCCCTCCCCCCTCCTTCGGAAGGAATGCAAGAACTTCGGGGAAACCATTGGAGAAGAAAGAAAATGCTTGAAGCGAAAACTTCAGGAAAACCATTGAAGAAAAAATCCACGGAGACTGCGGGGTTTCCCTTCGGGCTTATCCCTTCGGACGGTGTTCCCTGGAATACTTATTGTTTTAATTGTTTTGGTTGGTTTTCCAATTGTGTCCCTAAAGTTCTCGCTTCCAGCACTTCGGGTTCTTTGGGTTTTTGGGTTTGTCCCATGGTTTTCCCAAAGTTTGTTGTGTTTCCCACCGCCGACATACGGAATGTATGTGTATCTCGCCCATACGACGACGAGGGCGAGGATGACGAGGAAGAGGACGAGGACACGAGAGAGAGAAGAGCACAAGGGAACGCTCAAACAGCAAAGCATAACAGCAAAGCACAACAGAACATCGTACAATTCGCAATTTCGACACGCCCCCCGTTAGGACCGTATACCCATATATATATACACACACATACATACATATACGTATGTGTGTGTATGTATGCATGTGGATTCCCTTCTCTACGTTTTTGCAACCCAAGGGGGGCGACCCCGCCCCCCCCCGGAAGAAGGGGAACCCCCGGATCCGTGGCCTTGGGGACCCCCTTGGATATCCTTGCAGAAGGTTCCCCGAGCTTCCCGGGGCTCAGCGATGCCGAAGAGCTAGCTCTACGAGGTACTGGGAGCCGACGGTAAACCGTCAACCAGGTTACCGCCGTGAACCTCGTATTAGTGCTCAGAAGACGAGAAGAAAGTTCTATTGGATGTCAGTTGAACAAACGCGAAGGATGCATTCTTTCAGTCCCATACGGAGTCGGTTCCTCTACGTCTCTTTGACAGTAATATTTTCAGCTACAGACCTCAGAATTTCATAGGGAGACGCGGCATAACCCACTACGCCTGGACGCGCCTGTTGGGCCTAGTCCGGCGGGGCCCAAAACGGCCAGAAGGGTGGCCGAGCGGCCAGGCGAGGGCCCCGCGCGGCCCCAGACACCCACCAGGCGCACGAAGACGACCCAGAGATGACCCCCAAGAGGCTTGGGAACACACCAAAGCATGAATCTGCCAATTGACCGCTCAAGATGCTTGAAAATCGCTCCAAAACGACCCAAACAGCTTTCGAGGCGGTCCACAAGAGCCCCAGACTCCCAACACGGCCCAAAGAGAGCCTCCTGACGGCCCAAATTGACCCAAGACGCCCCCCGAAGCATTCCAAATCGTGACTTGGCCGTTCAGAGAGGCAGCGGTTGGAAGCTGGGTGGCCAGAGGAAGCCCCCAACGGATCCCAGAAGGCGCCAAAGAGGCCTCCAGAAGGCCCCAGGGGGCCTGAAACAAAAAATCGCAATTCCCCCAAGAAGCTCTCCAAGGATGAGCCTCTGCAAAAGAGCTGCGGAGCATGGAGTCAGGGTTCGCAGGCAAGGGCGAGAATGAAGGACAAGAAGAGGATACATGAGGGGAGGAGGAGGAATCAGATGATTATGACGGCGGAACGGAAAAGGTAATCATGAGCTATCGCTACATCTACTGTGTTTCCTCTACTTCAGCCTGTCTGCCAACCCTGAAGGACCTAGGTGCAGGGCGCGAAGCGCCAATGCAGCTTCGTACGCAATCATAGATCCCGCTGGACTGTTCGCCCTTCGCTTGCCCCGATCAGCCTCACGGTGGAGCGGACTGCCTCCGCCTCGCCGCCGAGGAAAAAACGGTCACAGATCCCCACTCAGATGGGCACGTCGGCCAGTGGCTTGGCATCGTTCGGACGTGTGTAGTTTTTCTCGGCGACGGCCATCGAGGACCATCCTTGATCATTTGGCGGAAAAAACACGCACGAAATCGAAAAATACACGAGGAATGGACGTCCGAGCGATGGCGAGGTGGGGCCAGGGCCACGCCAGTGGGGACACGGATCGGCGTCACGATGCCCCGAGGCGGACTGCGGCCTCCACTTGGAGCTCTTGGGCCATGTGCTGCAGCGCCGCGGCGGGGGCGCGGGGGACGGCGGCGCGAGGTCGCCCTTCGAGCGCTGGGACGCGGACCAGGCGCTGCGGCTGGAGCTGCGGGGGCCCAAGAACAGACGCCTCCACCCCCCCCCCTCCTCCTCCTCCTCCTCCTCCTCCTCCTCCTCCTCCTCCTCCTCCTCCTCCTCCTCTCCTCCTCCGCCTCCTCCTCCTCCTCCTCCTCCTCCTCCTCTCCTCCTCCTCCCTCCTCCTCCTCCTCCTCCTCCTCCTCCTCCCTCCTCCTCCCTCCTCCTCCTCTCCTCCCTCTCCCAGGGCAGAGGAGAAGAAGAGGAGGGCAGAGGAGGGGCGGGGCATGGAGGTGGTGGTGGTGGTGGTGGTGGTGGTGGTGGTGGTGGTGGTGGTGGTGGTGGTGGTGGTGGTGGTGGTGGTGGTGGTGGTGGTGGTGGTGGTGGGTGGTGGTGGTGGTGGTGGTGGTGTGGTGTGGTGGTGGTGGTGGTGGTGGTGGTGGTGGTGGTGGTGGTGGTGGGTGGTGGTGGTGGTGGTGGTGGTGGTGGTGGTGGTGGTTGGTGGTGGTGGTGGTGGTGGTGGTGGTGGTGGTGTGGTGGTGGTGGTGGTGGTGGTGGTGGTGGTGGTGGTGGTGGTGGTGGTGGTGGTGGTGGTGGTGGTGGTGGTGGTGGTGGTGGTGGTGGTGGTGGTGGTGGTGGTGGTGGTGGTGGTGGTGGTGGTGGTGGTGGTGGTGGTGGTGGTGGTGGTGGTGGTGGTGGTGGTGGTGGTGGTGGTGGTGGTGCATCCCTGGGACCCGCAGGAGCTGCGGCGGGGCAACGCGGCGCTCTCGCAGATGCTGCTGCGCAGCTGCGGCGGCGGCAGGGACGTGGTCGGCTCAAGGTCCCTGGGCGGCGGCAGCGTCGTCGCGGCGTCCTCGCTGAGCGTGTCCCGCGAGCAGTCGCAGAGGGGAGGCAGATCGGCCGAGAACTCCGACGACCAGATCGACGAGATCCTGTCCAAGGCCCTCGAAGAGCAAGAGACGGCGCAGGCACAAACTGATGGAGCTCCGCGCGGATGTCCTGGATCGGCATTGGGCCCCCTCTCCCTGGCGCGCGGAGAACGCCAGGGGGCCAAGCGCCGATCCGAGCAATCCACCCGGAATTCTGAAAGTTTATGGTTATGCATTTGTTGATTGTGCTTCTAGGACTTCAGTACGGACGGGTACGTGAGCGTCGGCCACAACAGCAGCCACGCCAGTTTCGTCGGCCACAACAGCTGGGACAGGGAACAGCGCATCATCGACCAACTCCGCAAGCCGTCCGCGTCGCAGCTCTGCAAACAGAGTCCCAGAGTCTCAGAGAATCACATCAAGGTTCGAAGAACAGAAAATAGCATAAGCATAGTTTCTCTGAGCTTCGCGCGGATTTCTTTGATCGGCATTTGGCCCCCCTGGCGGCACCTCTCGCACCGCCACATGCGCGCTCCGCGCACTAGAGAGGGTCCAGCTCCGATCAAAAAAATCCGCGCGGAACTCAAAATATGTACGCTTTTGCAGTTGCTTCATCTTCTAAAGGTGGAAAAGCCACCGAGGGTGTTCTACTCCCTGCGATGGCTGATGAGCAAGCCGCAGTATGAGCTGGCCTGGGCGTTTCTCATCATCTGCAACCTGGTCGTTATGATCCTTGAAGAGGAGTACAAGGGCATGCAGCGCGGCTACGAGCTAAGGAACATATACGCCTATTATGGCTCGAAGGAGTATACTTGCAAGTGGTGGCATGGAGCCGACAGTGCGTTCTACACAGCGGAGTGCCTTTTCGCAGGGTTATTCACGCTGGAGCTGCTCATCACGTTCGGATATGACCTCACGTGCGCGAACTTCGCCTGGCCCAGCCACCGGAGGCCTTTCTGGAGAGACCCAATGGACCTCATGGACCTGGCCGTCGTTGTGTGCTCCGACGTGTCGCTGGCCCTTGACGATAATGGCACTGCGGTCAACATGCAGGTGTTCCGCATCCTGCGCCTGGCCAGGCTCCTGCGGCTAATCCGCCTGATGAGGAAGATCTACCAGTTCGATGCCCTGCACCTCATGACGACGGCCATCAAGGGAAGCCTGGGCGCTCTGATGTTCTCCAGCATGCTCCTGATCACGATCCTGACTTTGTTTGCGCTGGTGCTCACGAACGTGCTGCGGGTCGCATACCTGGGAGAGAACTCCCCCTTGGAGCCCGAGGCGAAGCAGGAGCTATTCCGGTACTTCGGGACTTATTCTAGGTCGATGCTCTCGATGTTCGAGCTCGCCCTGGCGAACTGGCCCACGCTCACGCGGTTCATGGTCGAGGAGCTCCACGAATGTTTCGGGCCCATCTGCGTCTTGTGGAAGCTGTCGATCGGCTTCGCCGTGGTCGGCGTGATCAACGGCGTGTTCATAAAGGAGACCTTCTCCGTGGCGGAGAGCGACGAGTTCATCATGATCAGGAGCAGGATGCGGCAGATTGTCCAGCACAAGGAACGCATGAGACGCTTGTTCCAGCTCGCGGACAAGAACAAGGACGGGGTGCTCGGCCGGGAGCAGTTCCGCCGCGTCTTCGAGAAGCCCACGATCAAGGCCTGGCTAGAGGCCATGGACCTGCGCTGCGACAACGCGGATACGCTGTTCGCACTCATCGCGGGTTCGATGGACGGCGTGATCAGCGAGGGGGAGCTGATCACAGGCATCGCCAAGCTCAAGGGGCCGGCTAGGAACGTCGACCTGCTGACCCTCGTGCGTGGCCTCGAGGCTACGAAGACTCCCAACTGAGCCGCCCGAGATCGGTTGGCCTGCGCTGCCGGGAGCACGCGGCGGGAAGGCTCGAGGAGGGCAGCGAGCAGAGGGGGGGGCAGCAGAAGCAAAAGGAGCAGCAGCGGCAGCACCTGCTCTTCCCCGTGCCGGCGCTGCGCCCTGCCGCCTCGTGTGCACGAGGCGCCGGCATCACCAGGGCACTGGACATGCGCCCAGGCACACGTCTCGTACCATCGTACGCGCTCGGATGACTTGTTAGAGTCGCACGCCTGCCCTGTATATCTCTGCCTTGCATTGCTGATCTGGTCCTGGAATTTTGGATTGCATTATGATTCCTTTGACACCTAATTTGTTTGCATGCTAGCGTGATTTGTTTCGTGCGCTGCCTGCGGTTCCAGTTCCGTGCAGGCGGCGCCCTACCCAGCGCGTTGTCTCAAAGTATTAGTGTTCTGCATCTGCACTGCCTCTGATTTCTCCTCCTCCTCCTCACCTCTTCGTCGCCTTCCTCTTTCTCCTTGGCTGTCTTGTTTTTTCTAGTCCCCCACACAGTAGGTCAACGTGCCCAAGCGCCGTGCAAAGAGCTGGCGCATGGCTTTTTGCTTTGCTGCACGCTGGGCCCGAACATGCTGCATCCGCCCCCGCAGCAACATGTTTAGCATTTTGTGTTGGAGGGGGCATGTGCGGGTTATTCGAGGAAGAAAAAACTGTGTACACATAAATTTTTAGAGGTCCGCGCGGATCCCTCGGATCGGCGTTGCGACCCCCCAGCGGCGCCTCCGGCGCCGCCGCTGGCGCGCTCCGCGCGCCAGGCGGGGAGGGGGGTCCAGCACCGATCCGAGCAATGTGCGCGGACCTCCGAAATGTTGTGCTCATGCCGTTTTTTCAAGCACTGCGCCCAAGGTCGTGGACACGCCGCCCCAACAGACGTGCACAGGACATGTTTCGAATTAGACGCGCTCGTGGTCCTGGCATAGATACTTTTTGGTACGGCGGGCAGACGAGGGCGCCCCATGCTGAGCGCACCAGCCGTAAGGCACGGAGTGTTCTCCCAGTTTGCCTGGTGACCACGTTTTTGCTGCTTTGTGCAGTTCTAGCTTTACAGGGGAACAAGCGATGCGCGCCATCTGACTTGATGTGTGCGTAGGAGATTCCGCCAACCGCCCCCGCAGTGGGAATGGGTCAACGCCCACCAAATACGAACACATCAGTTTGTGTTGCTGCGTTCCAGGCCCCCCCAAAAGAAATCCTGGCGAAGAACCCAACCGCGTGCAAGTGGGAGAACCGAAAGGCAGATGCCGAAGGAGGGGGGAGTTCCTTGTGGGGCCACGAAAGTGTGAAAGTGCGCCGAAATGGACAGGGGGACGCACGCGAACCCTGCCACAAGAGCATTCGGTGGAGCTCCTGGTGGGGCCACGAAACGTGCCAAAGGTGTGCCGAAATTGGCGTGAGGACGCATGCGAACGTTGCCACAAGCGCTTTCGGCGAAGCGCCTAGAGGCGGGGCGGCGCCATGCGAACCCTGCCAATGGGGCCTTCGGTGGGGTTCCCTGTGGGGCCACGAAACGGGAGGACAGCTCGTGTCCAAAATATGGCTCTCGCCTCAGCACCGCACACACTCGTCTCAAAAGCTCGCACCAGCTCCAAGGTTGGAGGTGTGGCTTCCCAGAGAGCTATTGGCTTGCCGCCGCGAACATGTGTTCTAAAAGCTTGCAGCAGCTACAGGGATGAAGGCCGCCTCTCTTTCAACTTGGGTTCTCCCCCTCGCGCCGCGTTCATCGGTCTTCAAAGTTTGCAACAACTACCAGGATGGAGGGCGGCTTCTTTTCAGAATGTAGCGTTCGCATTAGCAACCCGCACAGTTGTTGTATACGTTTGCAGCAACTCCAAAGGTGGAGAGCACTTTGTTTTCCAAATGGAGCTCGAATCCTAGCACCGCGCACATCCGAGGAACAGGGATCGAGAACGGCGCCTGTTCAAAATGTGGCTCTCGTTTGAAATGCCTTTAAATTTGAAAACCCGAGACTGACACGTCTGTCACAGTTGTGCGGACGGCTTCTTTCCAAAAATTGTCTCTCGATTGATACTTCCTCGAAACTCTTGACCTGAGGCGTAGAGTTGTACAACAATTACACGGATGGGGCGGTCTTTTCTTCAAAGCGGGAGTCTCGTTCGACACGTCGTTGAATTGTACGGTCATTTCTGTTCGCACTCTTTGCTATTAGGTCGAAAGATGCAAAGCATCTCTTTTCCGAAACGGGACCATCGCTTTCACGGCAGGCTCACAGGGTGTTCGTGGCCATGGAGGCGTCTCTCTTGCACTGGACAAGGAAAGGTTTGTAGGGATTTTTTGTGGAGGGACTTGAGACGGGGGGGATATTGCAGCATCGCTACTGCATAACACCGTGATCCTCATCATCGTCCTTCTTCCCTTCTGCGCCTGCTTGCCCCCCCGCTTGGATAGCAGGGGCCCCGTCAACGACTCGGGGATTGCAGGGGCACCCCCCACTGGTGGAGCCGGTGAGATAATTAGCGCCGCCTGTATCGGCGGGGTACAAGTTGAGCCGGGGACCAGGCCGCAGGACTGGCGGAGGCGGGCGGGGCCGCGCCTCCCCGTGGGGGGGGCGATCGGGGGTTGGCGGCCTGGGCCCCCACCCCTGGCCGGGGTCCCACCCCCCCAGGTCGGGGCCCCCAGGCCCCATCCGCCGCTCGCCGCCCATTCGGGTGAGGCTGGGGGTGCGCCCTCGCGACAGGGTCCGCGGCAATGCGCGGCAATGCCCGCGTGGCCGTGAGGCGCATGCGCTGTGCGGCGGGCGAGCGGCGCACTCGGTGCTCATTTTCTCGCCGTGGCCGATGTGTTATGGCTCCCGCGGAGGAGTCACACTGCGATTTGCTTTGCCCGACATGGTCCCCTTCATCTGGGGGGCATCTAGCCGCCGAGGTTAAAAAGTTTGTTTTGCGTTTGTTCCTCATTGTCCCAGTCAGTGCCTCATCCGTTCTCATTCAGTCAGACCGTTTTCCTTGCCGCGGTTCCTTTTCCGCCTCTTCCTCCTCCTCGTCCTCATCATCATCACCATCATCATCCTCATCATCATCATAATCATCATCATCATCATCATCCTCATCATCATCATCATCCTGTTTTTGTTCCTCCTCGTTTCTGTTGTTGATAATATCGCCCCCCGCCTGCGCTTCTCCTTGCGACTGCAATTTCTTCACATCCCGTCTCTCCTGTCACCCTTCTCTTTTTCCTCTCTCGTCCTCCTCTTCTTTTTCTACCCGACGGCGCCTGGGTCCCAGTCTACGGCCACCGCCAGGTAGGAGAACGGGAAAAGGTGCGACGTCGAGCACCACCGGAGCATAAGCCGGGCCGCGGCGGTGCTCAGCTTGTTGAATGCGCAAGGCCCCCGCGGCTGTCCAGCCCTTCGAGCGCCTGCGAGCGCGTCTGGCCCGTCGGGTGGAGGAGGCGCAGCGCCATGGCAGGGTCGCCACCGCGCAGTGGCGGGCCCCGCTGCACAGCGAGGCGCCGCCCTTCGTGCCGCGGCACTGGCGCTGGGAACGGCGACCAACAGCGACGCGGCATTCGTCCGCGGTCCACGGGGCTACGGGCTGCGGGCAGGCTTGGGATTGGGGCGCCACGTCGGCGCCTCTCCACGCTGCCCCCTCCTCCGAGGCCCTCCTCACCGCCGACGCCGAGGCGAGCGGTTGCCGCTTGGGAGCTCATGTTGCTCGACTTGCCAGAGGCCGCGGAGGCCCTGTACACGCGGGAGGTTGGCATCGACGTGGACGACAGCCCAGCCTCACGATCCGTTCGAAGCCACTGGCGGCAGCCGGGTGGTGGAAGGTAACTTGCCGCCACCTGGTTCGGAGGCCGATGCTCATGAGACAGATCGGGCCCGACCCTTCGACTGGCAGCCTGGCCACTGGGCGCCGTGGGACGGCACTGAGGCCACCTTCCTCATTGTCTTGCCAGTCCCCCTCGCTGGCCGCAGGCAGGAGCCACCATTGACCATGTGATCGAGGACGACGCATGCGGCCCGATGCAGGAGTTGGTGCGACAGTTGGGCCTGCCGACCGCACTCGACGACGACGCAGAGGGATTACAACTTAGGTGTTCAGCGCAGGTGGCATCGCATTGTCCACCGCAGGTGGCATTGCCACGTTCACCGTGGGTGGTATTGTATTGAACCCCGCACGGGGTATTTGCGTGTCCCCCCAAGGGGGTATTATCTTGTCCACCGCAGGCCGGGAGCATGCGGCGCGCGGACCGCAGGCACTGAGGCAGGAAAAGGAAGAGGCTGCTCGACAAGCTGGAGCAACTGAAGACCCCGTACTCTCGCAGGATTGACGTTGACGTGGCCGTCTACGACGGCAATCCTCTCAAGAGCGCGGCTGGCCCGCGCGATGAGCTCCGTGGCCGCCGATGTCCTCGGCATCGTGCCTTGCGGCGATGGCGATCTTAGGGAAGCGGACGGCACCATTTGGCAGATTTACTGCACGTGTCACGGCGTACCGGCGGTTGTCCAGCACGGGTAGGGGTGCGAAGCTGCTTCCTTGGACTCCCTAGCGTCGGTCGCGGCCGGGCGTCTCTCTAGCGGGCGGCGCCTCGGGCCAGGACGTCGACGAGGCCGAGTCCGTTCAGCCCGACGCGCGCAATTCAGGAGGGGAAAAAACACACAGACACAATTAATCGTCGATTCCCCAGAAAATATGGGAAAATATGGGAAGTGGGGGGGAAGACAAAAACCAAGAAAATATGGGAAAATATAGGGAATCTTTTTATTTGTGTGTATTTATTTGTGTGTCCCAGGGCCCCTTCAGCAATGCCGTCCACGAGGGTTGGCAGTGGTTGCGTGCATGGCAGCTCGGCGGTGTCGCGCGCTGCCATGCGGCCGGCCTGTGGCGCCCGCCCTCGGGAAGCGGGTGCTGGAAGGCCGCCCATGCCTGACGCCGTGGCCGCTCGCAGTGAGGAGCCTCGGAGCTCTCGGGGCTCGCCCCGCCTCTGGTGCTCAACTGGCGGGGCAATCGTCATCGGACAGGCGGGTCTGGGAAGGTGTGGCGCGACGCGATGGCCCGCCCAGAAAATCGTGAGGCGCAGAATTCGGCCCCGTCCGCTCATGGAATGCCCTCCAGGTTCTGCGAAGCTGTCCTGTCACCCTGGCCCCCAGGTGTCAAGATCCTCGTAATTGCCCCTGGACTCGGGCTCGGGAATTCTGATCTAATGGGTCGATTTTCTCAGCCCCGGGGCGCGCTCGAGCGCATGATTGGCCCCCTGACACGGCCGTGGCAGCAGGGCGCGACGTCCCATCCAGTGAACCGACTAGACGTAAGAGTGGCTCCTCGCCGGAAGGACCTCCGGTGCGGGCCCAGTGGCCCCCCCGACCGCTGAGCGCGAGGCGGCGGCAGCGGCCTGCGCGCCCAGGCCTGTCCACCCCGCGCCCCCCGGTGAAGCCGCGCACCACAGGTCACTCTTGCCCAGGGTCGCTCCTGGGCGTAGACCTTAGGCGATGCTGAAGAAAACCTAAAGTTGTGGCCAGAGTCTCGATTATTCTTAATTTTTGAATGTAAATCCCAAGATTTTGATAGAAGTTCTGGGTTTTAGTCAATTTCTGAGACTATGAATTTCTTAACCCATGATTTCTTAAGCATTTCGCAGGGCGTAGCCGAGGGAAGCCTGCCCGGGCCCTCCTCCCTGGCCGCCCCCTGCCCGCGCGAGCGCGGCAGCGCGTCCGGCGCGCCGCCCGGGGCGCGCCTTTTGCGCCAGGCTGGGCGCTCGCTGCGGGGGCTCCCGCTGGCGGGCCGCGCGGCGCGCCCTCGGCAGTGGGCGCCCGCTGCTGCCGCCACCGCCGTGCCCGCCGCGGAGGCTGCAGGCTGGACTTCGGGGGCGGCGGGGGGCCCGAGGTGGCCGCGGGCGAGCAGGAAGGGGAGGGGGGGGGGGGGCGAGGTTCGAGGTTGTGGATTCGATCCGGTCTCTTGCCTCGCTCGGCCCCCCCGGGCCAGTTTTCGGGCCCCGGGGCCGTCAGAAACGCATCGGGGGTGAAACTTTGCAGCACGTGGACTCTGGGAGGGGTCCCAGGGCCGATTTTGAACGGATTTGGCTTCATCCCCCTGTGCTGACCGATTCTCTAGTGCCCCAGCCAGCTCAGACCCCCGGCCGCCTCTACGTCTGACTAGGCTCGCGCGTCGTCCTTTGCTCGGGCGGGACAGAGAGGGGTGATGAAAAGAGGGGCGGGATATCATGGCTGGGGCCATGACAGATCCCCCGATTGCATGGCCCCCTCTTCTTGTTTCAATACGTCTCCCGGTCTGATTGGGTTCGTGCAGCTCTCCTTGTACGAGGCCGAGGTTCGGGGTTGGACTCAAGCACCTTGCCCAGGCCCGTTCGGGGCGGGGTGGGCGGGGTACTTCCGCGGGGGGTGCGCCTTTCGCGGTGGCCTCAGGCGCGGTGGTTTCGCTCGGCCCGAGGGTGGATGCACGGCTCACCCAGCTCTGGCCGTTGTCTCTTTGAACTAGTGCGGCTATCATCATCATGGCCGCCTCGCAGTGCGGCGATGGTGACCGCAGCCGAGCAGAGGTGCACGCGCAGTGAAGGCTGGCGCTCGAGCGGGCCCCAGAAGCAGCAATCGCGAATATCCCCTTGTCCGATGGCGACGCGCGCCCGCCGACGGCGGAAAGCGAGCACCCGTCCACAGCACATGTGGTCTCTCATCAAGGGCAAGTTTCCGCTGATCCAGTGCTAGGCCAGGCAGGGCAAGAAAAAGAAAAAGTGCGAGCAACGACGGAAACAATGCTCCAGGCCGCCACACTGAACCTTCCAAGGACGCTCGCGTCGATTCCGACACCGCCGCCGCCCCCAGGAGTCTTCAACGCAGTGGGCCCTTACTCCGAGCTGGCATTGCTGACGTCGCTCGCGGAATGCGGGCAAGTTTTGAATACGATGGCGCCAAGGTGGCCTCCGAGACCGCCACTTGCAATGCGCAGGCCGAGGACGCCACCGAGGAGACGGCCACGTTTGCCACCACCGCCGAGGCGATCAACATGGGGGAGAATATTTCTCCCCACGGCCTCTCTTTCGAGGAGGTGGAGGAGGAGAAGGAGGAGGAGGAGGAGGAGGATGAGGAGGATGTCGAGGATGATGAGGAGGAGGAGGAGGGAAAGAGAATACAGAGGAAATGGAGCAGTTCTCGGGCGCGTCGTGCCCCTCCGATGCTTCGCAGGTCCCCTGCGCGAGTGTTAGGGTGCCTGTCGAGTCCATGGTTGCCCATCCTTGTGCTCACGATCGCGAATAGGATCCCCATGGCCAAGACTGCCGTGCAATTTTGGAAGCCTCTGTTCTGATGGCGGACTATCACGCTGAGCGGATTTGTGGAGTGGACGTTGACCTTGAGTGCACGTGGCACCGTGCGCCCACGTTGCCCCTGCTCCGAGGTCGCTTCGGCAACCTGCTGACGCAGCGGCCCACAGTCCCGTTCATCATGATCCTCCTCCAGAAAGGTGCAGGCGGGCGAGGCCTCACGATGCGAAATAGAGAGCATGGTACAGCTGCACGGGCTGTGGCACACGGCTTTGAGTGGGCGCGTCGGTAGTGCAGTGGAGCGCCACGCTTCGAGACGGACCCGGCCCTCCATCCGTGGAGAACAGCAAACACCCCTCTCAAGACGCAGGCACCTGGAGGAGGAGGAGGAGGAGGGGGAGGAGGAGGAGGAGGAGGAGGAGGAGGAGGAGGAGGAGGAGGAGGAGGAGGAGGAGGAGGAGGAGGAGGAGGAGCGCGCGGGTGTGCCGTTGTCGCCGCCGTGCGGCGGCAGAGTCGCCAAGCCGGAGAAGTGGTGCCCGTGCCGCCTCGGGCCCTTGCGACAGGGAGCTCGAGACCGCCTTGCGCCTTCGGTGCGTGCAGGGTTGTAGTCCTCGTCGGCTGGTGCCAGCTCGGGTTCGGCCTCCGCCACCCCGAGTGCTCCAACCCTTGGGGCTGGGCCCCAGAGCAGAATGACAGACCTGCTGATGACACGAGCCTCCTCCTTCTCGCCCTCCTCCTCCCCCTCCTCAGCATCATCAGCATCATCATCATCATCATCCTCATCCTCATCCTCATCCTCATCATTATCATTATCATTCGCATCAGCATCATCACATCACACTCATCATCATCATCATCATCATCATCATCATCATCATCATCATCAGCAGCATCATCAGCATCATCATCATGCTCCTCATCTTGTCACCCCTACTCCCACTAGTTCGTTGTCCCCTCATCAGCACCAGCCCATGCATCTTTCCCGATTCACTTCCCGAACAAGATGTCGAAGCGGTCTCAGCCGTGGCAACACGGACGCCCCCCCCGCAGGCACAAAAGAGGACGAAACATCCAAAAGTCCCCAGAGGTGTGCGCAAATTGCAGGACAGAGGTTCGACCCTCGAGCCTCGATCCCCAACCCTCTCCAACAAAGACGACGGTGACAACGACGACGACTGCACGACGACGACGACGACGACGACGACGACGACGACGGCGGCGACGACGACGACGACGACGACGACGACGACGACGACTACTACAGCGGACGCCAGTACGGACAACGGCGACCACGGCGGCGACGACGACGGCGGCGGCGACAGCAACAACGACGACTACGACATTGCCGATGAAGCTACAGACAGCGACTACGACGGCCACGACGACGGCAACGGCGGTAGCGATGACGGCGACGACGGCAGCAACAGTGATCCCGCCTGACCTTTTGATCTTCCTTCCCCTCGATTCTCGATCTTCGATCCTCGAACCTCCGACCACGAATCTTACCAGCCCAGTCTACCATGACGACGCCAGCGGCGACGACGGCGGCGACAGCGACCTGTGGCCACGGGGCCCAAAAGGTCTCGACCGCTTGTCCTCGATTCCCTTGTGATGTTTCCAGGGCCCGGGCGGCCTCGGAGGCCAAAACCGAGGACAGAAATTGCGGTCTTGATTGCGTCACAAGATCGGAGTTATGAGTGCTCTTCCTCCTCCCTTCCCCCTCTCTCCCCCCCCTCCGAACTCGACGCCGGCGAAGATGGCGGCGACGAGCACTCGGGGGCGATGTCAACACCTCAACCCTGCGCTGCCGAAGGCGGCGCCAGGGTGCTGAGACCGCCCCGGACTACTCTGGGGGGAATGTTGAGGCCAGCCGGGCCTGCTTGCCTGGGGGGGGGGGGCTTCGGAGGTTGATAGACCTCCTACCCTGACACGTCGATTAGCGAATCGGCCGTTTTCGGTTCGCGAGAGGGCGTCGCGGCCGTCATGGTTGCGGGACCAGGTCCGTCGGTTTCGGTCCTTGGCCGTTTTCACTAAAGGGTGGTTTGCTAAAGGGAGGTTTGTCCACCGCCGAGGGCTGTCCGTGAGCAAACCGAAACGTTCCCAGAGCGATTCTCTCCCTCCTCGGTGTCCTCGGTCCGCGAGGCGGCCGAGTGGCTGCGCGGGATGTGGGCGGGCGAGTCGCGGTCCCGGTTCTTCTCTGATGCCTACGCCTCGCTCGCGGACGCGCTCCAGGAGGACCTCCGTCGCTGACTCACTGACGTCGTCGCAGTCGAAGGGACGGAGGGAAAAAGTGAGAGGAGAATTGCGCCATCGAGGTCTGAGTTTTCTGACGTTTTCTTCGGCTTTCGGCGGCTATCCAGCCTCGGGATGCCTTCCGGCGGCTGCGCCTCGCCGAGAGCCCGAGTCCTGATTGGCCGCCAGAGACCCGGTTTATGACCCGAAAACCTAAGAGGCAACGTTAGGGGGGGATAAGCCCAGGGGGGGATGCATCGATCCCAACTCGCCCATGCGCCATCCCTGGGCTGCGAGGGGCGCCGAGTCGCTGGGAGGAGGAGGGGTGGCAGCGTCCGTGGATGGACACCGATGCCGACGGCGACAGCAACAGGAAGAGGATCAATGCAATGGAACGCCGTGCCGCATCCCCATGCACCTCGCCCTGTGAGTCAGGAGGAGAAAAAACACACAGACACAATGAATCGTCGATTCCCAGGAAAGTATGAAAAATATGGGAAGTAGGGGGGAAGACAAAAACCCAGAAAATATGGGAAAATATAGGGAATCCTGCTATTTGTGTGTATTTATTTGTGTGTCCCAGGGCCCCTTCAGTGAGTGCCCTCCGCTCCCCCGCTTTCCCTCCCCCGCGGCCGCCCTCCCGTGCCCCCCCTCTGGCTGCTGGACACTTGGCGCCTGCTGTTTCCCGGCCCGCCTGAGCGCGCGTGCGGACTGCCTCTATCCTCCTCTTCTTCCTCCTCCTCCTCCTCCTCCTCCTCCTCCTCCTCCTCCTCCTCCTCCTCCTCCTCCTCCGCTCCTACTGACAGCGTTTTGCATGATCCGCGTGCTTCTTGAGGCGGAGGACCCTCGCAGGCTATGCACAGCCACCCGGGTCGTCCCTGGGCCAGACTGTCCTTCAGAGGGCCTGTGCCCCTCCTCGCACGAGCTGCTTTCAGCACCGCAGCGGATAGGAGGTGTAGAAGAACAACCGCGGCGTGGTAGTTGTAAGTATGTGCGTGCGTGTGTGTGTGTGTGTTCCATTATTCTCCGGCCACCACTGCCCGCGTCGCAGCCGCGCCTCGGCGCCTAGCATCCGCGGCACACTCGCGACGGACTGCACGTTCTCAGCGGCTCTCGCCCCCTTCGTTTTCTTCTTCTCTTGTTGTTTTCTTCGCTGTGCCTCAGATAGTTCCCGGTGTGTCTCCCCCGTAGCCCGACCGTCTCCTGCACGGCTCCTGCACTCTTGCGCCTGCTGACTTAAAAAGTGTTCCAACACCCCCCTCCCCCGCCCACTACTGCGTGCTGTGACAGTCCTTGCTGCAATACGGCTGGCTCCAGATCCGTGTCCCGAATCCCATGGTCAGCGCCTGCTTCTGTTGCCACTGACTTCCGTTATCGCACGCGCCAGCCCCACCCGTGTAATTTATCACATTTTGCTCCAGCGTCCAAACCCAGAACTCCTTACGCAGCGTCAGTGCCTGTGGCCACCCTTCTGCCTTCTCTCACGCGCTTTCACGCAAAGTGCAGCTGATGCCGTCGGGCTCCAGACTTGCTGTCCGGATCTCACGGCGCCCCGCCCGTTCTCGCTTCCAGTATACATTTTTCGCAGACTTGCTTGTCCCAGCAGTGTACACATTGTTCATGTCTAAGTATTCCAAAGCTCTTTGAGTTTTGGGGGGGCCAAGATCCTTTCGTTTCTAATCGTTCTATCCTGGGCATCTTCCTGGCCACTAGGGGGCCAGGAACAATTAGCAACGAGCACAATTAGAAATGAGCACGATTAGAAATGAATAACGTGTACCTCTGGTTTCCAGGGCGTGGTTGGCAATTTCAGCCCTTTCTGTCATTGCCCTCTTTTCTCGCGCGCGCCGCTCGGACTAGCGTGGCTGATGCCGCCAGGTACCAGTACTGTTTCCACTGCCCTCCTTTCTCGAACTCGTCGTCCGCAGGGCAGCCCCCCGCAACGGCCACCCCTCCTGGTAGAATACAACACACATGGGTGTCTGCAGTAGGGCGGCCTGCTCACCTCACCTTCTCTCACACAGTAATACCTGGTCCCAGCGCTTGTAGCTGATGACGTTGGGCACAGCCTTCTCTTCTTACTTGCGTTCTCGCAACCCTCAAAGCGAGAATCATCGGGCTCGGGCTGAGCTTCACCTTGCCCTGGCTTGCCTCTGGCGAGGGTCCTCGGGCGCTGGCTGAGCGCGCGTCTGCCGTTTGTCGCAGAACCCTCCTTCTCACACGGCCCACAATTTTGCTTCTCGAACGCGGCAGTTACCTTCATTGTTCGGCACCCCTCCCGTCAGTTGCGGGTCCGACGTGCTCCGGTTGAGGACTTTGATGACTCGTTGGCCGTCGGGATGATCTCAACGCACACACGCTACGGCGAAACAAGGCCCACATTGGCCGCCGTTTGTAGCGGCGCCGCGCGCGCCTTGCCGTTAGTTGAGGATGTACTCACGGCCATGTCCTGCCCGCCTCCCCAGGACAGGGCCGTTCCGATGTTGGCCCAGGGAACTCGCAAGTTGGCTGCGCATGGCGAGCTTACGAAAGGAACGGCTTGGATGAGGCAGGAGCAGGAGGGAGGACGGAGAAGCGGGGAGGAGGGTTTGGGAGTGCGATGGCCACGCGCGCGCGTCATGTCGACGGGCATTGCGTGCTCTTGCGAACTGGCCTCGGCGGCGGCAAGACCCTCAGAGATCGCTGTTGAGACCATGGTCGGGGTGGACGGCTGCTAATTTGGGATGGACACTTGGACAGTCACTGCTCTGCATGCTGTCCATTAGGTAGGTATGACGCCTAGCAGCCCCATAGTGCCCGCCGCAGTCGAGGCCGATGGTTGCGGCGGTTGCGTCGACCCGCAGCGTGCAGAAGTGGGCGTGGCGAGGGGGCGGCCTTGTCATAAGGCAAGGGGCGTCCTGGAAGCCCTCCAGCCTTCCGAAAAGGCCTCCCTAGAAGCCCCCGATCCAATCTACTAAGCCCCCGCAGTCTTCGAAGGCCGTCCCCCCTCACTCCGCCCTGATGAGCTGCTAGCCTCGCACGGGTTGGGGACGTAGAACTTGACGGTACCGTGGCGCTCCAATTGTGCAGAGGTTCCAGATGTCACGGGTGCAGTTGGACATTGTGACGTTGCATGAAAAATGTCTCGCGCGAATTCGCCAGTGCCTTACACTAGTGGAATTGCCACGATTGACATGAAAATATGACGAAAGTCGGTTGTCCTGCATCGCCATCGGATACATGTGTCTATGCACGCACAAGTACAGGCACAGACATAAACCTAGGCAAGCATGTGTATACTGCACACACATGTGTTATACGTACATACACACATACATACATACATACATGCATGCATGCATGCATGCATGCATGCATACATACATACATACATGCATGCATGCATGCATGCATGCATGCATGCATACATACATACATACGTACGTACGTACGTACGTACGTACGTACATATATGCATGCATGCATGCATGCATAGATATCGGCATACATGCATGCGTGCATGCATACATACATGCATGCATACAGACAGACACACAGACATGCATACATACATAGATGCATACATCCATGCATACATTCACACACCTACAGACATAGTATAAAGGGGGGCAGGGGCCCCTGGCCAGCCAGGCCCAGGGGCAGGCCATGGGGGGACAAGGGGAGTGTGGCGAGGCCTCCCGGAGTCCTGGGCCCCGCTGGGACGCCCCAGTGGCACGCCGAGGGCCGCAGGCGACCTCCGAGACGGCCCAAGACATTTCCAAGACGGCCCCCTCCTCCTCCTCCTCCTCCTCCTCCTCCTCCTCCTCCTCCTCCTCCTCCTCCTCCTCCTCCTCCCCCTCCTCCTCCTCCTCCTCCTCCTCCTCCTCCTCCTCCTCCTCCTCCTCCTTCTCCTCCGCCTAGTGTGCGTGTGCACGGCGGCGTCCAAGATGCTGCCGCAGGTGTGGATAGTGCTGCTCCTGCTGGCCCTCGGCGAGTGCTCGATGGCGGTTCCGATGCCTGGGCTGTCCCTGGGGCGCCGCACCTTCGTCGCTCCGATCTGCTCCAACTCAGACGCTGCAGCCTGGCTCTCGCTGGTCTGGTCGACGAACTTGTGCGCCGTGCTGTCGCGCCTCATGGCGATGTTCGTGCTGTTCCGCTGCCCGGAGTGGCGTCGGCAGCCCATCATGCAGCTCGCGGCGTCCGACCACACGGAGCTGACGACCACGGGTGGGGTACCTGCTGGGACAACGAGCGCCGACACTGGGATGGACTGGCTGGCATTGCCGCTCATGCTCATCCCGACGATCACGTCCTGCCTTATGCCGCCGCTTGTGGCGCGCAACCTCCTCCCGCCGAACGAGTCCCGCATCACGCTGCCGTCGGTGGCGCACGTCCCCGTCCTGAAGATCCCGTCGTGCACGATGCTGCCGCTGGTGGCGACGGATTGGCTGACGTAGCCCATCCTGCACATCCCGCGCGCGAGGCTGTGCGGTCAATCGAGGGCCCCTTCCTCCAGAGATCTTGGCTCTGGGAACCGCTACCGAGTTTAAGCGCCCCTTGAGGGCGCAGGCGATGAGCAACCACGGTGCCGCTACTCACAGCTTGGGGCAAAGGACTCAAGCCGATGCCCCTGGACCAAGATTCCTGGGGCACTCGAAATTGGCAAAGGAGCGAAGTCCGACGCCCCCGCCAGCAAGCCTGACAGGTTGACAGACGCCTCATCCGAAGAAAAAGGTCCAGCGTGCACCCACTTAACCCACCCGGCGGGCTCGGCGGCGATGACCCTCACGGCCGCCTCCCCTATGTGGCCTATCGGGATGTGCCTGCACATCCCGATGAAGTTCTGCATGCTGATGCACGCGCCGTTCCACCGCCGATTGTTGCCGGTGTTGATCCGCCTCTCCGCGGAGTTGCTGCAGCTTGTGGTGGCGACGCTCATCCAGATACTGCTGACCTATACCCTCGCTGCTTTGATTCAGGCGCGAACGAGATGAGGACCCGCGCCGAATTCCCTGAGTACCACGCCTACCTTCCGAAGACCATGAAGATGCATCTACCTGAAGTTCCCATCTTCCCGAAGTTTTTCCCTGCTTCTGAATATGTTCTCCATGCCGCTGATCTTCGTGATCGTGAGGCGCCTTCTCCGACGTATGATGATGGACTGAACGCTTCCATCGACGTCACCACCACTCACATTGCCGACGCGATCGGCCAAGACTACAAATTCCATATCGACCACCTCGGCGAGGCCCTCGCGTCCGCCAACGACTTCAAAGGCCCCTTAGGCTGAGGGTTGGCGCCGCCGTCGCGGGCCGCCGCGCGTGGGAGGAACGTCCGCCTCAGCTCCACTGCTCCTCCTCCTCCTCCTCCTCCTCCTCCTCCTCCTCCTCCTTCTGCTCCTCCTCCTCCTCCTCCTCCTCCTCCTCCTCCTCATGTTCCGCCTCCTCCTCCATTTTCTCCTCCTCCTCCTCCTCCTCCTCCTCCTCCACCTCGTCATCCTCCTTCTCCTCCTCCTCCTCCTCCTCATGGCCCAAGGACAACCCACGAGAACCCCAAGAATGCCCCAAGCCAGCCGAGGATGGCCCTAGGACGGCGGGAATCGCTCCTGGTGAGGCTCAGGGACTCTGTGGGTTTATCAGACGGTGTGCGTCCGCTGCTGGCCAGCATGTGAGAGTCAGACCGAGTCCATGTGAACTACAAAAGTGTCCAAACAGTAATCCTCACCCAAGGGATTGCAGAAGGGGGGGCGATCGAACCATTGACTTTCCCTGCGCACATGGACACCCTGCTCGAAACTCTACTTGTCGAAGGGTGTGGATTCGGCATTGGCGCCCGCTGTCCACGGGCTTGGGCACAGCACCAATGGCGTGGCACCAGGGATCCAAATGCGGAGCGTACGTCTGAGTTGCTACGTTCCCTGCAGGAGAACGTGCCGCTCCCCGCCGCCAGGGACCTCGCTGCCGACGTGAGCCTGGAGGTGTCCGCCCTCGCGGCCATGGACGCCTCAGCCCCTCGGCGCCTGGCGGCTATTCTCCACGCAGACGACCCCGTGTTACTCGCATCATCCCGAGGGGCCGCACAGAGGTCGCTGGCCGTGCTTGCGGATTGGGCCGTTCGCCAGAAGGCTTCGCCTCACACCCAAGCATGGTCCACGGCGGGGCGTTGGCGAGAGCGGCGGGCGGAGCTGCACCGCCCCTTGTCGTTCCTGTTGCGGGGGATTCAGCTGGTCCGGCTCCTTGTGCCAGAGTCCCACAAGTGGTCACGGCTACAATGGCAAGGCGACCTGCGCTTGGAGCGTCTACTGGCTTCCCGCTTTTGCACAGCATCTGTCCATTGTGCTACTTTAGCAGGCCAGATCTCCAGTGGGCTCCTCCCGTTGGCCGCGGCGGAGGGGCTTTTCAAGACGAAGGTCGACTCCTTCCTCCGCTTCAGTAGGTGGCTGGTTGCCATAGCGGACGGGGCAGCTTTCAAGCTGGACGAAGTCTCTTTGTCTTGGGCGAGGGCCTTCCTCGACAACCCCCCCTGGAAACATGCCGCTCCAGCGGTGGCGGAACCAGGATGGACCCTGTCAGGCTCTGGTCGTGCATTGCTCGATGTTGCTTCCCGACGTGCAGGCCTTTGGAGGCTTCCGGATTCGGATTTATACAGAAGTGTCTTCATCCGTGCCCATCTGGTGCCTGGAAGGACTTAGTCGCGCGCGTCCCTGCAGCTGCTCGAGTCTTGGGACCTGCCGGATCGGCCAGCCTGGGAAGGCGTTTTCCCCGGGTCCAGCCTGGAAGCGTACAGAGCCAGAGCCAGGGAGCTAGTGGAGAAGCGATGCCGCAGGCTCCTCAACCAGAAGTTTGCCCAGCACGTGTGACCGCTCCCTTACATGTCCATGGGTGGGGGGTCCGGCAGGATCTACGCCGAGCCCTGTCGTCAGGCCTGAGCTGGGAAGATCTCCGGGGTCAGCGACCACTCGCCGGATTGCGCCTTCGCCTTGTCCGCCTCGCACACATCGGTAGGGCGCGATCTTGGGTTCGTCGCCAGCGATGCATCTGCTGCGGGATCCTCACACACAGCCCCACTTTCCACGCACTGGCAGCATGCGAGCGGACTGAGGCCATGCGGCGTGCCTACTGGCGCGCTCGCCAAGCGGACGCTCCGCCTGAGCGTGAGGCCAGCACAAGGGCGATATTGAGCTCGCGACTGTGGGAGGCTGGCTACACAGAGGCGGCCGCGCTGGCAAGTTTCTTAGAGAAGGAGAAAGCGTCAGTCTGGGCCAGGCCACCAGGGGCCGAGTAGTACAAATCTCTGCTGCTCCTGGGGTGACCCCCTCTCCCTCCGTTTTCTCAGTCTCGCAGCTGCGTCCTGCGCTGAGACGGGGCGGCTGAGAGCACGGGCGGGGGTCCCCGTGGGAGGGAGTCGCTGTTAGGCCCCCCTCCCCAACCTTCCCCTCTTCTCCATCGCGTTCGCTTCCAGAGCCAAGGAGCAGCTCCTCCTCCGTGGACCTAGGAGAAGCGCGGGGCCAGGCTCAGCGGGGCGTTTTTCGGTCTGCCCCCTGTCCTCCCACTCCTTTTTCTCTAGCCCGGCAGGCGGTGCCTTCCTTTCGCTTGAGCGGACGCTGCGGGGTCGAGACAGTCGCCAGCCTTCCGCCCTGCTGCCCTCTGCCAAAGGGGCCGTGCCCGCGCCCCCACAATGCTGCCTCGCTGGGACGACACTAACCAACCAACAACCCCTATCCTCCTCCTCCTCCTCTTCCTCCTCATCCTCATCCTCCTCTTCTTCTTCCTCGTCATCATCATCATCATCATCATCATCATCATCAGCATCATCATCATCATCGTCATCGTAATCATCATCATCATCATCATCATCATCATCATCATCATCATCATCATCATCATCATCATCCTCATCCTCATCCTCATCCTCATCCTCATCCTCATCCTCGTCCTCGTCCTCGTCCTCATCCTCGTCCTCATCCTCCTCCTCCTCCTCCTCCATCCTTCTCCTCCTCCTCCTCCTCCTCTTCCTCCTCCTCCTCCTCCTCATGGCCCAAGGACAACCCAAGAGAACCCCAAGAATGCCCCAAGCCAACCGAGGACGGCCCTAGGACGGCCAAAGGAAATCCCCACGACCTCCCCAAGAGGCCCCCTAAGAAAACAACGAGAGCCAGAAACTTGAGTGTTCCTGTGGCGTCTGAGTGATTTCCGCACACTCGCCCTTTCGGTCGTCAGAGCGCCGAAGACGGCCCAAGAGCATTCCAAGATGACCCGAAGACGGCCAAAAAGAGCACCAAGAGGAGCCAAAGAAAGAGCCAAGACAGCCACGGAGGCCCCTGAAAGCGCTCTAGACGGCCCGAGTGGGCCCCAAGACGGCCCAAGGTTGGCCAAAAGCGCCCTTTCCGCTCCCTCAAGAGGCTCCTATGACGGCCCAGGGGGGGACCATTGCGGTCCAAGACGGCCCCAAGACCGCACAAGACGCCCCCGACACGGCTCGAAATGTGTCCCAAGAAGCCCCGATGACAGGACAGTGTGCTCCCAAGGCGGCTCCAAACGTTGTCAGAATACCCCCAAGATGGACCCTCCAGGATGCGCCCACGAGATTCCAAGCCAGCCCAAAGACGGCTGGAGGCGGAAGAGGGGGGAGGAGGTTGAGGACACCTACAGGAGGGCCTAAGATGTTCCAGAAATGTTTCCAGAGGCGCGATCGACAGTACCCATTGTGAACGGTGCTGTGGTAGTGCGGTCTGCGTTTCCTCGAAGGGCGCCTATTTCTCTAAATGGGCTTCTCGGTTAACTTGTTGTGCAGTTTCTTATGGGAATAAAGAAGAAGATGCACAAAGTTGCATGAATAGAGGGCAGATAGATTCCTTACATCGTGATCGCCGGACGACTCCTTGAACATTGTGACCTTCCTTCGTAGGATGGAGGGCGGTTGTTTCTTCAAGTTGGGCTATCGCTTGAATGGCAGGCCCGTGGGCAATCTTATTTCGCAGAGGCGCCTCAGGTAGTGGGAAAAGTGTTTGTAGGGAGTTCTGGAGAGCGGGTTCGGGACTGAAGGGTGTATTTCAATATCTGTGATGCAACCTGGGCTTGCTCTGGTCATCTGCTCTTCCCAACCTCCTCCTCATCCTCCTCCTCCCAGAAGTCCATGGTGGCCTGGTGCGGTCCTCGGAGGCCTGAAAAGGACACGAAAACAAGCAGATCAATGTTCTATCATGTCTCTCCTTTTACTCCTTGCCCTCCCCGTCAAGGACTGTTCGCTGCTGTCTGAGATCCAGCAGCTCGCCATCTTCCCCTTGGCTGGGACGGAGGCGGGACCGCGCCGCTGGCTAGATTGGGGCGGCGCGGTATGAAGGGAGAGATAGAAGTAGGATCGAGGACCTAGGTGTTTGACGTTTCTGGCTCGCGCTGGGCCTCGGGAAGCTTCCAGAAGCATGAAGGAGAGAGAAAAAGAGAAGGAGGATAAGGAGAAGGAGGAAGAATACAGAAAAGAGGAAGCGGGCTTATTTGGTGTTTCAGGGGGGTCAGAGATTTTGGGGAGATTCCACTGGGTTCCAGGAGGTACTCGGAAGTTTCGAATGGTTATGGAGACGATCAGTGAAAGCAGGAGGGGGATAAAGAAGAAAGAAATGGAATGAATCTTCGTCGTCGTCTTGTTCGTCGCGTCGGCGGAAGAGGAGGAAGATTGCGATGAGGAGGAGGAGGAGAAGCAGCAGCAGCAGCAACGGCAGCAGCAGGGGAAAGAGGAAGGAGGAGGGAGAGGCAGAGGGGGTCTTCGGACGTCGTCGGAGGTTTTCGGCTGTTTATGTACGTAGGTTCTTGAAGGTGTCCCTTTCTGTTCAAGCTTGCTGCAAGAAAGTGATGGCTTTGCACACGCATGTTTTTATGTATAAACAGGTAGAGCCCGTGCCCGTACACGTGTACATATACACATATATATATATATATATGTACACACGTGTAAGAAAATACGGAGAGAAAGAGAATTAGACAGAGAGAGCGGGGGGGAGAGAGAGAGAGAGAGAAGAAAAATAAAGAGAAAGAGAGAGAGAGAGAGGGAAATTCAAAGCACATAACAATACAAAGAGAAGGAGAACGAGAAAGAGAAAAAGAAAGAGAGAGAAAGAGAGACTGAGGGAGGGAGGAGAAGGCGGAGACAAGGGAGGAGGAGCAGCTGCATCAGCTGCATCAGCAGGGAGGAGAAGGATATGGAAACATGAGAATGCGAAGACAGGGGATAAGGAGGAGGGGGAGGAGAAGAAGGGGCAAAAGGTGCACCGGAGGAGGTGAAAGAGAAAGGAGGAGTACAAGGCTCTGGGAGAGCGCGCAGGCGGGGAGATCTGGAAAGGACGAAGAGGAACAGCAGTGGAGGGCGACCCAAGCTCTGGCATCGTGTGCCAAAAACCAGACGGGCGTTTTCTTTGAGTTCGAGCCCCATACAGCCCATTTCAGACTCTGTGGTTGTGAGATGTACTCTCCCGGAACAGCACTATTGTGACAAGCGTCCCCGCCACAGCGCCACCGATTGATGAGATGAAGGCCTCGCGCTCTTTGATCGAACATGCGAGGCGGTCGCACAGTAGCAGTGCTCGAAGGGGTCCCTTGTAGGTATACAGAGAGCGAGAATCAGCAGCGGCACGCTTGCATCACGCTAACACAAAGCATACGAGAGCGTGAGAGGGCCTTGCATTCTTAGACACGGATGTTAGTTCACACCCCTCTTAAAAGAAGAAAAGGCTTCAACCAACGCAATATGGAAAGGCACGAACCGATGGGTTCTGCCGCATACGAAACTCAACGCCCAACTGACGCGAGACATGCGAAACTCAACGCCCAACTGGCGCGAGACAAGATGAAATGAACGCAAGAACTGAAATCCGAGTAAACCTCTCACTCACGTAGCCTCCTGCTCTTCGCCTGAGCCGTCATGCTGCCTGGTCTCGACTCCAAAAGAGTCTGCCTTACGCCTTACCTTCAAGTCCCGTATCATCGCCGCCTTACGGTCCTTGAACTCCTTCATCTCCGCGCGGGCGTTGATGTTGTACTCGTTGCTGTACAACACCCGCTGGAGGACCTGGTCGTCCAGCGCATCTCCCTTAGTCAAAGGGTCTGCCAGCATCATGCTGGTGTCCACTCAACGCAGCTCATCTCCACCCCTCACCAGTAGCTGCTTCAGCGCCGCAAGCTCGATGCCCACGCGCTTATCCTGGTGCGTGCCCACGTCACTGCTCAGGTGGTCCACCACGCTCTTGGCATCGCACATCCACAGTGCGTGGATCTCTTTTGTCCGATTCTCCCACTCGGCAACGTGGTACTCTGGATCACGACTCTCGAGCAACACCGCCCTGAGCCAATCCGCCATCTCGGTGCCCTTCGCCAGCGCATACGTCTCCGCCGCCAAGGTGCTCCGGGAAACGCGTTTCTCGACCTAACTCTTCCACTCCATGACGTACATCTTCGTGTTACCGTTCTCGTCCAGTGGTGTCATCAGCCCGACCACTTGCCGTTGCTGGCTACGAAGAGGCTCCGCCTTGAGGCCCGTGGCCTCGCCGTCCTCGCCGTACTGCAGCACGACGTCCTGGACATTCGCGTGCGCCGAGTCCGTGCTCACGAATACGTGTGCGTTCTGCCAGTCCATAAAACCTCCGCGAAATATGACCTTCCGATCCGCAAACTCGTGTGCCTGTTTCACTGCCTTGTTACACTCGAACAGGTCGTTCACCGTCGGTGACGCGAAAGCTGATTGTCCAGTCGAACTCGCAAGAAACAGATCTGGCCGCGTCTGTCGCTGCAACCGTGATAGACTCCCATAACGCCCACGTAGCATGGAAATCTCGGCTGCAGTACATGCTGCGTCCCGCTGTCGCTTCCTGCTCGGTGCGATCTGGATATGGGTGATGTTCTTGGCGCACTCCTTCTGCCCAATCTCCACGGTCCCGTCGCTGCTCTGCTCGATGGTCTTGCCGCAGTGCTGGAACTTCAGCACCTCGTCCTGGTCAAAGTCCACCAGGCTCTTGAAGGTCTTGAGGCTCTCTTCGTAGTGCTTGCCGTAGCCCTCCATCAAGATGTCGTCAACGTGCGTCGTGCACATGCCGACTAGCTCTCCGTCATGCTACAGACGGTGGCCTGATGTACAGTTCGCGATCTATGACGCCCCCCTGCAGGTAGGCGGTCTCCGCATCCATCTTGCGTACCACGCGAGCTGGCCCAGCACGATGTCCCCCACCAGACGCCGCCCAGGCCAGTACCATATATGCTGGGCCAGAAGGCTCCCAGTTAGCGCATCTCGCCCGTGGTTGGAGTCCTTCTCCAGATTGCCCAGCACCACCGGTCTCGCCTTCAGCTTGACGGGGAGGTTGTTCTCGTCCGTCCGCATCGCCTCGCTCTTGTCCGTGACTACGAATCGTGCTGGCGCAGCCTGCACATAGCGCGGCAATTCACGGACCTGCTTCGCGGTGAGGATCTCGACCGCATCGCAGTGACACCAACTGATCCATTCCTTTTTCTTGGCCCATCGAGCGCCTCGTTCAAGTGCTTCGGGATCTCTCGCTCCTTGAGCTCACGTCGTCCAGGCTTACCCTTGCGTCTCCCGAGCTGCTTCTCCAGCGTCTTGCTGACGGGCATACCTTCAGCCTTCGCCGCGTACGCCATCTCGATCTGTCCGCTGCGCTTGGTCAAGAAACGAATCCACAATCGGTCGCGCGCCTCGCAATTCCGGCCCTCCGCAACGAGCGCGATCTTGGCCTCCAGCTCTTCCTGGCGCCGTGCTTGTGAGTGCCGACGTCGCGCCAACCAGCACGCGCCCGCATCGAACGAAATCTGCCTGTTCTGACCACCGACCTCGCCCAGCAATAGAGGATGCATCTTGCCCTCACTGGTCGAGCTCTCGCCCTCTGTGTCCGCCATGGGGCCCTTGTCGTCGGTCGCATTCGCGTCTGGGTCCTCCTGTCCGCTCGGCTGCTTGTCCTGGAGCTCGTTCGCGCCGTCAATCTCCATAGTCGTCGGCTCCGTCTCGGGCACGGGCACCACCACGATCGGCGTGTCCGACAGCTTATCCTCGGCGTCTGACTGCTCCTCGCTCTCCTTGGTCTCCTCGGGGAAAGTCGGCCTCCAACGTACGTCTGCGTAGATGACCCTTGTCCGATGCTCGGCGTCGACCTCATTTGCCACGCCCCCTGGGACATTCCAGGCGAGGATCTCCTCAGGCGTCGCCCAGCTCACGTGCTCCGGTGCCGCGAGGATCTGCTGTTCCTGGCAGTTCAACCAGATGCTGTGGCCTTGAGGCCGCCCAGCATCTCCGCTCGGAACGTCGTGGCCAATTACTCTGCATATGCCGTGCCAGCGACCGACTGCTGGGTGCTAATTCGTAGCTGGTCGCTGCTTCTGGTGAGGATACACGAGGCTTCCCGGCGGCCACGGTCCTCTCATCGGTCGAATACGAGCAAACATCGCTCGCCTCATGCGGTCGTCGCTGTCCACCTCCATATACGCCTTGCGCGCAGCATCTCTCAGCGCCACCTGCTTGGCCATCACGCTCCCACGTGTCAGGATGGCATCATGCGTATCTAAACGGCTCGCTTCCACGGGATCAACCAGACTGCCTGGAATCCGCACGTCACGACCGAGAACCCACTGCACTGGAGCAAAGCCGCCTCTCCGCATCATGGAGTTCTTCGCCTGGTTCGTCTCGGCCGCGCCGATCTCTACGTCGCCTTCGGTGGTGAGCTGCTGGTCGTAGCACGCACGTCTCCAGAGCTCCTTCCAGACACCGCCAGCTCGCTCACAGCGCCCGAGGTGGTGGTGCTGCTCCAATCTGGTGAACTCGCAGTGCGCCCCGCGTGCGATCAGCTGCTCCCTGGCGTAGGCCATGTTGTTACGGGCTTGACCCATGAAAACTCGGTAGGGCGTGTCTGCCCACGACACCCACTTGGACATGAGCGCCTCAAATATATCCTTGCCTGTTGGATTCCCTCCACCATAGCGTAACGTCGTTACTTGCTGGTGCCCTGCCCCGTCGCACACCATGTTGAGGAATGAGACTCGAGTGCCGTTGGCCCTGTACTCCTCGAGGACATCGATCTCGATGATAGTTGAACTCGTACGGCGTCGCCGGCAATTTGGTAGGTCTCGACGCAGTTGGTCTCACCAGACTGGCACAAACGCTGCACCACAAATGCCCAGCAGCCTTGACGGCCTTGGGTGTGGCTCGACCGTGCCGTAGCAGCCTCTGGAGTGCCTCGTTCGACAGGTGCCTTGCTGTCGTATGTAGTAGTGCCCTCCGTAGGCCTGCACCCACTGCCTTCCAGGCTTTGCGTGACTCTTCGTTTTTAGGTCGTCGTGGTTCGTCGTGTGGTGGAGGGGGTGGCGGCGCTGGCATCGCGCCGACGTCTGGCGGGGTAGACCCCCTTGGAAGGGTAGTTGTTGGCCGCTCGTCCTCGCCAGACTCGTTCGGTGCACAGCGCAAAGTGGTTTTGCCGTGCCAGCGCGACATGGGCGGAGCAGGGTTGATCGTCCAGTCATCCTGCTCGTGGGTGCTCTGTCCGTTATCGTCGATGCCCACAGTCTCGCGATCTCTTGTCAGTCGCAACTGCGTCTCATGGAAGAGACTCCTCGGGTCGAAGTTGGTGTCCATCCACGCATTGTGAGTCACGAGGATGTATCTCCAGACTCGTCGGTGTACTCGTGGGCCGCGTCGACACTGGCGGAGCCCCCACGCATTGGCCTCCTGCGGACCTCGTCGTGGAGCTCCTGGACCTCCGCGGGAAATGCGAGCTGCTCGCAGTGCCTTTCGAGTAGCTCCTCGCACGCGCCCAGCAAGACGTCCTCTACCAGCTCCAACGGGCACCGTCCTGCTTGCTCACTCCGACCTCCGTTTGCATTGTGCCCCTCAATCATGTCGTGTCGTTGTCGCGCATCGCGCCTTCGCATGAGCCTGTCCGCGAGCGCGCCCTTATTCACCGCAAACCCACCTGGCTTCAGGTAGGGCCGTCCGCTCTCGGTGCCCCTGAGGTCCCATTGGCACATATCTCCCTGGACGAAGTCCATCTCCGGGTCCATCAGCACTTCCTCCAGCGCGGGGCCCTCCCAGGCGTCGCTCGCCCAGGGGTTCTCCATCAAAGCAAGCCTCCCACGCTCCAAGCGGTGTTTGGCGACCCTCGCACTGAACTCCAACAACGGCCTCGCTTTCTCCGGCTTCTCATCCATTCGCGCTGCAAGTGAACTTCCACGAGCGATCTGGAAGCGGGACCAACCGCCCCACGGTCCACACGGCCACGGGACGATCGTCAACCACGGGTCGTCACGGTCCAATTGCTCGAACACCCGCTTCTGGTTCGACGGGTCGAAGTAGTCGAAACCGTCCAGGATGTCGTCCGGCTGAGACACGGGCTTATCCATGACCGAGGCGGCGTACCACGGGGCTCCCATCTTTCAACAGAACAGGTCCTTGACGAGGGTCTGGCCAGGCCTGAGACAACTCCAGGTCTCCCTGATCACACGTTCCTTGGGCCATCGTCCTCGCCGGTCACCACGTACAGCCGCCCAGGCACTCTCCTCGTCACCGAACATCTCCGTTTGCTCCCGTCGGATGCTCTTGCCCTTGCCTGCCGTCGCGGTCCGTCGAGGCACCTCGTGGATGGGCAGATTGCCAACTGATACCTTCCTCTCGACGTCCTCCACGGCCTCATAAACCACAACGTCCGAACTCAGTACCGTGACGGTCTCCTTCTCCAACCGCTCCGGCTGGTCAAAACCCAAGTTGGCAAAGTCAGTGATCTTCACGCCCCAGCACCCCTTACTCGTCCTCCGCAGCTTCACTCCACCGAGGCCGAGCTTCCTGAAGTCCGCCGTCCCTTCGACGAGGTCGATGACCATGTCCAACGCCTTCTGCGTCTTGATCGACAGCAGCATCTTCGTGGGTGACCCTGGGACTGGATTCGAACTGATCTCGCCATTCTCTCCACCGATGCCGATCGGTAGTACATCTCTGAACTTCGCCTCCTTGCGTTCTCCTCCGCCAAACTGGTACTTCACTTTGGATGGGTGAGACTCAATGCACAACCCATACTTCTCGTTCAGCTTCGCCGAGCACCGCTCCAGCCACTCGTCGCCGTGCATGGTACTCGTACACATCGTGTCCAAACGAGCGATCTCGTCGTCGTCACAGTCACTCTGGTCGTCAATGACACCAGCCACGGCCGCGAACTCCTCGAACTCCTGCTCCCTGGACTCCACTGAAATACCTCTCGATCTGTCCGTGATGATACTTCTTGCTCGTCGGAAAGTACCTCTCCGCTTTTCGCGCGCCGCAGTCACACATCCACACGATGGCATACAGGTTCCTGTAACCTTGGACCATCCCGCCATCGGGGCATCGTCGGCATCGTCTGGGGTCGTCAGGCGGCCACTTCTGCTTGATGAGCCACAGCCTGATCTCACCTTCTGCCACGTCACACTTGCCACCCGTCTTCGGCGTCCCCAGTGCACTTGCCTTTGGAGTCAATGGCGCTCGGCGGTCGCCTTGGACCGAAATGCACACCCGTCCGGCTCGTATGTGGGTAGTCGTTCCTCCTTCACTTGCAATCCACGCTCTGCTTGCTTGCGACCCACTGCCGCTCGCTCCACTGGACGCTGCCGCGGCTGTCGCATCGGGGCAGCACCGACAGCTCCGAGCGTGGCCCTCTCGGCCGACACATGCACCGAAACTCTCACACGCGCAATCCGCTACACTGCAGGGCTTGCCGCACCTCTTCAGGACCTCTGTGCCTGACTGGCGCCCACTGCTCTCCCACGGCGCCTCGACGTTGGCCATGCCCTTGCCGTCCATGTAGTTCCTCGTCGGGCTCGGTGTCGGGGATACTGGCACTGCCGCCGCTGCCGCTGATGACGCCGGTAGCGGACCAAGCACGCTCTGCCCAGGCGGCTCGTCCACCATCCAGTAGTGTTCCAGCGGCATGGAGAGCTTCTTGTCATTGTCCTTGTCCTTGTCCTGCTCCACGCTGGCCACGGAACACGCCTGCTCGGCGTCATCGTCCGCGTCGTCCCTGACGGCGAAGAAGCTCATCTGAGTCTTTCCGCCACCTCGTCCTTTATTTTTTCCGCCACCGCCCTTGCCACCACGTGGCTGGAATCGACCTCGGCCTTCACGCGGCGGTAGCGAACGGTCTGACTCGACGCAACCAGGATCTCCTGCCCAGTGACCGAGTGCTCCACCTACTCCGCATCGGGCCTACTTCTTTGACTCCTCGATCCGCTACTTCCTATCTTCCGCCGTTTCCTGCTTGCTGTTCATCAACTTCCCTGGACGACTGGACCTTCGAGCGTGATCTTTCAGCTCACGCAGGTCCCTCCGGGCGATATACGCAGTCTGCTCCGCAACGAGGCACTCGCTGAGCGCCGCCAGCTGCTCTTCTGCAGCTTCGTCAACCGCTTCGACTCCCTCCCTCCTGTAGCTCATTCAACTCGTCCTCGATATCCGTCATGCCGTCGCCGTAGTCACCGTCGTCTCCGTATTCGTCGTCTGGATCTGGCTCTGCTTCATCTTCAACATGTCTCTTGGCGAGGTAGGCGTACCTTCTCTCGTGCTTTCCTTCTCGGCGATCGTGTCCGTGTCGCGGACGTCCTTCCGCCTTGTGTAGGTTTGCGAACTGCACTCGAATGGCCTCCGTCAGCTTCTTCGGGTCGTAGACATTGCCGCAACTCGCAAGCAATCTGGATCGCTGAGCCTTGGTCAAACCACTCAGCTTCAACAGGAAATAGGCCTCGATATTGTCACTCAACTGCGTCATCCTGTCGGTGCCCAACAACCGCTGTCAAATCTCACTTCGCTTCGTCAGCCAAGAACCAACTGCCTCCACACTGCGTCGGCTCGAACTGTCGAAGTACCTGTCGGAGAGCTCGCCCACACGATTCGGGCGGATCCCTTGGATGGCCGCCTTCAGCGCCATCACGATTGCCTCTATCCCTGAGTCCGTGTCCAGGTCCACCTTGTCGATGTTCGCGGCCTTGACCGCAGTATACGCTTCGCCTCTCAGAGCATTGTAGAGCCTCGGGCCTAGCGGCCCCGTCTTCTTGACCACGTCCTCCGCCGTGCCGACACGCGGCGTGTCGATCCTGTCTAGGTACTCTGTCAGCAACTCCAGCGTGCCATCGTGCACTGGGATTCCCTGCTCGAAGGACAGCGTCGGCGGCATGACGAGGGCGGTGAAAGCCAGAGAGACGATCGTCAGTGTTGTCTTGAGCAACGCAATGGTAGCGGTGCCGTGGACCGCCGCTCCGCACACACCAATCTGCAATATACTCTCCCGCAGCAGCACCGTTGTGACAAGCGCCCCCGCCACACAGCGCCACTGACTGATGAGGTGAAGGCCTCGCGCTCTTTGATCGATCATGCGAGGCGGTCGCACAGTAGCAGTGCTCACAGGGGCCCCCATGCGGGTAGACAGAGAGTCAAATACAGCAGCGGCACGTTTGCATTACGCTAACACAGAGTATACGAGAGCGTGAGAGGGCCTTGCATTCTTAGACACAAATGATAGTTCACAGTGGTATTGGGAAAATTCAATGCACCGCTCGAACCCATGCGAAAGATGCGGTCGAGAGCACCGAAGCTCCGCACAACTTTAAGATCATGACGTCGGAGATCTGGAGCGAGACCGTTGGCGACAATGAGCAGGAGTCAGGGGGAGTGAAATACAGAGAGGCTGGGGAAAGGGAGAAGAAGTTTGGAGGATGGAGACGGACGGGGGGGGAAAGCGACGGGGCAACGGATTGGGGCGACGAGGGAGTATTGAGCGACGTTCAGCAAAAAGATGCAGGTTGGGCAAGAGATCTGGGCCCAGATGGCCATTCAGCTTTTCATGTTTAACCCTACCGCGGAAGGTCCCTCCAGGTGTCGGCAACGAGGGCCCCTCCTTGAATAGTCCGCTCCGATGTGCCCAATCAGTAGTCCAGACCTCCGACGTCGTGGCTACTTCAGCACGTGTGCACCCGCAGCTCTCGACCACGTCATCGAAGCTGTTCCTCCGTCCCAGACACGGTGCCGATGGACGTGGGGCAGGAAAATAATAATGAACAAGCATGTTGTTCGCAGCGCCTGCAGGTCTCCGCACGGGCCACCGCGGACAGGCCACATGGCCGAAGTTTCAGCTGCCGTGCCAGTGGTTGGAGAGTCCTGGCCTTCGCCGCCACGCTCCTTGAGGATAGTGGCGAGGGCCACGTCTGCGGAGGGGACGCCGAAGCCCGAAGGCACTCGTGCCACAGCTGCGACGGCCGTTGCCATGTCAGTACGACCCCATCGACTTTGATAGGCGCCGCCTGTACAGGTAGGATATCTGCGAGATGTCTCTCCGCGGGGAGCTGGGGGCGGCCAGAGCCAGCCAGGTGGACTTCGTCACGCTGACCCACCTTCATGCAGCGCCCTGCGAAGGCACCCTGGGCCAGAGGAGCAGCCAGCAAGAGCACGCACAGCAAGAGCAGCGGCAGCTTGGGCTGCAACGGCAGGGCAGGTCCTTGCGACACACCACATGACATTTTATGGAGCATAAGATTGGCATGATTGCAAGAGGGCAATTGCGTGAACTGTGTCGTAGAAGCTGAAATGTTCTTCCGCATCCAGTGAATCATTACACTTGCAACTTTCGGCAGCCGGTGGATAGCCCTCGCATTCGGTCCTAATCGAACATATTTGCACGCACGAGAGAGTCCGCCAGCCTTGATGCATGACTCGGAGAAGCTAAATAAATGGTACCATCGTATTCTTAATATAGTGTACATACCTGCATATTGTGATTATATCAGGCACAGGGCCTGAAGTCGCGAGCAAAAGTTGTCCGTTCGGCATTTGGGAATATCGGTTCGCCTTCTGGTAGCCTCGTTCAGTACGTTACCGGAGAACGATTTTCATCCGCAACGCTCTTCTCGAAGCATTCGTATCCAGAAAACCGTTCGCCAGAGCCATCCAGGCTCAGGTGGAGGCACACGAATTCATATCATTACGTACATCAGACATACTGTTCGAGAGCCGCGTAACGTCTCGCATAATCTTTTCCGAACCGTTTCAAGTTAATCGTTACTCGTTGTTCTCGGGGAGTGCGTCCGCCAAGCGGTGTCTTTCTCTGCGACCATGTCCAGCGGGATTGGCATACAATTGTCGGGAAGGGCTTCGTAATTCACGCTTGCGGGCTGGTGTTGCGAACAAGCATTTCTGCCGCTCTTGAGCCGCAAAGCCGTGTCTCGGGTCGTCTTGGGCGCCGTTGGGACCCATTTGAGCATCTCTTGGGGCCCTCATGAGGCCTGTTGGAGCCACCTTGATGTTTGCAAATCCCATCGGAAACAAAGAGGCGAAGGCTGAAAATAATTGCTTCCAAAGGTGTTGGGGGAATTTGGGCTTCTTGGGGACGTCCCTGAGAGGTTCCGCGGCCATTTGAGGTTGGACACTCGCTTATTCCCACCCGCCTTCCCACCCGAGTCTCAGCATTGACTGAGGCCGCCATCGACAACTATCGGGAACCCATGCAGACAGACACCAGCCAGGTGCGCGATGCCCTCGAGGTGCGCCGCGCGCGCCATGGCACACCCATCATCTCTGCCTGCAGCAGGCAAGATGCGACCCTCCTCGTCTTTGTCCTGAAGAAGTGATCGATTGGTGCCCTCGCGCGATCAAAATTGCCGCACAGTGCACGTTCTCTTGTTTTTCGACAAGGAGGGGTCGTCATGTTTCCGAGTTTGCCGCCGGTCAGGTGGGGGAGGGGGTGTATACATGATTGGTTGCCACGCTGTGGACGTTGGCAGCCGCGCCGACGACCGCCCCAGGGCCAATGCCAGCTTCGTCGCCAGCACGAACTTGGACACCCACTCCGACGCCCACTGCAGTACCACGGATCACCCCGACCGCGGCACCGACGGCGTTGACCGCAGCGCCGACGACGGCGTCCGCTGCTTCGTCGCAGTCCCGACCTTCGCACGAAAGGCGGGGGCTGCAGAGCCGACGACGGCTCCAGTGCCAATGTCAGCACCGACGCCAGCACGACCTCCATCGCCCGCGCTGACGCTCGCGGCAACGCCGACGACCACTTTGGCCGCGGCACTGGCGGCGCAGCATGCAACAACGCTGACGGCGCCCCTTACGGTTTCTACGACGGCACCGAAACGACGCCAGCGCCGACTGCCTCACCGACGACGGCTGCGACGCTTCTGACGACGGGGTTGAGGCTTGATACGGCTGCTGCACCGACGACGACGCCCACTGCAGCTGTGGATACGGCGCCGACGACGGCGCCGACTACAGCACCGACGCCAGCACAGACTGCGACACCGACGCCAGCACAGATGCCAGCACCAACGCCAATGTCGCCGACGGCGCGGGCCACAGTGCTGTCGACGGGACCCGCACTGGTCTCGACGATGGCGATGACGACGGCGCCTGCCGCATCGCCGACGTCAGCACCGACGGCAACACCGACGTCGGCGAGGGAGCACTGGGGGCCGCTAGCTCCAGGACACCCTCGCGGCCGCAGGCCGCCAACGCCCGGGTCGACCGGGAAGCTGACGGACGACAGCAGGGGTGGCGGCCACACCCAGACGAAGACCCGCGCTAGCCGAGTGGACCCCAAAAACGGAGGAACGGAGTGCGGCACCATGCCCGAGGAGCAGCCGTGGACCGCGGGGGGGCCCAGCTTGGGTGGCAAGGCCAGCGGAGAGATCCGCACCGCGCAGCGGACCCTCAGCATCGCTCCCGACCGTGGACACGACGAAGGACCCGATGGTGTTCCTCGGCTGAGCGAGCGAGCCTTGGGCGACCAGCTACGAACAGATCCCTTGCCCCACGAAGCGCATCAGCAATGAGCCCGGTTGCGCCCAGAGGCTGATGGAGGAGATGTGTCTCCATCCATTCCCACCACCGCAGAGGCTGGGGGAGGAGACGCCGCAGGACTACCTCTTGGTCCGCGAAGAGGGCTACCCTTCCACCAGCGTCGGCGAGTGGAAGTAGCTTACATAGACACGACCGTCACCGCCAAGGCTTGCATGGAACTGGGGACGCAGGCCCTCCGGGCGGCGAGCGGCCTGTTCGGGGACCGCTGGGGCGACGCGCAAAGCGCCATCATGGTGACTTCGGACGGCAAACGCACCAACACGTAGTATGACCAGGAGGATATCTGCATTGAAGGACAAGAACAAGCAGATCTTCATGGCCCCCCGCGCAGGAAGCACGACGAGGAACCTGCCTGCCCCTGGGAGTTGGGCAAGGAGCCCAGGGAGACCAACTGCGCGCGAATCCTGGGGCTCACAGGCTCAGCCACGACGAGCCGGAGTCCGCCTGGGGCCGACAGCAGAGGCTTGCCCCCGCATTGCGTCGACATTGCCGAAGCGGGAAGAGGAGGAGACGCGGTTAGGTTACTTCCTGCCCCACAAGGAGGGGTGCTCCCCCGACAGCTGTGGCAAGTGGAAGCGCATAGGTAATTACCACTGACAAATTCTTGCCTGTGCGACCGAGGAAAGGAACCGCGAGGCGTTCGCGGGCATCCCGAACAGGCCTTGTATCCCCTCCGAGTTCATCGCGCTCGGCAGGGCGCAGGCGGCGGCACACCTTGCGCCCAGCAACGTGCCCCTGGGCCACCCCGCGGGCGCCGTTCCCCCGGCAAGCGAGCACGTACCCAGCGACCCAGCGGGAAAGCATCCAAAGAGGGAGGTGAAGGCCACGGACAGTCGCCTGCCCACGAGGGCGACCCTCGGAGAAGCTTCCCGTGCCAGACCGACGAGCTCCACCAGCAACGGTTGGACGACCTACACCAGACCCCCACAGCATGCGGTCGAACGTTGAGCACTTTTACGTCCTGTTCAGGTCGGAGCAGTTTTACGACTTCTTCATGTCCGAGCACTTTAACGACCCGCTCAGGTCGGAGCGGTCAACAACCTGCGCAGGTCGGAGTAGTTCACGACTTTCTCAGGTCGGAACACGTTTACGATTTGCCCAGATGGCAGCAGTGAACGATATGCTCTCGTCGGAGCGTTTTAACGACCTGCTCACGTCTCAGCAGTTTAACGACCTGCTCAGATCGGCACGCGCATTGAGAACGCGTCGGAACACGCTTCGCGGGACAAATTGCAATCTCAAGCAGGGCGCTGCGAGGATGCCTGACCGGCAGTCTTGGACAGGAGCTGGCGCGGCCCTGTCTGCTGGCTTCTTTCCTGGAACCCTCTTAGCTCTCCAAGGAGCTATCTGGAAATACTCATTCCCAAAACGAATTCTCAAATCTCTCAGAGTCTTCCAGAACTCGACATCCAGTCATCACATCATCTCTTCTTGCCGAGTCGGCCAACCAGCTCGACCTTCCGCCCGAATTCCTTTAAGCTGATCTCGCCGAAGAGCTCTGTGCGTGCGTGCCTGTGTGCGCGTGTGCGCGCGTGCGCGCGTGCGCGTGTGCGTGCGTGCGTGCGTGCGCATGTGTGCGTGCGTGCGTGCGTGCGCGTGTGCGCGTGCGCGTGTGTGTGTGCGCGTGCGCGCGTGCATGCGCGCGCGCGTGTGCGTGTGCGCGTGCGCGCGCGTGCACGTGTGCGCGCGCGCGCGTGTGCGTGCGCGCGTGCGCGTGTGCGCGCGTGCGTGTGTGCGTGCGTGCGTGCGTGCGGGTGCGGGTGCGCGTGTGTGCGCGCGTGCGTGTGTGCGTATGTGTGCGTGCGCGTGTGCGCGCGTGCGTGCGTGCGTGCGCGCGTGCGTGTGCGCGTAGGTGTTGCGTGTGTGTGTGTGCGCGTGTGTGTGTGTGCGTTCGTGCGAGTGTGCGTGTTCGCGCGTGTGTGTGTGCTAGCACGTGTGTGTGTGTGTGCGCGTGTGTGTGTGTGTGTGTGTGCGTGTGTGTGTGTGCGTGCGTGCGTGCGTGCGTGCGTGT
>CAUYUJ010021481.1:431233-456233 GCA_963575745.1 Prorocentrum cordatum
CGAAATCCAGGGGAATCGCGCGCCCGTTCATTTATACTGAGCTCGCGAAGTTCCAGCCGCTTTGCGCGCGCGGCGCGGGCGGCTCTCCCGACGAGGACGAGCCCGAGTCGAAAGAGGCGGCCGCGTTGGCCAGAGCGTTCGGACGGGGAACCGCGGCGGAGAGCCAGCCGCTTCTGGCGTGGACGCCATGGCACCAAGCTTACGACGCGTGGAGCGTGGCGGCCGCGGTCACTGATCAGATTTCGTACACGTGCGCCATGGCTCACAAACACGTTGTTCTCCAGGCGAGTCGACATTGGCGCCCGTCCGCTGGTCGCCGAAGTGGGCGCGCTTGCCCAGGTTGCACTGGATGCCCCCCTGCAGGGACGGAAGGCCCAGGTTGCCTTGGTCTACGACCGCCATGTGCGGAGGACGTGGGCCGAGCGTGCCGCCGCCGGCGCGGCAGGCTTCCAGGCCGCAGCTCCGCGCCATGCTTCGGCGCGTTATTCTCGGGCGCGCGTCGGCGCGCAGGTGAACGTTGCGGCGCTGTCGCTTGACGTCGGGCTGCTCCGCGCGGCGGAAGCGGAATATGATCGGGCTCTTAAGGCCGCGTCGCCGAAACCCTTGTTCGCGTTGCGCCACCGCTGTCGCGCAGGTTGCCGCGCCGGCCGGCAAGGGTGCAGGGAAAAGCGCCGCGGCAGCGCGCGGGCAGAGTGCGAGCGCCGCGAGCGCCGCGGGCGCCGTGGGAGCCGCGGGGGGCGCCGCCGTCACTTCCTGGAAGAACGACCGCGATTCCAGAGCCGACGGGTGGCAGACCCGATCCTATCGCGGGGATTACAACAAGCGCTCCTGGGATTCGCGAACGGTGTATTCTCCTCAGAAGAAGCCGCGCGCCTGACGCCCGCCGGAGGCACGCGCAGCCCGCGGCGCGCGGCGGTGTGCGGGACGCGCGCCGATGAGGACGTGCATCGCGCGCCACGTTGGCACTTGAATAACAACGAATGGGCGCCAACCTCAGCCACCGTCCCGTGGGACCCGCAGGCGCGCGCGCGCGCGCTGGCAGGAGGGCGCCGCGTTGTTGCCGCGTCGTCCAGGGCTTGGGTGCCAGTCAACACTCGCGGTCCGATCGCGACGCGAGGGCCGCCCGCCCGCTGGGCCAGGAGGCGCGCGAACGCCCCCGGCAGGCTCGAGCGCTCGCGCTCGCAAAGCGCAGGATGCGATGGGGCCCAGTATCGCTGCCACATGGGATTATCAGGCGCTGCGCGTTGTGGCGCGCGACGCTCGCGGGCTCGCGCGCCCGGCAGAATGCTGCCTCGAGTTGCAATGCACGCGGTTGCGCGCTGGCCACTGCCGGCTGCTGTCACCTGCCGTCGCCTGCGTCTGCTGAGGAAGCGCCTAAGCTCGCCTTTCTTGTAGAGGTCCTCTCCCGTTCTCACTCCTTCGAGGACAAAGAGGCCTTTGAAAAGGCCGTGGTGGTGCCCGGCGATGTTTTGGCGGCGATCGATTGGATTGCTGCGCGCTCGGAGCGGCAGGTGTGCCGTGAGCGGCGAGCGACTCTCGAGCGAATTCGGGCCAGGGACGCCGAGCTACGCGCCTCTGGAGCGACGGCGGCCTGGTTCGCGGGCTGCGATGCCCATGTGCGCACAATCGCAGGGTCGATCATCGGCCCTCTTCTCGTCGAACTGCTCGACGAAATCGGTTACGAGGACGCGGCCTGCGTGGAAGTCTTTCGGCGCGGCGCGCCTCTCGTGGGCCCTCTCCCGGGCACGGGGAACGGGCGTCCGGAATCTTTCCCTGTACCGCTCAGCCTGCCGGACTTGGCCGCGGGCGCGGAGCGAGGCAACGCCGCGCTGCTCGGCACGCTCAAGGAGTATAGCGACTCCGCCGTGATTCTCACCAAAACTATCGCCGAAGCGGAGCTCGGCCGAATGAGCCATCCCGCGCCGCTCAGCGCGGTCGAGCTCGACTGGTAGGTTTTGTTCGCCGCGGTTTGTTCGGAGGCCGCTCCCCGTGCGAGTGCCGAGATTATAGATATATGATTATGTATATATACGGGTCCGAGAAGCTGCGGCTCGTAGATGATATGTAGCGCTCTCGTATCAACGCGGCGTCGCAGCCGACGGAGCGTCTCGGCCATGAAGCCATCGACGCTCTGTTTGGCACTTGCAAGGCATTTGTGACGCGCGTGGGCGAAGCGCCCGGGCTCTGGAAGGCGGACATAGACGCCGCGTTCCGGCGCGTGCCGCTGTTGCCGGAACATCGCGCCCTCGCAGGGGTCGCGTTCCTCGTGGGCACATGCGTCTACGTGGCTCAGCACTTCGCCGCCCCATTCGGAGCGACTTCCTCCGTTCACAGCTGGGAGCGCATCGGCGCGATGCTGTCAGCGCTGGGCCGCAGGCTCATTTTCGTTCCCGTCCTCAGATATGTGGACGACTTCTTCTGCCCCGAACGAAGAAAGGGCTGCGCGACGCAATGCGACAGTTCGCCGAACTGGTAAGAATCATTCTGGGCCCGAGCGCTGTGGCCGACGGTAAGCTGCTGTTCGGCAATCCGCTCGGGGTCCTGGGCTTGTCTGTGGCGATTGACGAGCGTGGCCTCGTGTGCTGGACGCTGCCGGAGAAGCGCGCCCGGTGGCGCGCCGAGATCGCTGCTGCTCTTCAAGAGGGCGCGCTCGAGCGCGGGCGCGCGTCCAAGTTGGCAGGCCGCTTCTGATGGGCTGCCTCCCACACCTTCGGGCGGTTCGGGCGCGCGCTGCTCCCGCCGTTGTTTGAGCACGCAAGGGCGCGCCATCCTAGTATCCCGGCGCACCTGCGAGTCTGCCTGCAATGGTGGCACGAAGCGCTCGCCAGAAATTACACCACGACGCGGGAGTGGCAGGCGCCAGACACCAGGTCTGTCCAATTGCTCTCCGACGCGCGGGGGAATCCAGCTAGAGTGGCCGCGGTTCTTTTCATTGACGGGCGCATTGTCTTCACCGATGTCGCCCCGCCTGAGCCTCTGCTTCGGCTCTTCCGGGAAAGGCGCGACAATCAAATCGGCGGTCTGGAGGTGCTCAGCATCGCGCTGGGCCTGGCCACCTTTGAGCCGCTCCTGTCTGGCCGATGCGTGAACATCTTTTCGGATAATTCAGGCAGCGAGTGGGCCGTCCGGTCCGGTGCGGCGAAGCAGTTTGACCACAATTGCCTGGTCCACTCAAACTGGCGCATGGCGCTGGATGCGAATTGCAATCTGCACGTTCAGCGTGTGGCGTCGGTGGACAACATCGCCGACCTGCCGTCGCGCGAGTCATATTCCCTGCTGTTTCGCTTGGGGGCGGAGTGGATTCCTCCGGTGCTGGACGATGCCTGGTTCGATCCGAGCGCGTGGCTTCCTCATCGCCGGCCATGACCGGCTCGGGCGCTGGGCGTGAGTGCAATGGATCTGGCCTTCACTCATCGGTCAGGGTGCGCCCGCCAGGTCGGGCAGGGGTTGGCGTCCTCCCTCGCGCACGTCGCGGTCGCGCTTCGCCTGTGGGCGCGCGAGGGCATCTCTGGTTTGTCGGCGCACCTGGAGAATGTCATCGGTGTTCGCGCGATGGCGCTGGCTGGATAGCTCGCTCAGCTTCGCGCGGTTTGCCCTGAGGCACGCCCTCTTCCTGTGTTCGCCGCTGCCGAGCTGCTTGCCGATAACGGCGCCGACGCCGTGAGCGATTTGGTTGGCGTCACCCTGGCAGACTTCAGGGGCGCCGCGGCATTATCTAGCGACGCCCGCGAGGTGGTCCGCGCGGCTATCGCGGCAGCCCAGCGCGGCGGCGCGCCAGCCGCACTGGGCAGGGGCAGCGCGGGCGCTTCTCCTGCGCCCGCCCCGTCGCCCGGGATTGCCCCCAGGTCTGCTTGCGCGTTCCGCGTTCGTCGCGGGCCCCCCCCCTTGTCGGCCGTCGCAGGACCGACATCGCGACCCGCGGGCGCCCTCGAGCGAAACTCTTCGTTATCCTTTTCTTTGTTGATTGTGTTTTTTTTATTGTTTCCACGGTGCGCGCGCGAATTTGCGGCATGTCGCTCGCTGCGCTAAACGCGGGCGCCAGGACAGCGGCAGGGCGCATGCAGCTCCCCCGGAGGACCCCGTGTCCGCGGTCCGGTGGGCGCTCTCAGTCGCTGAGCGCGAGGGTCGGCGTGACATGCGCGGGCCGCGGGCCGAAGCTTATTTTTTTATCTGTTTTGTTATTGTTTTTTTTGTTTTTTTTTTTGCTTACTTTTTCTGTTTTATTTCTTTTTTTTTTTTTTTTTTTGTGGTGTTTTTTTTTTTATTTTTTATTCTTGTGTGCTTTATGACTTTTGTTTGTTGTTTGGTGTGTTTTTGTTTTTTGCTTTTGTTGGGCCAGAGCCCTCATCACCTCCTCGGCGGCCGGTAAAGCGTGGGCGCGCAGGGCCCGGGTGAGCGCTCTCCTGGGCGCATGCCCGCGCTCATTGCCCGCGCTCAGCAGCGGGTTCGAGTGCTGGTTACATTCGCAAGGGGCGTCTTAAAGCGACGGGGGAAGGAACTGCCGCCCACCCTGGAGGGGCTGCTTCTGTGGTCCACGACCTTCAGGTGCGCCGGGACCTTCAGCAATTATGTGACTTACGTGAAGAAGGCGTGCCTCGTGGCATGCCGGCGCGCGCCCGCCTCTCATCTTCCGGCAACGCGCGCGTCCGCCCGCGGCGGCAGTTGGCGCGCAAGGCCCGTGGAAGTCTTCAGGCACCCGGCGGTTCGCGCCGCTAAGAACGCCATCGAGAATCGTTCGGGCTGGCAGGCGAAGGCGCGCATGCCCTTCAGGGCCGCGACGTCGCCCGTCTGGTGTCGCACCTTGCGCTGTCAGTGGACGAGGGTCGCCGTTTCTCCATGTTGTGCCTGCGGCTACGCATTCCTCTTCGGCTACCCTCGGAGGCCCTGCCCGCGGTGCGGGTTGAAGATGGCGCGGCCGCAGCTTGCGTGACCTCCGCGTTCGTCGTCGGCGATCAGAAGATCGAGCTGCACCTCTCCAGGAGAAAGAACCGCGAGAGCCGCTCGGTGATGGCACGGCAGTGCTGGTGCGACGAGTGCGCGGTCACCTGTCCCGTACACGTTCTTGGGGCCTGGCTAGTTGGCGAGCCAGCACATCAGCCCATCTGGGCTGCGTGGTCCCCAGGCGCGGCACGTGCTCGGCTGCGCCGCGCGCTGGGCGAAATGGGGCGCCACGACGCGGAATCATTCGGCACTCACGCGTTCAGGCGCGGGCACGCGCAGGACATCGCTGCCAGGGGCGGACCGGTCCCCGACCTTCTTCGCGCGGGCGGCTGGCATCAGCCCGCGTGGATGAAATACCTTAACGTTTCCCGGCTCGAGCGGCAGTCGGTCGCGGAAGCCCATTTGGCAGAGTTGTCCAGCGACGATGGCGATGGCTGAGCACCCCGCGCAGTCTGGTGGTCGTGTCTGCACGGCACACACGTGGGCGCACCCCCGGCACGAGGGGGCAGTGGGTGGCAGCGCCGGGCGTGGCCCGCGGGAGCGCCGTTGCAGTGGGTGGTGCTCCCCCACGGGCCCGACCGGCGTCTGCCCGCTTGGCCTCGGAGTGGCCGCGCGCTGCGGGGCAGATGGGTCGGGTCCGCACCCTCCGCTCCTGGGGGAGGCTTCCTCCTCCCCCCCCCCCCAGGGCCGTGCGAGGCGAGTGCAAGCGCCAGGTTTTGTGGGGTCGGAATAACGAAGTTATTGCTTGGCACAAATCCGCCCGCGCTGTGAACGACCCCGCGGCTGGCCGCGGGGGCGCCCTCGCTCGGCTGGTCGGCCGCGCGCTGGTCGACCCTCTTCCGCCTCCCGCTCGCGTCGTGTGGTGCGGTGCCGTGCCGTGCTTCCTCCGCCTGGCACTGGGGCGGGATATAAATACCGTGCCGTGTGTCGGGTTTCGGCCCTCCGCCCTCTGGGGGCTTCGCTCGGCCCATTGTGGCTTCCTTGCGGCCCATAGTGGCTTCGTTGCGGCCCATAGCGGCCTGCTGCGTTCACGTGCCCAATGGGGCCCTCTCTTCTGGTCCATAGTGACCACGTGCTGTCGTTGGCCCGCCCTACCCGCCCTGGGGGTGCCGGGAAACGTTAAGGTATTTCATCCACGCGGGCTGATGCCAGCCGCCCGCGCGAAGAAGGTCGGTGACCGGTCCGCCCCTGGCAGCGATGTCCTGCGCGTGCCCGCGCCTGAACGCGTGAGTGCCGAATGATTCCGCGTCGTGGCGCCCCATTTCGCCCAGCGCGCGGCGCAGCCGAGCACGTGCCGCGCCTGGGGACCACGCTGCCCAGATGGGCTGATGAGCTGGCTCGCCAACTAGCCAGGCCCCAAGAACGTGTACGGGACAGGTGACCGCGCACTCGTCGCACCAGCACTGCCGTGCCATCACCGAGCGGCTCTCGCGGTTCTTTCACCTGGAGAGGTGCAGCTCGATCTTCTGATCGCCGACGACGAACGCGGAGGCCACGCAAGCTGCGGCCGCGCCATCTTCAACCCGCACCGCGGGCAGGGCCTCCGAGGGTAGCCGAAGGAGGAATGCGTAGGCCGCCAGGCACAACATGGCGAAACGGCGACCCTCGTCACTGACGCGCAGGTGCGACACCAGACGGGCGACGTCGCGGCCCTGAAGGGCCATTCGCGCCTTCGCCTGCCAGCCCGAACGCTTCTCGATGGCGTTCTTAGCGGCGCGAACCGCCGGGTGCCTGAAGACTTCCACGGGCCTTGCGCGCCAACTGCCGCCGCGGGCGGACGCGCGCGTTGCCGGAAGATGAGAGGCGGGCGCGCGCCGGCAAGCCACGAGGCACGCCTTCTTCACGTAAGTCACATAATTGCTGAAGGTCCCGGCGCACCTGAAGGTCGTGGACCACAGAAGCAGCCCCTCCAGGGTGGGCGGCAGTTCCTTCCCCCGTCGCTTTAAGACGCCCCTTGCGAATGTAACCCAGCACTCGAACCCGCTGCTGAGCGCGGGCAATGAGCGCGGGCATGCGCCCAGGAGAGCGCTCACCCGGGCCCTGCGCGCCCACGCTTTACCGGCCGCCGGGAGGTGATGAGGGCTCTGGCCCGAGCAGCTTCGGCCCGCGGCCCGCGCATGTCACGCCGACCCTCGCGCCCAGCGACTGAGAGCGCCCACCGGACCGCGGACACGGGGTCCTCCGGGGGAGCTGCATGCGCCCTGCCGCTGTCCTGGCGCCCGCGTTTAGCGCTGCGAGCGACATGCCGCAATTTCGCGCGCGCACCGTGGAGGATGACGAGTCGGATTCGCTCGAGGGCGACCGCGTCGCGATGTCGGTCCTGCGACGGCCGACAAGGGGGGGGCCCGCGACGAACGCGGAACGCGCAAGCAGACCTGGGGGCAATCCCGGGCGACGGGGCGGGCGCAGGAGAAGCGCCCGCGCTGCCCCTGCCCAGCGCGGCTGGCGCGCCGCCGCGCTGGGCTGCCGCGATAGCCGCGCGGACCACCTCGCGGGCGTCGCAAGATAATGCCGCGGCGCCCCTGAAGTCTGCCAGGGTGACGCCAACCAAATCGCTCACGGCGTCGGCGCCGTTATCGGCAAGCAGCTCGGCTGCGGCGAACACAGGAAGAGGGCGTGCCTCAGGGCAAACCGCGCGAAGCTGAGCGAGCAATCCAGCCAGCGCCATCGCGCGAACACCGATGACATTCTCCTGGTGCGCCGACAAACCAGAGATGCCCTCGCGCGCCCACAGGCGAAGCGCGACCGCGACGTGCGCGAGGGAGGACGCCAACCCCTGCCCGACCTGGCGGGCGCACCCTGACCGATGAGTGAAGGCCAGATCCATTGCTCGCACGCCCAGCGCCCGAGCCGGTCATGGCCGGCGATGAGGAAGCCACGCGCTCGGATCGAACCAGGCATCGTCCAGCACCGGAGGAATCCACTCCGCCCCCAAGCGATACAGCAGGGAATATGACTCGCGCGACGGCAGTCAGGTCGGGCGGTTTATGTCACCGGACGCCCACACGCACTCCCCGCGCAGGCCCTGGCAATTCGCTTCCAGGCGTGGGGCAGTTGATGTGGACAGCAATTGTGGTCAAATGCTTCGCCGCACCGAGCCGGACGGCCCACTGCTGCTTCTGAATTATCCGGAACCGGAATGTTTCACGCATCGGCCCGACAGGAGCGGCTCAAAGGTGGCCAGGCCCAGCGCGATGCTGAGCACCTCCAGACCGCCGATTTGATTGTCGCGCCTTTCCCTGAAGAGCCGAAGCAGAGGCTCAGGCGGGGCGACATCGGTGAAGACAATGCGCCCGTCAATGTAAAGAACCGCGGCCACTCTAGCTGGATTCCCCCGCGCGTCGGAGAGCAATTGGACAGACCTGGTGTCTGGCGCCTGCCACTCCCGCGTCGTGGTGAAATTTCTGGCGAGCGCTTCGTGCCACCAATGCAGGCAGACTCGCAGGTGCGCCGGGATACTAGGATGGCGCGCCCTTGCGTGCTCAAACAACGGGCGGAGCAGCGCGCGCCCCGAACGCCCGAAGGTTGTGGAGGCAGCCCAACCGAAAGCGGCCTGCACTTAGGACGCGCGGACGCGCGCCCGCGCTCGAGCGCGCCCTCTTGAAGAGCAGCAGCGATCTCGGCGCGCCACCGGTCGCGCTTCTCCGGCAGCGGCCAGCACACGAGGCCACGCTCGTCAATCGCCACAGACAAGCCCAGGACCCCGAGCGGATTGCCGAACAGCAGCTTACCGTCGGCCACAGCGCTCGGGCCCAGAATGATTCTTACCAGTTCGGCGAACTGTCGCATTGCGTCGCGCAGCCCTTTCTTACGTTCGGGGCAGAAGAAGTCGTCCACATATCTGAGGACGGGGACGAAAATGAGCCTGCGGCCCAGCGCTGACAGCATCGCGCCGATGCGCTCCCAGCAGTGAACGGAGGAAGTCGCTCCGAATGGGGCGGCGAAGTGCTGAGCCACGTAGACGCATGTGCCCACGAGGAACGCGACCCATGCGAGGGCGCGATGTTCCGGCAACAGCGGCACGCGCCGGAACGCGGCGTCTATGTCCGCCTTCCAGAGCCCGGGCGCTTTGCCCACGCGCGTCACAAATGCCTTGCAAGTGCCAAACAGAGCGTCGATGGCTTCATGGCCGAGACGCTCCGTCGGCTGCGACGCCGCGTTGATACGAGAGCGCGACATATCATCTACGAGCCGCAGCTTCTCGGACCCGTCCTCTCTCGACTTCCGGACGCCGAACCGCGGCGACAAAACCGCACCGTCGAGCTCGACCGCGCTGAGCGGCGCGGGATGGCTCATTCGGCCGAGCTCCGCTTCGGCGATAGTTTTGGTGTGAATCACGGCGGAGTCGCTAGACTCCTTGAGCGTGCCGAGCAGCGCGGCGTTGCCTCGCTCCGCGCCCGCGGCCAAGTCCGGCAGGCTGAGCGGTACAGGGAAAGATTCCGGACGCCCGTTCCCCGTGCACGGGAGAGGGCCCACGAGAGGCGCGCCGCGCCGGAAGACTTCCACGCAGGCCGCGTCCTCGTAACCGATTTCGTCGAGCAGTTCGACGAGAAGAGGGCCGTTGATCGACCCTGCGATTGTGCGCACATGGGCATCGCAGCCCGCGAACCAGGCCGCCGTCGCTCCAGAGGCGCGTAGCTCGGCGTCCCTGGCCCGAATTCGCTCGAGAGTCGCTCGCCGCTCACGGCACACCTGCCGCTCCGAGCGCGCAGCAATCCAATCGATCGCCGCCAAAACATCGCCGGGCACCACACGGCCTTTTCAAAGGCCTCTTTGTCCTCGAAGGAGTGAGAACGGGAGAGGACCTCTTCAAGAAAGGCGAGCTTAGGCGCTTCCTCAGCAGACGCAGGCGACGGCAGGTGACAGCAGCCGGCAGTGGCCAGCGCGCAACCGCGTGCATTGCAACTCGAGGCAGCATTCTGCCGGGCGCGCGAGCCCGCGAGCGTCGCGCGCCACAACGCGCAGCGCCTGATAATCCCATGTGGCAGCGATACTGGGCCCCATCGCATCCTGCGCTTTGCGAGCGCGAGCGCTCGAGCCTGCCGGGGCGTTCGCGCGCCTCCTGGCCCAGCGGGCGGGCGGCCCTCGCGTCGCGAACGGACCGCGAGTGTTGACTGGCACCCAAGCCCTGGACGACGCGGCAACAACGCGGCGCCCTCCTGCCAGCGCGCGCGCGCGCCTGCGGGTCCCACGGGACGGTGGCTGAGGTTGGCGCCCATTCGTTGTTATTCAAGTGCCAACGTGGCGCGCGATGCACGTCCTCATCGGCGCGCGTCCCGCACATCGCCGCGCGCCGCGGGCTGCGCGTGCCTCCGGCGGGCGTCAGGCGCGCGGCTTCTTCTGAGGAGAATACACCGTTCGCGAATCCCAGGAGCGCTTGTTGTAATCCCCGCGATAGGATCGGGACTGCCACCCGTCGGCTCTGGACTCGCGGTCGTTCTTCCAGGAAGTGACGGCGGCGCCCCCCGCGGCTCCCACGGCGCCCGCGGCGCTCGCGGCGCTCGCACTATGCCCGCGCGCTGCCGCGGCGCTTTTCCCTGCACCCTTGCCGGCCGGCGCGGCAACCTGCGCGACAGCGGTGGCGCAACGCGAACAAGGGATTCGGCGACGCGGCCTTAAGAGCCCGATCATATTCCGCTTCCGCCGCGCGGAGCAGCCCGACGTCAAGCGACAGCGCCGCAACGTTCACCTGCGCGCCGACACGCGCCCGAGAATAACGCGCCGAAGCATGGCGCGGAGCTGCGGCCTGGAAGCCTGCCGCGCCGGCGGCGGCACGCTCGGCCCACGTCCTCCGCACAAGGCGGTCGTAGACCAAGGCAACCTGGGCCTTCCGTCCCTGCAGGGGGGCATCCAGTGCAACCTGGGCAAGCGCGCCCACTTCGGCGACCAGCGGACGGGCGCCAAAGTCGACTCGCCTGGAGAACAACGTGTTTGTGAGCCATGGCGCATTATTTTTTCGTCTCTTTTATCTTTCATTCCTTACTCTCTTTTTTCTTTTTCCTTTCTTTTATTTTTTGTTTTTCACTTTTTTTTTTTTTTTCTTTTCTTTTTTTTCTTTTTTTTTCCTTCGTTTCCGTTATGTACGAAATCTGATCAGTGACCGCGCGCCGCCACGCTGTTTTATTTTTTTTCTTCTTTTTCCATTCTTCTTTTTTTTTTCTTCTCCACGCCTGGGTACGAGGTGGTGCCATGGCGTCCACGCCAGAAGCGGCTGGCTCTCCGCCGCGGTACCCCGTCCGAACGCTCTGGCCAACGCGGCCGCCTCTTTCGACTCGGGCTCGTCATCGTCGGGAGAGCCGCCCGCGCCGCGCGCGCAAAGCGGCTGGAACTTCGCGAGCTCAGTATAAATGAACGGGCGCGCGATTCCCCTGGATTTCGCGCGCTGCACCTCGGTGGCCAGCGCATCGGTCTTCGCTGACCTGAGCGAACGATGGAAACGCGCCAGCGCGCCGGGGCGAAGCCGCGCGGCAGCCTCGGCCACAGGGACTCCGGAAGGTCCCTCAAGCTGATCTGGGCCAGGCCAGCGCCGATGTCGACATGCTCTCCCTTCGGCGGGAGCCCAGGATTCTGCAGCACCCGAACCGAAACGACCCGCCGAAGCCGGCGCGGGCCCCGCGGCACCCGGCGCACTCGCCTTGGCTGCCGCCACCGTCGCGCGATCCAGAGCGCGCCGCAGGACGCCCTTCGACAGCGCCGTCGCGCCATCGGCATCCTTCAAATCGCCGAATTGAAGATTGGCCAATTCTTCTGGCATCGTCAGCCCATTGGCTGCCAGGCAATCAAAGGCGCCCTTGAACTGGATATCAGTCCACTTCGCGCCCACAACAGGGTCAGACTGCAAGAAGGCAAGCAACGCCATCGCAATCCCAGCGCCACGGGGCACGAGCGAGAACCACGCCAGCTGAAGCCCGCTCGCTTGCTTGCCAGCGCGCCATGGTGACGAATGAGAGCGTGCCAACGACAGCTCGTGGTCACTATGGACCAGAAGAGAGGGCCCCATTGGGCACGTGAACGCAGCAGGCCGCTATGGGCCGCAACGAAGCCACTATGGGCCGCAAGGAAGCCACTATGGGCCGAGCGAAGCCCCCAGAGGGAGGAGGGCCGAAACCCGACACACGGCACGGTATTTATATCCCGCCCCAGTGCCAGGCGGAGGAAGCATGCACGGCACTGCACCACACGACGCGAGCGGGAGGCGGAAGAGGGTCGACCATCGCGCGGCCGACCAGCCGAGCGAGGGCGCCCCCGCGGCCAGCCGCGGGGTCGTTCACAGCGCGGGCGGATTTGTGCCAAGCAATAACTTCGTTATTCCGACCCCATAAATTTCTTGTGTTCGATTCAAAAAAAAAAACAAAAAAAAAGTATTTAGAATTTCATTATATGTATATAGAGAACAATTATATTGTTTTGTTACATGTTCATGTATGGATTGTTGTTCGTGAGTTTCAATAAAAAGTTATGTGTATTGCGTAGCAGTTGTTTTCCTGTAGAAAACCACATCTGCAAGAGCGAAATTGTTGGTAATATATATTATAATTTTGTATGGACTAAACCGAGATGACAATCAGCGTTTCAATGTGTTTATGTTCAATTTTCAGATTTCGAAATCTATTATTGTATGTTCAATATTACATTCATGTTTAGGTTACTAGAATCTCGAATTTCGTATGTTTGAATTGAGTATCTTCATTTCTTTGGTGCACGTTGAGTGAATACGTTCTGTTGATTTCACGTTTCGAGCAGATCCAGAGTTTTATTATCAGAGTTGTTCCCAGAAGTTATGTTCCAGAAGAATATGTTGGATGATTTAGTGTTTGTAGAGATATTCAGTTGTACAAGTTTATGTTATGTGTGTTTCAGTGTCGAACAGAAACACAGATTTGTGTTTCGAACTTGAATATCAATGAGGGCCGCATTATTTCAATCGTTATTTGGTGCGATTATCGTGTCGATCATGGGTTCGATGCATATCGAAGTTGATCATATTGTAACAAATTTATATAGTTGTTTTTTTCGTAGAGATCTCATATTTTTTTATTAAAAACATTATTGCAAGATCGATATGAATTTAACGTGTTTATTGTAATCGTTTTATTTGAAGAAGTGCTACCATTTTGTAGCAACCGCGAGGCACGTTATACATGTGTCAATTTGATGTTGATGTTCCCATTTCGGTATTGCAGGAATAGTTTTTTGTTATTGTATTCAACATTTGTAAGATTTTTGTACAATTAAAAACAGCGTTTAACCTATGGTTGCCCCGCGCGGGTTTTGAGCGGTGTTTGGTCCGCAGACGTTTTTTTTTTTTTTTTCGCCCGGCTTGTTCGGCGTCGTCCTTTTTTTTTCCTCGGTCCCTGTTTGCCGTTCTCTCTTCCCGCCTTTGCTCCCTTTCATTAGTGCCTTGTAGAGTTTTTCGGCGAGGTAAGAGGGATTTGGGCGCAGAGCGGAGCTTGTTTTAGGCCGATCCGACCTCGAGAGACAATTACCGGGGAGCATTTCGGCACACGTCTGTCGCGTTTCGTGATTCGTTGGGTGACCCTTGCGGCACAGGTCCTGTCGGCAATTCCTTCACACGCCTCGTGCCCCCACAGGGAGCCTCCATAGACAAGGTTCCGATGGCAGTCTGTATGGCGGCACTTGCAGCAAGGCGGAGTGGCACTACGGCGTCGAGGGAATCGCGGGGGCCAGCTGGAAGAGCGCAGCTTCGCCACCGACGCCGAGCGCCTTCGACATTGCGGACGTGAAGGTATTCGAGGGGTTTCAACGGAGAGTAGCTGCAGGGTCGGCGAGGACATCGAGAAGAGTAGCATGACGGAGAAGCAGAACGGCCTTGAAGGCATTGTGTTGGGCGATCCTGTCCACGTGCCTCGAGGTAGGGCGCACGTGACCGCAGCGCCACAGAGCCGAAGTTTTCGACATCGCTGGCGCGGGGAGCAGAGGGGCATCCACCCCGCGGAGCTCCAGGGCCTTGGTGTGAAGGAGATCGATGCCTGCAGGCGGCAGTTGGGGGCCGAACGGCGGCTGGGGCATTGGAGGCTGGGGTTTCGGCGGCTGTAGCATCGGCGGCAGGTGTGGCGGCGGCAATTCCAGCTGTGGCGGTTGACGTGCTGGCGGATCCCATGGAGGACGGCGTCGACAAACCCATCGGAAGGAAAGTCGAGCTGGAGATCGGGAGAACTGCCAACTCGGCGGTCAAGGCGACCCCGCCGTGGAAGCGCAAGGACCCCGATGACGACGACGACGACCTTGCCTTCAAGCGCCGCTTCCAAGAAGCTGGTCAGGAGAAGGGCGGACGAGCACGGGTGAGTTGCCGCGGCCGCGGGCCGGCCGTGGCGTGAGACTCAAAGTGGGCCTCGGTGAGCTGCGGTGCGCCATCGGGGAGATCGCAAACAAACAACGATATTTCAAACTAGCGTGCTTGATGATTTCTTTTTGATGTGTCGCAGAGCTCTGAAGCTCATCTGCAGTTCGAGTTGAGTCAAAAATTAGGAAATCTAGAGCTCGAGTAAGTAGAGAAAACCGGCAGTGTCTATCAAGATGACACGAAACAGCCGATCCTGCCCCAGTGTTTTTTCGCAGTAGTGGGTGCCAGATCGATCTGATATTAAGACAGCGAGCAGGAGTGAGATCGAATATGAGAAGAGAAATAGTGGAACTCTAGAGAATGTTTGAATTTCGAGAAATCGAATTTAAACGGAGCAGAATTATACAAAACATTCGATGGGATTTTTTTGCGAGCTAGCCCCCCCAGCGCCGGAATTGCTCTTGTAGGTTTCCCGCTCTTAGGGCTCTACGAGTGATATACGCAGAAGAGACAACCAGGACGCCTCACCGACCACGAGGACGACGGTGAGGGCCAGATTCGCCCAGAGGATTATCATGTTGGGTCTTTCCGTCAGAGTATGTGTTTCTCGCCCTTTTTCTTTCCTTTCTCTTCCGGCCTCCCTCTTCCCTGTTTGCCTTTTCCCTCCCCGTTTCCCCCTCTTCCCATGGCGGCAGCGCCCGGCGCAGCGTGGCTTCGGCCCGGTGCCTTACTTTGGGCCGCGCGGCTCAGGCCTGGCTCTCGGCCATGCGAACGTCAGCGCATCGTGTGTGGCACCGGCCCGTCTTCACCATCTGGTGGCGCAACGTTGCTCATCGCCTGCATGGTGGACTTCTTCCCCCTAGACGTCGACCTTTCATCCTCGCGCGGCGCTTGAGGACGGTGTCTACGAAGCGCCGTCGACGGCAACGCCGCGCAGCTCACCCTCCGGGACTTCGCCTCCGGCTCCTGTCCAATGCGTTCATTTTCCTGTGCAAGCTCCTCAGCACCGCCTGCGCCCCGGCCCCCCGGCCGCCTGAGGCCCCGCCTCCTGTGCCCTGTCTCCGCAACTAGAGCTTTGCGCGGCCTGCCTAGCTCTTAACCGGAAGAGGTTCGCTCTCGACCCCAGACCAAAAAGTTTCCATTTTGTTCCTTCTCCTTTTTTCTCCACTTCCTCCCTCCTCCCCCCCGCTCTCATCATCAGCATGATCATCATCACTCCCTTTCTCCCCTCGTCCTTTTTCTGCTTTTGCTCGTTATCCTCTCTTCCTCGTTCTGCCGCTTCTTCTCCTTGTCTTGTTCCTTCTCTTCTTTGTCCTTCTCTTCCTCAGCCTCCTCCACTTCCTTCTTCTTTTCACTCATTTTTCTCCTCTGTCCTCTCCCATGAAACTGCGCCCTTGCGCGCGCGGAATGCGACGTTGCCCCGCCCGCGTGCCATTCGTGTGTATCGCGGGGAAGCTCTGCGAGTTCCCGGCGGTAACCCAGTTTGACTCACTGCCAGCTTCCAGTTTTTCTGGTTCATATGTGGTAAGAAACGTTGCATTCTTGAGAGAGAAGGAAAATCCCTGTGTCGCCCAGTCGCAAACATAGTTGCCCTCTGGCGTGCGCATCAAAAACAGTTCTGCAATGGTCCAGCGGCGGCAAACGAATTCGTTTGTCCTTGCGCGTGGTTCGAGATCTCATCGAAGAATTTGGCTTGGAAGCCAGAGTCGTGGACGCGTGGGTCCGGGGCTCGCGGCTGGTGAAAGCGACGGTGCTGCTGATGAAGATGTCGTAGTGCTGCTCGTACGTCGACGTCGTGCTGGGTGAAGTTTTTCACGGCGGCAGTCTGCACCTATGGGAGGAGGCCGAAGCTCGCGATTTGGACGCCGCTGTCGTTGAGTTCGGTTTTGTTTGTGGCGTCAGTCCCGGCGACTTCTCCTTCTTTTTCCGCCTGCCCTTCCCTCGCCCCCCTCGCGCCTCTTGTCGCCGCGCCCGGCACCTGGCGGGCCTTTTCCCCATTTTGTTCAAATTTTGCCCGACGTTCAGTGTTGGGATTAGTCAGCGTTTATAATCTTTTTCATGGCAGGGTTGATTGTCTCCAGGCTTTATTGCGAGACGCAGCTAGCTCTGGTTTTGCTGGGGTTGACGTTTTCAGTTTTGCTTCCCGCTCGCGCGTCGTCCTCTGCGCAGTTGCAGGGGTTGGCAGCTTCCGGTCTAATCGCTTCCCCTTCTCTTTCCCTGCCCCCCTCCTCCCCCCTTCTGTCTTTCATCCTTTCTGTCTCTTCCACCGGCGACCGGGGGGGGGGGGGCCTTTGCTTGGAGTGAGCGCGTCGCGCTTGCCTGCCTTTCGGGCTAGGCTCTCTGTTACGCCATGTCGTTCTTTCTCCTTTTCCCCCCCCCCCCCCCCCCTCTTTTTTTTTGTTTTTTTTTTTTTTTTTTTTTTTTTTGTTTTTTGTTTTTCCCTCTCTCCTCTCTCTCTCTCTTTCTTTCTCTCTCTTTTTTTTTTTTTCTCTCTCCATCATTCTCTCTCTCTCTCTCTCTCTCTCTTGCTGTCTCTCTCAGGCCCTCTTTCCTCTCTCTCTCTCCTCTCTCCTCTCTCTCTCACTCTCTCTCTCTCTCTCTCTCCTCCTCGTTTTTTTTTTTTTTTTTTTTTTTTTTTTTTTTTTTTTTTTTTTTTTTTTTTTTTTTTTTTTTTTTTTTTTTTTTTTTTTTTTTTTTTTTTTTTTTTTTTTTTTTTTTTTTTTTTTTTTTTTCTTCCTCTCTCTCTCTCTCTCTCTCTCTCTTCTCTCTCTCTCTCTCTCCTCTCTCCTTCCCTCTCTCCCCGTTTCTTTTTCCTTCGTTTTCCCCTTCGCTTCTTCCTAGTGTTTTGCCGCGCTTTGGCAGCCTCTCCAGCCGGCGTTCGGCCGGCCGTGTTGTTTCCAAGTCTGGAAATTCGCAGCGTTTTTTTTTTTGGTTTTCTTTTTGGTCAGCATTTAGAGCCATGGCGGTGTTGGGCCCGTTGCCGATGCTTATCAGAAACACGTGTTCGGGAATTTGCGGTTCTTATGATACAAAAAGCCAAGAGATGGCCAGATAGCTGGTGTGAGCATTGCTGTTCTGCTTGTTTCAGCGGGCAGTATCATATCTTTGTGCAGGGTGCAGTTGACGTCGCAAATCTCGAATGTCCTCGAAAGATGTCGGCGGCCCGTTTGAACCGATTGGCCTTGGGTTCTCCTCATTTTGCCAACAGGAGCACAGAGCCTAGGATGCTATTTTGTATTTCATGTTATCTGTGTTTCGTTTCATGCCATTTGGTATGTTCATTGCTTCATACTGTTCTGAGGTTTCAGGAGTTTTCGATCACGTTGAGTCTGTGTTGTTCCTTAGTTCTAGGTTTTCCGCGTTCCGGCGAGTTCTTTTACGAAGCTGGTTGCGCCGCGTGTTCCCGAGCCAATCGCCATGCAGGACAACCGAGGCACTGTGTTTTGCCAGTTCATGTGAGTCTGCTCTCACGTAGACATGCCTGGCCACTCGTCCGTGTTTGCAGATGGCGCCAACGTCTGGAAGGCATTCCCTGGGTTCGTGTCTGACGCGGATGCTTTTTGGGTCGGCGGCTCCAAGGCAACGGTCGGGGAGCGGAAGCGGCGTCCGGGATGCGGCGCGGTGCGAAGCGCGGATGTTTACGCGCAGCTTCGCGTTTGCTAGCCCTTTCTGCATAGGTGCGGTCGCTCCAACCGCGCGCGCTTCGACGCTGGCAAGGAACGTGTTTATTTAATTTCTACATCGCGGCCTGCTGGAGATAATTTCACAACCCTGGGTGTTGTTTTTGACCCCGAGTTGCTGATCGCAGGCGCGGTGGCGAGTTACGTTGCTGCCGCCCTTTCTTTGTAGAGTTTACAGCGTCATTCGCGCGCGCAGATCTCATTGATGCAGATTTGGTGGATTTTTATAAGGCGCAAGTTTCCGCATACATTGGATACTGCACGCGTGCTATCTATCGCGTCTCAGCCTCGTATCTTGCGCTTTTCCATGCATTGCAGACTCGCTTTCTGCAGTCGCTAGGCATTTCGCCAGTTGACGTTTTAGTGGATTTTTATTTCGCCCCATTGTGCACACGACGTGATATCAGCGTCGGAGTGATGCATCGTAGTGTCTTAGGGCTCGACCCACCGGGTTTCCATTTTTTTCCAGATTGGACTCCACTTCTTTTCCTTTTGCGTTTCCTACCTGCGCGCCTGCTATCTTGTTTGAGCCGCGCGAGTCTATAATTTGACCGGACAGCGTTGTCCGCGCCAGGGAATTGCTCGCGCTGTAATGACGGCTTCAGCAGCTCGTGCTGTCACAGGCGGCCAGTGCAGAGAATTGGCCATTCTGCCTGTCGCCGCGGTGCCCATTGCCTGTCCGCCACTTCCGTCGTCTGTGGACTTGGGTGGCCGCCTTAATTTTTAGAATCGGAAGTCGATCGTCAAAATTTGTCGTCTTGCCGTCTGCTCTGTGGTCTCCCGTGTGCTGTTCGCTAGCGCGTCAAACGCCGCGTCTCGCTCGTGCGCCGCCTCCGGCGTTGCCTGGAGGACGCGTGGTCGTTTTTCTATGGTGGTGTCCGTGCGCAGTGCTGTGTGCGTCTTGCCCCCGCGTTCGCGGGCGTTGAATTAAATCCAGAAGCGCAGTTGTGGCGAGGCTTGGCGGGGGCATTGTTCATTGTTGCCCTGAGGTTGTTAAGCGCATGTGAGAAAAGTAAAGAAATAGAAAAAGGTAATACAACTGTTCAGACGTGTCCGGCGCTTTCGACAGAGTTCGGACCGCTTCCGCGCGAGGTTGCGTGTTTGGGGTGCCCCGCCTGCTTTGCGCGCTGCCTTCTCATGCTCGCCGGAGGTCTGGAGAGCCCACGTCGCAGTTAGCGGCGTTTTTCCTTGCGTCTCATCAGCTTGTCCCGGGGGTGTCTTCTCGGCCCGCTCTCTTCGAGCATTTTTTCAGTGGCGCCAGCGAAGCTGTTGCCATACTTCTTTTTCAGGGCGTTGTTTGTGCCGACGCGCCGAAGTCGATATTGTGAATGAGAACGGGCTGTGCAGAATAACAGATAACATGAATATCGCATATGTGATGCAATTGTGTGTGCGCAAAGTCAGAGCTTTAAATTAGTCATCAATCTCGCCCTTTCTTGGTGTTAGCAGCCAGAGAACTCCCCTTCTCTCCGCTTCTGCTCCTCGGTGCGCCGCTCGCGCTTCCCTCCGGCTCTTATCCTTCGCCCCCTTTGCTATCCTTAGCCGCTCCCTGTTCCGATTGTCCGTCATTCGCTTGGCCCCGGAGGTGGCCCTCGAGGCAATGGCGTCGAACCCCCCCTCCCCTCTTCTTGCCCCCCCCCCCCCCGCGCGATTGTCCAGACCGTTGCGCCTTCCGCGAAAAATTCGCGAGAGTCCGGTCCCCCCGCGAGAAATTCGCAGGAGCCCCGCGAAAGATTCGCGTGAATCCTTCGCGCCGTGCGCCGTCCTCTGAGGCGCCCCCCGGGCTACCTCGCCCCCGTGAAACCCCCCCCCCGGCGATTCGCGAGGGCTGTTCCCGCGCGAGAGCACCCCGGGCGACTCGTGCAGGAACTGAACGGCGGAGACCCCCGTGGGCGACTCCACCGCTCGGACCGACCCCCCCCGGGCGAGTCGGCCCGTCCGGGCGATCCAGGACCCCCCGCGCCCTCCCTGGCGAGCGGGGGCGCCTGCGGGAGAAGCTCGCGCCCATGGTCCTCTTTTTGAGGGAACTCTGAGGGGGCGATCCGCGCTGGGGCGGCAGCGAGCCACCCCGGGCGATCGACCGCGGCAGATCCCTCCCTCATAAACAAATAAGCAAACACCAAAATTCACATGACAACACAACACAACACACAAAAAACACCACAAAGCACCGGACGGTACATAAAAAACAACATCAATAACACAATAACCACACACGCGCACACAACAATGACTAAACTATGGCTCTGACTTTGCACACCTAACGAACATGCTAATCTATGTATTTAAGGTAATGTTGAACAAGCATGGACATCAACAGAGATACATAGTAATATTATCGAATCGGACGTGCTCGTTGTGAACTCAAACTGGTAGCAACGAAAACCTACCTGTCGAGTGGCAGTTTTAAGCCGGGCGTGGTATTGGAGTAGGTGCTAGCCTCGTATGCTGATCATGAATCTTGTTGGTCGTATCGAACCCGATAATAAAGGCAATGCGTGGATGAGCCGCGTTGGATTGTTGCATCAGTTCATTGTCCGTCGAAGGTCGTTTTCCTCTTTGCGCTAAAACCGGTCGTTCAAATTCTGCAATTCATCCCGAAGAAGTTCGCATTTTTGGATTTTTTATATACAAATGCTTACATTGCATCTTTTCGACGGTATCGCTCGTGCTATTGTTAGTGTTGTGCATCGTCCATCGCGTGCGAGGAGCTAAGATCCATACGTAGTTTCGAAAAGTTGAATGTGTTTGGAGGTTCGCATATGCCCCATTTATTTTCGCCATAGGAACGTTTACCATAGGGAATCATTTGACACAGCCGGAAAAACCTGTGACAAACAATTGGTGCGCAGAGCGCGGTGCAGCAATCAGTGTGAGCCTTTGTCTCCGAGGCTGATTGTAGTAATTCTTGATTTATGGATGTGAAGGTTCATGGATGGCCAGGAGTCTCTGCGAAATCGATTAACATTGCTATTTGTTTGGTTTTCACATTGTTTTTCCTTTGTTTTTGTTGTTCTTCTTCTTTTCCTTCATCCCCTCGTGTGCGGGACTACAAGACTGCGAATTGGTTCAGTTTCAGGAGGAGATGAGGTTGGCAGGGATTTTCAAATGTCGAACCAATGCTGGAGCCAACTTTCCAGCACATTAATTTCGAACCGGTGCTGTTTTGTAGGCAGGAGCCCCGTCGGCACTGTGGCTTACTGACCTGGGTATAACATATATATGTATATATGTATATATATATATATATATATATATATTTATATATTTATATATATATAACAAAACATAAAGTACAATACATATATATATCATTATTATTCATTTTTGGTTGTTTTTTTTTTTTACATTTTGCATGATTTGTTTATTTTGCGGACTTGCTTTTACCAAAAATCATGCAGTTTATGTTATTTATCATGCGATCGACGTTTTAATGCATGTTGATATTTCAAACTTGTGTGAGGTGCCCTTATTGTTCCGAAGGTGCCAACATATTTAAACCTTGTGCACGGCCAGTGCAACCTGGTTGAAAGCCTAACGGAGTATATCGAATTTTTTGTCCGCCATGCCATTTTGGCATGCCGAAATGGTCGAGACTTTCACATATGCAGTACGAGCTCATGATTTGCAGGTTTTTTTTGCCAAATCCAGCAGAAGTAATAGCATACCATGATCATTATCCGAGTGGGCCGCGTCGACCAGCGTGTTGATCTGAATGCGTCGCTTGTGCCTCCTGCGCGGTCGGAGCAGGCTGCGAGTCTCTGATTGGTGTTTCTGTTTTTCCTTGAAACAGAGAGTCGTGCATTATGGCTGGCAGTGCGTACCGTCTTGGCACTACGAGATCGGTTTGAACTTTGCGGCGAAGCGTTACGTCTTTGTTCCGACTCGTAATCATATCTCTGCCTTTTTGAAGGTTGCATGGGGTTTGTTTGCATTATTGGCACATGTTACAGCCTCGTCAGTCAGGCATGCCGTCCTCTCCTGCTTGACCTTTTTCCAGTCTCCAGGTCACGATTTTTTCGGGATTGCCTCATGTTCATAAACAATTGTCGCCAAAATGTTATTCGTCGTTTTGGCACTTGTCTGGACTCTTGCATTCCAGTCTGGGTTTCAATTGATTTGCCATGATATCCGGTCTTTCGGCCATGTCCGATACGGTTCCATTTGGATGTTTGGTTGCTGCACTGATTGCGCCTTCTGTTGATATCGCATTGCGTCGCATCTACCACCCGTCGCATAGTATTCAGTTATGCTTTTCGGTTTTGTTGTTTGTGTTCCGTGTTCCTTTGTAGTTGTCGTTCGCTGTCATTTTTTCCGCGCCGTCGGTATTTCGAACGTTCTGGAATAAAATCCAATATGTTTTGATTGGTGCAGGGCCGTTTGGTCCGAATGTTTTTGGCGGGTAGAGCAGCATAGAAGAAAACACATATATTCGGCGGTTTCCATTTCTTTGTATACGGCTTGTCCATCAAGGGGTGTCCAATCTCCAGCCTTGTCCAGCAATTTTGGAAGGGGGATGGGGGCGAGAGCACGAATTGAAACAGCACAATCATCTCGCTGACAATTTCATTTCGATGGGAGTTTGCATGGCAGGTGCAACATAATTTGAAACATTGACGACTTCCTGGCGAAAAGCCGTGTTCGATCTCCAGAGCGACCGAGTGAGAATCGAAGCCAATTTTTGTGATAGATGCTCATGATGCCGGAGAAAAGCCCCAATCATAATATTTATAGGGCTATAGGGCGATGGGGGGGCTATAGGGCTATAGGGCTATAGGGCAAAGGAGTTATTGGGCTACAGGGCTATAGGGCTACAGGGCTATAGGGCAATCAGGTCTATAGGGCCATAGGGCTATAGGGTTTTTGGCCTATAAGGCTATAGGGCTGTAGGTTTATAGGGCTACTGGGCTATAGGGCTACAGAGCTATTACGGCTATAGGGCTATAGGGTTCTAGAGCTATGGGGCTAGGCTACAGGGCTATAGGGCTATAGGGCTATAGGGCTATAAGGCGGTAAGGCTATAGGGCTACCGGGCACCTGGGCACCTGGGCACCCCGGCCCGTGCCGCCGAAATCGTCGCCGTACCTCACTGAACCAAACAAATCCGCTAGGACCCCTACAGAGGCAAGCTCTGATTGGGGAGTGCTTCCAACAATGATTGCTCCTACGGCGTAGTCGTAGAGGATTGCCATTCCGTTTCTAGAATATCGAATTCATTTTTCACAGCAAGGGCGACGGTACCAACAAACTATTTTAACTAGGCACGCACCTGCAATGCACTGAGTTCCGAGGAATCTTGGACATTGTGTAAGTTTTGATGTTATTATAATTTTCGCAGCAGTTTTTGTGTCGCCGATGTTTATGGCTTGACTATGCCCCGATTGTCGTTGACCTTGTTTCTGACCCCGCCTGTTTCCGATTTTCTATATTCATTTGAACCCGAATCTACAGGGTGGATTTCGATATGGTTGATCATATTCCATGTCGATTTCGGCAGGGCGATGCAATTCGAACTCAAGTATTTGACGATTCCATGCGGCCAGATGCTTGCACGTCGCTTTTGTGTATCATGGCGAGGTCGATTCGATTTTATTCAGACTCCGTGTTGATGCAGTCTGATTCGGTGCATGACCGCTCCTGCCTGCTTGTGCAAATGCTTTCCAGGGCTCGGCCTTGCATCATATTGCCCCCCCCGCCCTGGTAATGACGCCGTCGACATTTTTGTTACAGAGTGTTCTTGGCATTGGTGTTGACCCCGCGCACCGCCGATATTCATGTTTGGGCCGTGTCGACCTGGACCGTTCCCGGCCCTGCTGCTGACCCCACGTGTCCCTGGCCCTGGTGCTGATACGCGCGGTGTCAGAGGCCCTGGTGCTGACCTTGCGTGCTGTCAGTTTTCCCTTTTCTGATTGCCGATCGCCTCAGTGTTGACACTCGCGTGCCGCCGAATTCCGCGATTCGGTCGTGTCCCTTCCTGACTGTCCCCAGCCCTGGTGCGGAGTCCGTGCGCAGCCCGTTTCCATGGCCCTAATGGTCCCCTGCTGTTCGCTCACGCTACTGATTCACATGGTTCTGGCCCGATTCCGAGCCCTGGCCCTGGTGTTGATGCGCGCCTTTCGCCCATTTCTGTTGTTCGGTTTTGTCCACGACCGTCTCCAGCCCTGGTGCTCACTCCGAGCCGCAGCTTTTCATGGTTGGGGCCTGCCCCTGGCCCTGGCGCCGACCCCGCGCGCTGCTGATTCCCACGCCTCGGCTGCGGCCCTGGACCCTTCCTGGCCCTTGTGGTGTCCCCGCGGGCCCGCTGGTCTCCATGATACGGCCCTGTCCCGGCTTGTCCCCGACGCTGGTGCTGTACCCTGCCTGTTGCCGATTCCCGTGCTCCGCCCCTGTCCCCGACTGTAACCGTCGAGGTCGTCGCAGGTCGTCGTTGCCATGGCCTTCGCCTTATCTTGTCGCCATGATTGGGGTTCGGATGCCGGCGTGCTGGTGCTATTTTTTCTCGCTTGCGCTCTCGTCTGGTAGCGAGCCACGGGGGCCTTGTATGTCCGCCTAAGTCCGTCTTTGCAGTGCGTGAGCGTGCGCTAGCGTCTGGAAATCGATGAGAAAGCGCTGATGCAGCGTCGACGTAGCGTCGATTTGGCGTCGATTAGCGTTGGGCAGCGTCGAGTCGCGTCGGTTAGAGTCGATTCGCAAAAGCCAGGGAGGTGGTAAGGGAGGCTCCCATGAGGTTCCGCCGAACTTTCGCCCCTTCCCCGCACGGCCGGCAGGCATCCCCCTGGAGTGGCAGGTCCCGCTGGTGCACGTCCTCAACCCAGCGGTGCGCCTCTCGGAGGGCGCGTCGAGGCTGCTGCACATGCTGGGGGTGCAGCCTGCCCAGGAGCGCCCTCTTGGGGCGCCCTCGGCCGCCATCTTCCGCACCTTCCGCGCGACGGGTGCCGCCTATGCCCGGCATCTGCCGTGCGAAAGGCGCAGGACGTGGAGGTCTAGGGAAGAAGGGGGTATGGACATTTACAGGATTCACGGCCAAGTGGTTTTACTCGAGCGTGCCGAGTGGGCGTGTGCGAGGTATGTGTTT
>CAUYUJ010021481.1:461233-466233 GCA_963575745.1 Prorocentrum cordatum
GGGCCTTCGGTGGAGCTCCCTATGGAGCCACGAAACGTGTGAGGGGTGTGCCGAAATGGGTGTGGGGGACGCATGCGGCCGCGGGCACTGGGGCCTTCGGTGGAGGCGGCCGCGGGCACTGGGGCCTTCGGTGGAGCTCCCTATGGAGCCACGAAGCGTGTGAGGGGTGTGCCGAAATGACACCCCCAGTGGGACCTTCGGTGGAGCTCCCCATGGGGCCACGAAACGTTGTCCTGGGTGGGGGAGACGCATGCGAACACCCCTACTGGGACCTTAGGTGGAGCTCCCTATGGGGCCACGAAACGCTGTCCTGGGTGGGGGAGACGCATGCGAACACCCCCACTTGGGCCTTCGGTGGAGCTCCCTATGGGGCCACGAAACGCTGTCCTGGGTGGGGGAGACGCATGCGAACACCCTTATTGGGACCTTCGGTGGAGCTCCCGATGGGGCCACGAAACGCTGTCCTGGGTGGGGGAGACGCATGCGAACACCCCTACTGGGACCTTCGGTGGAGCTCCCTATGGGGCCACGAAACGCTGTCCTGCGTGGGGGAGACGCATGCGAACACCCCTATTGGGACCTTCGGTGGAGCTCCCTACGGGGCCACGAAACAGTGTCCTGGGTGGGGGAGACGCATGCGAACACCCCCACTTGGGCCTTCGGTGGAGCTCCCTATGGGGCCACGAAACGCTGTCCTGGGTGGGGGAGACGCATGCGAACACCCCCAGTGGGACCTTCGGTGGAGCTCCCTATGGGGCCACGAAACGCTGTCCTGGGTGGGGGAGACGCATGCGAACACCCCTACTGGGACCTTCGGTGGAGCTCCCTATGTATGGGGCCACGAAACGCTGTCCTGCGTGGGGGAGACGCATGCGAACACCCCTGTTGGGACCTTCAGTGGAGCTCCCTATGGGGCCACGAAACGCTGTCCTGGGTGGGGGAGACGCATGCGAACGCCCCCAGTGGGACCTTCGGTGGAGCTCCCTATGGGGCCACGAAACGTGTGAGGGGTGTGACGACATGGGCGGTGGGGACGATGATGAAGACGATGATGAGGATGAGGATGTGGATGAGGATGATGCTGCAGATGATCATTCTGACGGAAGAGAGAAGAGGAGGGGGAGGAGGGAGGAGGGGGAGGAGGAAGGAGGAGAGGATTGCGGGGCACCGTCTCTTCAAAACGAGGACCCAACACCACAGGATGGTTGGGGGAAAAAAAACAAATATTTTCAGTTTTTCGCAGCTCTCAATCAAATTCCTTCTGTGGCGCACCAATAAAAGGATTTTAGTTGTAAACCGAAATCACAATGATTTCAATTGCAAATCCGCCACAAAAGGAATTTAATGGTAAATACGCCAATAAAGGAATTTAAGTTTAAACCAAACACACAAGGAATTCAATTGTAAACCCGCCACAAGAGGAATTTCATTGTAACCCCGCCACACAAGGAAATTACTTGTAAATCGCATCACAAAGGGAATCCTTTTGTAAACTCGCCACAAAGGGAATTTAAGTGTAATTCACGTACACATAGAATCAATTTGAAACCAATCTAAACTTTAAAAAGCTGAAAAAACAAAGAATTGAAAGAAACTGAAACAACTGAAATCTCCAGAACCCCCACAAGGAGAATTCTAATTGTGGTCGCCACAAAAGAAATTTAATTGAACAACCGCCCGAAAGGAATTCCATCACAATCGCCTCACAAAGGAAATCCAATTGTAAGCCCGCCACAAAAGGGATTTGATCGTAATGCAAATCCAGAATGAATTATTGAAGGTTTTTTTTTTTTTTTTTTTGTTGATGATGATTGTTATATTTAAAAAAGTTTTTTTGCAGTTTTTCATTTTTCCGTTTTTTCCAATTTTTCCCAGCTCTCAATATAATTCCTTTTGTAGCCCCAAACACAAAAGGAATTCAACTGTAAACCCGCCACAAAATGAATTTCATTGTAACCCCGCCACAAAAGGAAATTACTTGTAAATCGCCTCACAAAAGGAATCCTTTTGTAAACTCGCCACAAAGGGAATTTAAGTGTAATTCACGTACACATATAATCTATTTGAAACCAATAAAACAAGCAACAGTGCAAAAATTCGGAAAAAAAAGACGGAATAAACTGAAAAAACTGAAATCCCCGGAGCCCCCACAAGGAGAATTCCAAGTGTAATCGCCACAACAGGAATTCAATTGTGAAACCCTTACAACAGGAATCCTTTTGTAAACCCGCCACAAAAGGAGTTTAATTCAGAATCACCGCACAAAGGGAATCCTTGTGTAACCTCCCACAAAAAGGAGTCTAAGTGTAAATGGCCTCACAAAGGGAATCTTTCTGTAACCCCCCACAAAAGGAATTTGATTGTAAATCGCCTCACAAAGGGAATCCTTTCGCAAAATCGCCACAAAGGGAATGTAATTGTAATTCACGTGCAAATAGAATGTATTTGAAACCAATCAAAAAATTAAACAATTGAAAAAATGGAAAAACTGAAAAAGTTGATCCGGAACCCCCTCCAGGAGAATTCTAATTTTAATCGCCACAAAAGGAATTCAATTGCAAAAGGAATCCTTTTGTAAACCCGCCACAAAAGGAGTTTAATTCAGAATCGCCGCACAAAGGGAATCCTTGTGTAACCCCCCACAAAAGGAATCTAATTGTAAATGGCCTCACAAAGGGAATCCTTTTGTAACCCCCCACACAAGGAATTTAATTGTAAATCGCTTCACAAAGGGAATCATTTTGTAAAATCGCCACAAAGGGAATGTAATTGTAATTCACGTACACATAGAATCTATTTGAATTGTTTTCAATCCTTTTGTGGGGGGTTACAAACGGATTCTCTCTGTGAGGCCATTTGCAATTAGATTCCTTTTGTGGGGGGTTACACAAGGATTCCCTTTGTGCGGTGATTCTGAATTACTCCTTTTGTGGCGGGTTTACAAAAGGATTCCTTTTGTAAGGGTTGTACACTTGAATTCCTTTTGTGGCGATTAAAATTAGAATTCTCCTTGTGGGGGTTCCCGAGATTTTTTTTTTTTTCAGTTTTCTCAGCATTTTCAGTTTTTTCTTTTTTTAGTTTGTTCCAGTTTTTTTCAGTTTTTTTGATTGGTTTCACATAGATTCTATGTGTACGTAAATTACACTTAAATTCCCGTTGTGGCGAGTTTACAAAAGGATTCCATGTGTGAGGCGATTTACAATTAATTTCCTTTTGTGGCGGGGTTACAATGAAATTCCTTTTTGTGGCGGGTTCACAATTGCATTCCTTTTGTCTTTGGTTTACAACTCAATTCCTTTATTGGCGTATTTACAGAAAAATACCTTTTGTGGCGGGTGATGTCGGTTTACAGCTAAAATCCTTTTATTGGTGCGCCGCAAAAGGAATTCTATTGAGAGCTGGGAAGAACTGGAAAAAATGAAAAAACTGAAAAGAACTGAAAGAAAACTGAAAAAATGAAAATACTGAAACCCTCCAATAATTTATTTGGGATTTGCATTACAATCAAATCCTTTTTGTGGCGGGTTTACACAAGGATTCCCTTTGTGAGGGAATTTACAATTGAATTTCTTTTGTGTCAGGTTTACGATGAGTTTTCTATTGTGAAGGGTTTACAATTGAATTCCTTTTGTTTTGAGTTTACAATAGAATTCCTTTTGAGACGGATTTGCACTTAGATTCCTTTTGTGGTGGCTTTGTACTTTAATTGTTTGTCTCGGTCTACAATTGAATTCCTTTTGTTGGTGCGCCACAAAAGGAATTCTATTGAGAGCTGGGGAAACCACCAGTTTGCGCGCCCTTGGTCGGAGCTCTGCCGCAGTTTGCGCGCCCTTGGTCGGCTGACCATGCAACTTGACGTTCCTGTAGTGGAACATGGAAGAACACACCGCAAAACAAAAGTTTGCGAGTGCTTCGGAAGGCTGGAATTGTAGCGGTCGGTGCTGCTGTTGCTGTTGTTGTTGAGGTGTATGCTCCTGAAGCTAGTAGTAGTAGTAGTAGTAGTAGTAGTAGTAGTAGTAGTAGTAGTAGTAGTAGAAGAAACATTCGTACAAGTCAGATGAATGATACGAACAAAAACAACACGACGACGCGTCGTAATGGGAGAACGAAGAAGGCACGTCATAATACAAGTCATAGACATACTACTGGGAATAATAGGGCACACATCAACAAACGGGCAATACAAGGAATACGACTTTTAACAACAAGCATACTCGCATTCTTGTTATGACTGCGAGCGCTAGCAGTTTTCATGGCAACAATAGTTGCAGGAGTGGGATGATGGGGATGAGCAGCATGATACAAATACACACGCGCACGCGCGTATTTGTGGTGAGCGCTGGCATACGTGCGTAGCAATATGGGGTGAGAGTGTTGGCTTGGGGACTCCGAGCTTATGATGAGAAACAGTGCGCTCCGGCAGCATTTTTTGGACATGCGCGTGCTCGTGCTGGCGTCAGTGGTTGGAGATCCCAAGTTGTGTTTCTATGCTTGAGGGAATTTTGATGACCCTGCGTTCTTTCCGAAGCTGTCGAAGTGAATGGACATCGCCAGCCAGCGTGGGTACGATGATATATTTTATGCCGAGGCGGGTATTCAAAAGCTGCGCATAGCTGGCGCCACCAATGCCACCTTTCACATACCCTTTGCTGCTTTACAGCGCCAGGCTAAAGTTCTAGGGATTGGTCTTGCACCGTTGATCTTTTCCTTCTGACCGTCCGATCCCATCTTCAGTCAGCCCCCTTGGGGCTGCAGGCTTGCTGAGCCCCTGGCACTTCGAGGCGCCAGATTCGAGGTCGCCAAGGATTCGCCGACGCTAGTTTACGTTGGCGAATTTGCTGGGATCGTGAACGGCGATTTCTCGCATTATTCGTGGCATGTTTGTGATGGCTGGCCTCGTCCCGCTCTTGCACGCTGGCTAATTCGCTTCTCGGTATCCCCGTCTCGCTCTGCGCTGGTGCAGCGAACCCCGCCTCGCCGCCGACGAAAAAGTTTGTGAT